>QYAI01000022.1:0-368001 GCA_003988855.1 Arachnopeziza araneosa
CTCTCTGGCCCTAGTCCGAATAGACTCTGAATGTGCCCCTTATTCTCCACCCTTCGGAAATGAGGTTCTTATGCCCGAGCTGTCCACGCATGACATTTCGTTCACGTGATATCCTGCTCATCACACTCTCCGGCTCTAGTTCGAATAGACTCTGAATGTACTTCTTATTCTCCACACTTCGGTAATGAGGTCCTGTCTACCCGTGCCGTCTACACATAACATTCAGTTCACGTGATATCCTTCTTATCACACCTTGCTTTATTAATAAGAAAGTAATAGCGCTTCGTACTAAAAGCCTCGTCGTTTCTAGCTAGCCTAGTTTAGCGTTCTGAGTACAGTATTTAAGTATTGCTTGCTCGTCTTCTCTGAATAAGATCTGATTATTGCTACCTTGCGTATTATACAAGCCTCTGCTATTGCGCTTCTTAGTTTAAAGTCGCTTTAAGGCTATTCGAATCGTATAGACATATTAAGAAATACCGTAGATTCGAGTGGCAGTAATAGGCTTCTTATTAGCGTTCTCTGACAGGTTATCTAGCTATTCTCCAGCTTCTTAGATCTTTCGTTTATTCTCTAGAAATATTTTCATTTTTGTGATTAAGTTGGCAGTAAAACAAGTAAAGAGTTGTGTGTTCAGTACTAATTTACTAGCAAAGTTTGAATTTCCAGCCCTCACATTCGCTTGCGGGTTCACATTTGCTTTCGCCGCCCACAAGCGAAGCGCAGTGGGCGGTGAACCGGCTATTACTCACACCTCGAGCGGCGGCAGGATTACTTCTATACACTTCGTTCTGAGAAGCACAATCAACGACGTCTCCTTTGCTGCTCTTGTACTCTCCTAAGTATTATCAGAATTATTGAATAATTCCGTATCTAGAAGCTTAGTCATGACTCTGCCTCAAACCTCGAAAGATTCTTATCAATACAATACACTTGCACGCCGAGAGATCAGACTTGTTGTTCTGTATCCTTTGACTAGTGACGATGAGGTTCACTGCGACATTAAACGGATTTATATCGATCAATATCCTGCATACGAAGCTTTGTCATATACATGGGAAGTGCTAGCGGCAACATTCCAATCCGAGTTGGATCCGGGATCTTACAAGTCACGAAAAACCTTGTCGCCGCTATGTACGCTTTGAGCCCTCCTGTTTCGCAGAGAACGATCTGGATTGACGCGATATGTATCAATCAGAATGATGCAACAGAACGCAATCATCAGGTGCTTTTTATGAAGGACATTTACGCCCGAGCTAGTCGTGTTCTTGTCTGGATTGGCTCAGCAGCGGATAATAGCGATGTTGTCATGGACTACATCGGGACTGTGAACGCAGAGCCAGACATGCTGGAATACAAGAACTGGATCTACTCGGATACCTGGGACTGGAGTTCATGTAGACCTTGGCGACCGCTTCCAGTCGCACAGCAAAGCGTCGATGCTCTCCTCTGCCGGCCATGGTTTTCTCGTGTTTGGATCCAACAAGAAGCTGCCGTCAATCGAGAGACCAGTGTTATCTGTGGAGAGAAAGAAGTCAAGTGGAACCAACTCTTCAGCTTGGTTTGGTCGTATCAGAAACCAAGCCAGGAGGGGTTTGCAAAGGACGCTCTGTCAAATGACGCGCAAGCGTCAGTACTTCTTCTCCTGAATATTCAGAGCTACAGATATGACGATATCCCGGCACTACTAGTCGACATTCTTCGGGACTGCACATACTGTGGTACAACCGACCCAAGAGACCGGATTTATGCCGTTCAAAGCCTTGCGCAAGACCCGGACCTGGACAAATTGATGTTGGAGCCTAACTACAATGACAGCGTCTCCACGGTATACACAAAGATGGCAGTGCGCTTTTTAGAGGTTCAAGGTCCGTTTATCCTGAGTTGGGCAGGCCGTAACAACCAACGCATTCGTGAATTAGCCTCGTGGGTACCAGATTGGACCGTGAAAAATATCGAACTCCCGTCTATCATTTTCAAGGCCGCTGGAAATTTGCAATGGACTTGCAAAGTCCGCAGCGAGAATGGCTTGAGCATTCTTCTTACCCACGGAGTCACTCTCAGCTCCGTTTCCGCCTTGACCGATGTTCCTGCAATGCCTGTATATCAAGGCCGCTTAGGCGAACGTGAGGTTTTCGGTTTACTCAGAAGTCACATCGAGGCCTGCATTGAACTCTACGAACTTCGAAGGGGCGGTGACCAAACGAATAATAAAGGAGATCTTTGGACGGCGTTGGTTGCAGACAGCACCCGATCATGGACTCGTCTTTCCAAAGAGTATGGGGACGACTTCATCATATTTCCCGAATGGCTCGCTTCTTACCAAGCGCAAGCTCCTTGACGATACCTAGCTCATACCTGGAGCATCTCGAAACCATGAATATCAGGGGTGTTTTCATTTATAGGCGGTTCGCGATCGACTCGAGGGGAAAGATTTGTCTTGTCCCATACTCAACGAGACAGGGCGATTCGATTGTAATCGTTGCGGGCCTCACAGTTCCACTAGTGGTCCGGTCTCTGGAGAAGGGGGGGCTCGAAATTATTGGTGAATGCTATGTCCATGGGTCCATGGATGGTGAGGAAACAGAAGAAGTTCCGCAGAAGCAGTACGAAGAATTGCTGTTTTCCTAATATATAAGACTAGCAGGTGTTTGCCTAATACTATTCCTATATAAAGTTCCTAAATGAATCCAGAACTAAATGCATTTAGATCGTATAAGAGTAGCACGGGTTATAATTGAAGACATATATTCCGGGTCATACGCGAATGCAAGCCATTCGCGAATATCCTGGGCTATTCACGAATATATATATTCGCCAGTGGCCCAGATCAGCCACGTACGGCGAGAGTTAAGAGGGTGCCCAAATCGGCTCACCAGGCTCGGCAAGGACCCTTGATTAAGTGTGATAGGGGAGCGAGAGCGGACACCATTATAACAACTTGATAGGCTCAGAGAGGTGGCTATGTTATAGGCAACAGGATCTGCATAATTCCAAAAATAAATAATATGGAAACTATAGCCAATTCGCGGGGGATTGGAAGAGGACCCCCTGACCAAAATCCAGCCGACTCATTAGCGTGCTTAGGAGTCAGGGCTCGGCTCAGGTTAGAGCTGCGACGGCTCAGGCCCCAAGACGGAAGCGGACTTTGGGGGGCTCAGTTGTCGTCTGAGATTGTACTGGTAAACACACAATGAGACTGATTAACACATCAACCCTGGAGCTCGAGGAATTCCCTGCAGATAGAATTCCTCATTATGCAATCCTTTCTCATCGCTGGGAAGCTGAGGAAGTGTTGTTCCAAGATTTACAGGGCAGCACAATCCAAAATTTCGACGGGATTACATTCCAGAACTTGCAGAACTTTTGCAATCAAAATTGACTTCTCAAAAAGGGTTGGCCAAAGTTACTCGGGTGCTGTAAGCAAGCGGCTCTTAATGGTTGGGCCTAGGCTGTAAGTTAAACGATATCTGTTATTTTTAAATACAAATTGAAGGAATCAGTGGATCGATACATGCGGCATAGACAAGTCAAGCAGTGCCGAGCTCGCAGAAGCTATCAAATCGATGTTCACTTGGTACGAATGCTCGGGAGTATGCTATGCTTATTTATCAGATGTTTCAAAGGCAGATGAGAATCCTTCTAAGAATAACTCTGAGTTTCGGCGTAGCGAATGGTTCACAAGAAGCGGGACTCTCCAAGAGCTTATTGCTCCTCGGGTAGTTGAATTCTTCGATTGCAATTGGAATGAAATCGGAACGAAACGAAGTTTGCAGGACGTAATTAAAGCCACCACGCAGATCTCGCATCTTTTGACAGTGGCCGAGCCAGTGTCGCGCAGAAAATGTCCTGGGCTTCACGGAGAAGAACAACACGTGTAGAAGACCTAGCCTACCACCTCATGGGGCTTTTTGGAGTGAATATGCCACTGTTATACGGCGGGAGAATAAAATCTTTTGTCAGATTGCAACTAGAGATATTGAAGAACACTGATGATAATTCAATCTTCGCATGGACATCGGGATCCGTGAATTTGGAGGGAGGCGGGTTACTTGCAATTTCACCCTGGTGGTTCCGGGACGCGCAAAACATCGTGACGAAAACCTTCGATCCTGAGAGAAAAGCCCCTGTCACAACCTCGAAGGGTCTAAGATTAGAGCTCTTCCTCTCAATACTCCGTGGAAAGACGCATCCACTTGGAGGATCAGAAAAAATCTATCTAGCACCTATAAATTGCACCAGAGAAGTTGAAGAACAAGAGAAGGAAATTTTTATAACCTTACAACTGGTCAGAATAAATGGGTCCTGGAGAAGGCTACGAGATATAGGGGAAATAGAAGTTCCAATCAGGGGATTTGGCAAGCGAAGGACCTTGGTGGATATTCTCCAGACTACCACTTCGATCACTGAACGCTTCTTTTTCAGTAACTGGACATTAATACAGTACCAATCCTTGATTGACTCCGGATATGGTCGCTTCTATACTCTTCGTACTCATTGTACCCATCGTAGTAAAAGGGATAAAACAGTCTGGAAAGCATCAGTCGATCGATTCCTATCATCTACGATATGTTACCTTATTCAGAAACTCCTTGATAGTCTTGCCTTGAGCTTCAAGGGGTGGTGATCGTGCCCACAAATCGGCAATGCTGATTCTTGTTCGCATAACCCGAGAAAACTTTCAAGCCTATTCACAAATTTTTCAAGAATAGCTTCAACCGGCTCCTCTGTGTATGGCAGAAAATCGGTTGGGTAAAGAATCTTTCTCGGGTACCGACGGTGTCGGCAAGATATCTGAGAGAAAAACCTGAGCCGGATGGTCTTTTACCGTGTAGTCATCACCTTGCCCGCGATCGGCAGTAGTGCCACGAACTCTTGAAATGATTTCAGGTCTCTGCCCATAAGTCCAACTGCATCAAATTCCCTGGCCTTGTGTCATGTTAGAATAATACAAATTAAGAAAAAAGAATCGTATCTAAACTAATTCTCATCTAGAATTTAGATAACTAACACCTAAGATTATATAATAGATTATAATCCTTGCAAATACAAGCTATATCGTTTTAAGGCGGGTGTGATGGCAGAAAAGGTCGGAAAAACGTTTCGCCGACCCACATTCGCTTTAACCATTTCTGACTCATCACCGTCTCGGTTTTCCAAACCATTTTCGACGCATCGCCGCCAAGGGCTGCTCAACGATCCTCCAAATACATTCCGCGATCATGGCAGCCACCGATGGTGGAACCAAGGGAATTGTGGATGGTGTGAAGCTCTTCAACATGAAGGAACTCAAAGGCGTCAGTACATCCTTTCCCTTGCCTAGTCTTAGCTGGCCCGCGTTGGTTACCCCTCGCTGCCCCTCTTGGCCCTGGCATCCTTCTACCAAGCTCTCAGCTAACAAAACAACAATACCAGACGGAGAAGAGAGACCTCTTGATCGCAAATGAGAAGAAATATCAAGCGCAATGGGCGAAGGATGGCGTCTTCGAAGTTGATGCACCGACACTTGACGAAGTCCCGTTCCATTCGGTCACGAATCGAGCGATGCATGAGAAGCATCCCAAATTCTTTGGTCTCATGGCATATCCGTACATGAATGGTACCCTCCATGCCGGCCACTCCTTGACAATCAGCAAAGTCGAATTTGCTGCTGGTTTCGCGCGGATGCAAGGCAAGAGGGCCTTGTTCCCGATGGGATATCATTGCACCGGCATGGCAGTGAAAGCATGCGCGGATAAGTTGGTTAATGAGGTCAGGATGTTTGGGCAAAACTTTGAGCGATACACAGAGGAAAAGGCTCTGGAATTGAAGGTGTCGAAGCCTGCTGCAAGTACCCATGAGGACGTGACGAAATTTACCTCGAAGAAGGGAAAGACTGCTGCGAAGTCTGTCAAGATGAGGTATCAGTTCCAGATCATGAAGTCTCTCAACATTCCACTCGAAGAAATCCATAAATTTGCGGAGGCGGAATATTGGTTCGAATTCTTTCCGCTTCTCTGCAAGCGGGATCTTACCAATTTCGGTGCCCGAATAGACTGGCGACGGCAAATGGTCACAACTGTTATCAATCCTTACTATGACAGCTTTGTTAGGTGGCAAATGATCCGGCTCAAAGAGCTAGGCAAGATCAAGTTTGGTAGACGGTACACAATCTACTCACCTAAGGACGGACAACCATGCATGGACCATGACCGAAGTGAAGGGGAGGGTGTTGGACCTCAAGAGTATACTGCGCTTAAACTTCAGGTGCTCGAATGGTCCCCGAAAGCAGCAGAGGTTCTCGCTGGAAAACTGCCTACTGGAGCCAAGGCTTTCTTTGTACCTGCTACCTTGCGACCAGAAACAATGTACGGTCAAACTTGCTGTTTTGTTGGACCAAGTATTACCTATGGTGTCTTCAAAGTATCAGAAGACGAATATTATATCATCACAGATCGTGCTGCACGGAATATGGCATTCCAGGGGATCTTTGCCAAGGAGGGCGAATGCGAAAAGGTTGCAGAAATATCTGGATTGGCCTGTATCGGGACACTCGTTGATGCTCCACTTTCTGTGCACAAAGATGGTGTTCGGATTCTTCCTATGGACACGATTCTTCCTACGAAGGGCACTGGTGTAGTTACATCAGTACCCTCTGATAGCCCTGATGATTTCATTACTCTCCAGGACCTTGCGAAGAAGTTCGAGTACTACGGCATTGAAAAGAGTTGGGCCACACTTGAGATTCTTCCCATTATCACAACACCTACGTACGGAAATTTAATAGCCCCAGCTCTAGTCAAGCAACTAAAGATCTCTTCGCCTAAGGATACAAAGCAACTTGAAACTGCTAAGGAAATAGCATACAAAGAAGGCTACTATCAAGGTATTATGTCTTACGGTGAATTTAAGGGGGACAAAGTCGAAGTTGCAAAGCCGAAAGTAAAAAAACAGCTTCTTGACTTGGGAAAGGGATTTGCTTATGCGGAGCCTGAAAAAAAGGTTGTTAGCAGATCTGCAGACGAATGCTGTGTAGCTCTAATGGACCAGTGGTATCTCGACTATGGAGAGGAAACATGGAAAAACTTGGCTCTAGACTACGTGGCCAATACGGACGGCGACGGCTTAGAGACCTATTCCGACGAAACTAAAAATGCCTTTGAAGGCGTGTTAAATTGGCTGAATCAGTGGGCCTGCGCAAGGACCTATGGTCATGGTTCAAAGCTTCCTTGGGACCACAAGTTTATGGTGGAGAGCTTGAGTGACAGCACGATCTATATGGCGTACTATACTGTTGCTCATTACCTACATAGTGATATGTTTGGGCAGACTCAAGGCCTTGCAAATGTCACTCCTGAACAGATAACAGATGAAGTTTGGGATTACATTTTTTCGAGAAGTGACATTACTAAGGAGGCCTTGAACACTTGCAAGATACCTCAAATCACTCTTGAAAAGATGCGTCGGGAATTTGAGTACTGGTATCCTGTCGATGTCAATGTCTCAGGGAAGGACCTCGTTCCCAATCATCTAGTATGTTGCCACTATTTATTCCTTGATCGCAAGTCCTTCCAGTTGTCCGCTAATACTTGTGTAGACCTTCTTCATTTACAACCATCTTGCTATCTGGGAGAAGCAAAAGGAATTCTGGCCCCGCTCGGTTCGCTCAAATGGCCACCTCACGCTCAATGGCGAGAAGATGGCCAAGTCAACTGGAAATTTCATGACCTTGGAGGACCTCATAAAGAAGTTTGGAGCCGACGCATCTCGAATCGCCATTGCCGACGCCGGGGATGGAGTCACAGACGCCAACTTCGAGGAAGACGTGGCCGACAACAACATCCTGCGGTTACACAACCTCCGGGAATGGTGCCAAGAACAAATCGATAATCGGTCGAAACATCGCTCCGATGCTCCAGATCTATTTTATGACAAGCTCTTCGACAACGAGATGAATTGTTTAATTCGGGAATGCTACTCACATTATAAAGCTACCAATTACAAGCTCGCCCTCAAATCCGGCCTCTATGATTTCACTAGCGCTCGCGATTTCTATCGTGAAGGCACACTCTCTGCTGGGATTACAATGCACGGAGACTTGGTTCGACGATATATCAAATTCCAGGCCTTGCTTCTAGCTGTCATTGCCCCCCACTGGGCTGAGCAAATCTGGCTCGAAGTCTTAGGCGAACCTTCGACAATTCAAAAAGCCCTGTTCCCTGTGGCCTCTGAGCCTGACCCTGCTTTGTCAGCTGCATATCGATATGTCCGCAACATATCTTCGAATATCACATCTGCCGAAGCAGCACAACTGAGAAGGAAGTTGAAGGGCAAGGATGTAGGTCTTGATCCGACGAAGCCGAAGAAGTTAACCATCTTTGTGGCGGCCAAATTTCCGGACTGGCAAGAGAAATATGTTGATATTCTCTACTCAGCTTGGGACAGCCAGAAGATGACTGCTGATGAAGCAAAGCTGATGGCAGAGATAAAGAAGGTCGCTGGTTCCGAACTGAAGAAAGCGATGGCATTCGTGCAGGGTCTGAAACGGCGTCTAGTTTCGGGAGAAGAGTCCACCACTGTTTTCAACCGAAAGCTGGCGTTCAGTGAGCTGGAGACTTTGGACCATATGAGTGCAGGACTGAAGAAAGCAGCAAACTTGGCGGAGCTTGAGATCGTGGAGATTGATGGGAAAGGGAGTGGAGTCATGTTTCCGGGGCAACAGCAGGTCGGAACTTTGCCACAGGTGGCTGAAGCAAGTGTTCCAGGAACGCCGACTTTTTTCTTTGAGAATGTGGTTGAAAAGTAAGCGTCGTCACGTTGTCACGTTGCCAAAAGTCTAGAAGCTGTCACGCCATTGGAATAGAGAGTTTGCATGTTTCCTAGCTCTTGAGGAGTCAAAAGTAAGGCTTTTTGCGCTCTGATGTCTAAGAACAGAGCCTCTTATTCGTACTTAGTGACATACACATAGAGAACTGGCTATCGCCTGAAGAGAACATTGAGAAAGCCTTAGATGAATAACCGTCGAGATCGTTTGCTAATGGGGAGATGTGCCCATCAATCTACAGCGCACTATGGTCTCGCGAAAAATGATTGACCTATCATCTACAAGTAGGCCGAAGTTCTCTGGTTGTTTCACGGAAAATTAGATTGAGCTTAATGTGCTATTGGAAAATTCCGATTCTATTACTGTCCTATTCGTGACAAAAGAGTCCCTGTGGATGCTGCTACACTGCCAACTGTGATGTCTGACATGTCCTTGGCGGCAGTGTCTAAGCATCTAAAGGAAATAATTCAGTTAAGCACAGTAACGACTGTCGATGCTCTAAGTTAGATAATAACATGCCCAAACATTCTCTACCCTGATTTCTTAGGATATTTTGATAATCTTTCGAATTAGCTTAGTGCGCATAGAACACCAGTTACTTCGGCAAAGAGTGCTTCTCATTTAGTATGAACAAATCTCTCTATTGGCACCCTGTCAAGTTTTTCACATCTTCTTATATATTACCTAGCTATAATTCTCATCCTATCCCATATTTTAATAAGCAGTTCACTGTTAAAATAATCTCTCTTGGACGGGAAACACACTCCCGCAGCCTATCTATGAAAATTTCTCTACTTCCAATTCATGCAAACCCACTAGGTAAACTTTGTTGTTAGTGCGTTCCGCTTAATGCGCAGCTTCCTGCTTAGAAACCCAGGCTCGGAAGAATTCTGGCTACATCCAATATCGAAGAATGTCCGATTGTTGGTGCCGAAGATGTAACGAGACTGTTCTCCGAGATCAAAGTCCCAGGTGCAGCGCCGTATGATTTGAGCAATTATGGCCGCGGGGCACAATCGGATCGTTGGAACAACTAGTAGAGTTGCCCTCCATCTTGGCGGCGTTTCCTAGAAGGCAGGTCATATCTCTACAGTCTTCAAGTGACCTATGTTTCTTTTCTCTCAGTAGCTCTGAGAACGATGTATCAGGATACCTGACCAGTGTCAAACGTGAATCCGAGGCGACGAGAACTAGGTTCGGGACAGAAGAGTTGACGGCGAGAAAATGGGGCCTGAAGTTGGACGCCCTACTTAGTCGATGTGTACGAAACTTGATAACTGTGGAAGCAAATCTGAATGCTTTACTAAAGATGATAATTCGAGAGAACGCGAGCTTTATTGTTGTCATCGTGCGTTTATGCCAGGTGTTGACGCTCTGGGAAAGAGATACGAGACCTCTACGAGAGTGCTTGCCAAACAGGCGCGAGTGCAACATTTCATACGAGTTTTGTAGAGTACGCGCAGAAGACCCAGCAAGCTGCTTTGAAGATGATTCAAGATGCTGAGAATGCGAAAAGAGATGCGAAACAGCCGGAATTGGATCTGAGCAAAGTTCGTGGTACGCCAGAGCAGATGAGACGGATCCAAAGTCTCCGAGACGAAATTGTAGCGATGAATGCGAATCTCCAGGGTAGGATTGACTTCGCCAATAATCAGATTTTGCATGGGGCGATCAGATCAGGCGGGTCCTCGTGGGCGGAGGTTGAGGGGAGTGATACTCGATATAGTGATGGGCATGGGAATTGGTTTAACAGCGAGGGCAGTGCTGAGGTTCAAAGTTGCAGATCGAGGGAACTATGATGCTGAACTAAATCCACGGATTGCAAATAAATGTGGTTAAGAAGAGGGGTGAGCTGGCTCGGCTCAAGGCAGCCCACAGCGTTGCGACTCCCAGCGACGGGAGCTCTGAAATTTCGTCGAGGATCACTTGTTTGGGAGAGGAGATAGCAACTACTTGGCAAACGATATGTTTGAATGGCAGATTTTGTTTTATGCAGCGATTTTCTTTAATTGAGCTAGAGCTGAGGACGTTTCATGTCCATATAAATCTACAGAAGTCGTTGGTTAAACTGCAATTGATCTCCATCAAACAGATTGTTCGTATTCATATTCAGCACGTCAAAGTCCGCGTAATCATCCAAGAATGAATATGGCCATTCTAAAGCCAGATTTTGTGCAAATTGGCTATCTAAACCATCTGTGGCAAGAAGATTCAGACTGTTTGCCTCGAACCGCTCTATCCAGCATTAGCAAATGACTATACAGCTGAAAAATCTTATTGTAGTAATCTACCTGAATTGTTCGATTTCGAAGTCACCATCTGATGCAATGCTTCGAGAAGTTTAACAGCTCTAGATGCAGAGGGGACTTGTTTTTTGTAATGTTCGAAAATAACCATGCACCTGGACCATGAAAGCTGTAGCGAGGCAGCACTGCATTCGAGTTCCGAGAAGTCACAGGTACGAGCCGCTAATAGGATCATTGCACCACAGAAGGTGTCTTGGTCTTCATAAGCTTTTAGAACATCTGAATAACATGGATTACTCACATCGCATGACCCATCCAGCGCTTTGAAAAGTGAAGCTCAAGGAGCTGTATATGGATGCGATAAGTTTATGAACGGTCTCGACACAGTTCAAGCAGATTTGAAGAGCTATATTTTGGCCGAGCTGAAGTTCATTCGAATTTCTAGCTATCGTGGTATCTTTGCGATGTTGAGCTGCAGAGAGAAGCAGAGGTCTAAGCAGCAATGCTCGTACGTATAGAAATCTATTGCATTGTTACTTGTGTCATCTTTCAGGATATACCGTAAAGGGCAAGAGTGTACCTGCAGTTCACTATTTTGGCTTGAATCCATTGGCCGTCTTCAAGACTCGGTATTTCATTGTCGGAGATATTCTGTTCGATTTTGAGGTTGTTGGGAAGGTGATGTTTGGCGTCATCCATTGCTTTGTCTAATCTCAGAATGTCGCTAAGAGGGTGTGAGAACCACCACTGGGTACTGTTTTGAAAGTTGGGGATATTAGTTTCCTTTTGGTTATTGCACACCGACACAACCTCGCTCATGATATCGAAAAGCTTGATTGACGACACAAAGAGTCCTAGGTACGAGGTTGTGTTGGCCGGCTGTTGTCCTTCACCAGACGATAACAAATACTCGTCGTCAATCAGCAGAGGCGTTGGCATTTTTATCGGTAATGAGATCATTTGAGGCCTTCCAAACGTCATAGCTACTGAACTGCAGTCCAAGCAATAGTTAGTCTCGCAGAAACTTGTGCTACCGCCGAATGAAAATGGAAATGTGAATATCATACCTGTCAAGAATAACGCAGTTGTACCAGATCCTGCGTCTCATTTCTCTGTTGATCTGGCTTTGTGATCGATTCTTCACCTCCTCGTGGAGACCAAGACTCTGTGCATTTCTAACCGCAAGACCAATCACATTCCAACAGCGATTCGTATACTGCGTAAGATGAAGGTAGACACCAGTAAGTAAGAGAAGTTGTACCGTGGGAAGAGACACATAATCTAGTTCATCGGTTGAAAACAGGTTTCGAGCTTGTTGATAATATCGTCCCGTGAGAGAGCTGTTGTGGCTAGGGTCAATTGTATCGGTAACTTGGCTTGCAAGCGCAAAAACCATACTTAAAGTTGATAAGAAGACAGGATCTTCAGAGGCAACAGGACGATGGCCGGGAATCATCTCATCTTCGGACATCCAAATTGATTGATAGAAAGTTATGAAGGTCGGTTTGTGAAGTATAGGATAGACCGGATGGACATACTTCCAATAGCGCTTGAGGTAAAGGTCCGCTTGTCTTCTCATTGGCAGAGAGTATGAACTCATACGAGTATCATGGCTCAATTTGACTAATCTCTGACTTGTTCTTCCCACGCTACTTACTTCTTTGAGTAATTCTTGAGATGACAGAGTTGCATCTGGCTCATCAGATTGAAGTATAGTCTGCTGCAAAGACTTCATAAAAGAAGCACTCGAAGTCTTCCCAAAAAGGTGCTCACTATCCTCAACAAAAGATGGGCCAGTGACTAATAAAGAACTTTCAGGGGGTTCATCATCCCTCAACGCACGTTTCAGTGTTCTTATTCCTTCTGTGTGCCGCGGTGCCAGCGGAGCCATATCACGTGATACACTCTCATCCTTGTCCAAGAAGAGGCTACGGATGCTCTCTGGACTAGAAGCTTTAGTACTTTCAAGCTCTGCAAGGCGGCTTTCGAGTGATTTGAAGTGTCTGTACACGTCAGGTTGAAGCTTCACTCAGATCACGGGATTTGATATTTCGAAAGTTGCTCACCGCTGTGTTTTCAAAGTGCTCTCCTCATAAACACATTCTCTAGGCGACTTCCGTTTCAAACAGCTCGAACATGACGGTAGAGCTCCATCACAGCGTGCTTTTCGAGTACGACAAGCGCCGCAAGCAAGCGGGATCTTTCGACGTTTAGGTGGAGGAACGCTGGGTATCTCCCGCGGCGGACTTATCGTTGAGCTCATCGTGTTAGGGTCAGACCCGGCTTCTCATTGCGATATTACAACGTGAAAGGCATAGTGGGTCGTACAGGAAGTAGAGTAGTTTAAAAATGAGAGGAATGGAAAGTCCCGACGATTTCACGGAATGACGTCCCGCGTTTTGTCAGCCGGAAAGTCAATGTCGGAACATCTCCCCGACAATGGGGAGGAGGGAGTTCTGACTCAACTCAGTGCCTTAAAGCCCAGCATGTCAGCGTCAAAATCGTCTCTTAACTTAAGAGTCCGATATGAAACGAAAGCCTGTTCCAGAAGAAGTGGTGCAGCACAGCTGGGCGGGAGCTGGTACACCTGAAGATCCCTATCTCGTGGAGTTCCTCCCTGGCGATATCGAGAACCCCAAAAACTTCTCAGAAGCTCGGAAATGGTTCTACACCTTTACGGTCACGCTCTCGGTTTTCAATGTCACTTTTCTCTCATCTGCTTATTCGGGAACATTGAGGGAGGTGCAAGCGGAGTTTGGAAGTAGCCAAGAGGTCATCCTATCCGGCATATCGGTGTTTGTATTGGGCTTTGCTCTCGGTCCAATTTTTTGGGCTCCATTGTCTGAAACTTATGGAAGATTTGTGTTGTTCTATACGACTTTTGCATGCCTTACCGCTGTCACAGCTGGAGCCGCTGGCAGCAACTCAATGGCGACACTCGTTGTCTTGCGATTCCTTGGAGGGACTTTGGGAGCATCTCCATTGACGAATGGAGGCGGTGTCATCGCAGACTTATTCCCTCCTCAGCAGCGAGGACTCGGTCTAGCCGCTTTCTCAACAGCTCCGTTCCTGGGTCCGGCACTGGGTCCCATCATGGCGGGTTTCACAAGCGAGGCCCTTGGGTGGCGTTGGGTTCAAGGGATACTGGCTATCTTCACGGGACTCATGTGGATATTTGGGACATTGGTCGTTCCAGAAACTTACGGCCCTGTTCTACTTCAACGAAGAGCGAAGATTTTATCTAAAAAGTTCAACAAAACTTTCATCAGTCTGCTAGACAAAGAACATCGACACACACCGACCGAAGCATTCAAGAATGCCTTGGCTCGCCCTTGGATCTTTCTCTTCCGCGAACCAATCGTCTTAGTAGCCTCAACGTATCTCGCTATCCTCTACGGCACCTTGTACATGTCACTTGGCGCTTTTCCCATAATCTACCAAGAAGGACGACAATGGAGCGAAGGAATCGGCGGACTAGCATTCTTAGGCGTCACCGTTGGAATGATCATCGGCCTTGTCTACATGGTTCTTGACAACCGTCGCTACAAGCGCTTGATGGACACTTTGCCAGCGGGAAAGACACCACCGCCCGAATGGCGCCTACCCCCTAGCATCGTCGGAAGCATCACGCTACCAATTGGCCTCTTCTGGTTCTCATGGACAAATGGTCCATCCATCCATTGGTCTGTCAGCATCATCGCCACCGTCCCTTTCGCGTTCGGTATGGTTCTCGTATTCGTCAGTATCCTTAACTATCTGATCGACACGTATGTCATCTACGCCGCGTCAGTACTAGCCGCGAGTGCCATTCTCCGTTCGTTCTTCGGCACCGCATTCCCCCTATTTACCACACAGATGTTCCATAACCTCGGCATCCACTGGGCGAGTTCAATACCCGGCTTCTTGACGCTTCTCTGCCTTCCTTTCCCACCCTTGATGTATTTCTGGGGTGAGAAGATCCGGTTGAAGTGTAAATATGCAGCGCAGGCTGCAGCGAAGATTGCCGAGTTGAATGGTGAGAAAGAACCACAACTGAGTGGGGAAGGGGAGGAGTTGATGGAGTGAGGTGTGTCTTCAATGTTAGGTCGAAAGCTGTTGAATTTTCAAGTCCTTAAATAATAATGAATCCAAACTTTTAATCAGTCTATTCGCAAAGATCTCAGGCATCCCTTCTATTTGCGCCACCTGCTCTCCTTTCCTTTTCGTTTAGCAAGCGAGCTTATCACATCAAGTTAACAATAGCAGTGTCAACATTTCAAGATAGCAAAAGTCAAAGACAAGATTTTTTTTATTTCTCCGAAATAAAGATAAAGCATCGCAATCAATGCATCAACCGCCGACCAGCATTTTGTTGCCTATTTTTGTCCGCAACCCCGTAGAAATATTGATGAAAGGAATACGAATTGATAAATTCGCGCAGCTTTTTGAGATCCGACCCCAAGAGAAGATCGGCTGACATTCGCATCGGAATGAGCCTTGGAAGAATTTCCGAGTCCGGAAAGACAAAGAAGTGTATTCTCAAGAAACTGGTCACAATCTCACCACCCACTAACATCAGCTTCAGCCTCTAAATTATGGATTAAACAGAGTGTGCCAGCATAAGCGGCTTGGTAACAACCGTCGCATTCCAGAAAAGAATTGGCGACTCGTAGAAATACGTGAGGTTATTGCCGAGTTCTAGGAACTGTTGCCAAGGTGTCAAGCCAGCTGTGTAATTGCAGTAATCTGTCTGGACTTGAGAGATCTCGTTGAGCATTCCGGTTGGTGGGTAACCGAGGGTCTTGGTTCCTGGGGGGAGAGTGGGCATGATGCAGTTCACGCAGCCAGTTAAGGAAGAATTCCATCTGGTGAGGTCGAAGTTAGTGATTGTTGAGGCAAGGAATGGGTTGGCTGATTAGTTGATGGGACGGGATTAGATAGGAAGTACTTGCATTGAAAGGTTGACGTCACAAAAACAACCCCATAGATATCCGTCTCCTAATGGTGCGAGCGTAGCGCAATAGTTGAATACCTTTCTAACATTTAAACAGCCGGCTGATTCTAGATACTCGTTAGAGGCGTGCTTTAGAGAGGAATTGGGAACTAACCAAGGCAGTTGAGTGCTGCAGGAGATGCAGGAAGAGAATCCCAGGTGCCACTTGGACTTGGCGATAATCTGGTTGCTTCAGCCGGAGGGGTTGATGTGGCGGATACTGATGGGTTAGTAAAGGCAATGGCAACAACTGGGACTGTATCATTAAGTGGTAGTGGCAGAAGTGTAAGATTGTAGAGCAGAACTTGCGATCTAAAGCCGTACGTGAGATCCAATCCTTCATTAACCAAGAAATTTGTAGTTAGATTTTGATTGAACGAATCAGTGTAAGCTTTGCAGTAGATATTGTTGAAGTACGTGGTGAGAACAATATCAACCAAGTTTGCTGGACCATAAATTGCATAGCTGACGTTTTGGGCAGGCAGTATTTCTGAGATGCAAGTTAAACAGTTGCCCATGTTCTCATTATATCTGAAGACCGTTAGATGCATTTTGGTCAGAAGGGTGATGTTGAATACTTACTGAGCAATGTTGGTCTTGCAGAAACAGTTCCAAGTAGCTGTATCATCCTGAGCTGTACCTAGGCTTGTACAGTTATTGTAAATCGATCGAGCAGCCTCACACGAAGTCTCAGCTATCGTGTAATTAGTCAATATTTTAGAAACCTTGTGATTTAAACTCACAAATGCATTTTTGTGCGCCAGATGTATTTGGATTAGCTGTTTGAGTAGTTTTCGGTGGGGTAGATTGTACACTGGACACCAATAGAGATTTAGTACTGGTTAGCATTGTTGACTTTGGAGCTGTCTCTGTAACAATCACCCATGTCGTAGTAAAAGTGGTGACTTTGTCACTACTAGATGCTGATGTAGATTTGGAGTTGGACAGTGGTGAGGTATTTGTGCTAGTGATCGCTGAAGCTGTCGCGGTCACAGTTCCTGATCCGAGTGCGGTTACAGCGATCGTATTCCACGAGGTAAAGAATGAAGTTTTCTGGCCACTAGCGGTAGGAGAAGTGTTTGATGGCTCCAGGATGTCGGTTGAGATCGTGGCATAGATGGGAAAGTCAATAAGGGTCATGTTGAAGAATAGAATTGGAGACTCCCAAAGCTCGGTGAGAGCCAGACCCAATTGAACAAGTCTCCACTCGCTACTTGCTTTCAATGCTGTGTCCGTAATGTTACAGAAATCACACATGTAAGTGTCAACCCAGACTGGGAGTAAGTTGCTTGGGACATTTAATCTCGGGCTCGTAGGAAGCGCGCTGGCAATGCATGCAGTGCATTCATCCATAGTAGATTTCCATCTTTATTCGTCAGCAATATGATTGGAGGCTCACTCACTTCAACTTACATATCAACATTGACAGCACAGAAACAGTCCCAATTCTCTGTATCGTTTCCGTAGCCGTTCAATTGGTTCATACAGCTATTGAATACCATAGCTGCTCCCTTGCATCCATCGATAGCTACAATGGAGTAAGAAAGAAGATATGAACTTATTATGTCAATTTTGCTTACTGATACATGCTTTCACTGCGTCCGATGGTGGAAGAGTAATCCAAGACTCGCTCGTGAGTGGATTATCAGCAGAGCTTGTACCTACTGCAGAGCTCGTGCTTTTTTGAGTTGAAGCGGGGGCTTGGCTTAGAGAAGCAAGTAGACTTGAAGAAACCATTGGTTGACTTGAGCTTAGAGGTGTTTCAGTAGCCAATTGAGTGGAAGATGCCCCAAAATTCGTGCTCTGAAGAGGTGGGACGGGAACTTTAGTTGAAATAATACTCGCTAATTTTGAAGTTGGATTCAGGCTTGAAACAACGCCAGCTGCGGTTTCTGTGGACGATGCTGAGGCGATAACGCTTGATGGAGTAACTCCACCAGTGGGGACAGCCTGTGTAGGTCTCGCAGCCAGACAGGAGCACGCTGACGAAACTCGACCAGGATTACTTTGGCATTGAGACACCATTGCTGGGAGATCTTCAGAACAAGTACTCACAGCCGTGGTATACGACGAGCAGAAGTTTGCCACAGAGACAGAGCTTCGAATAAATTGGCGATAACAGTTGTCCTCATTACAGTCTCCACGGTTTTGAATAGTCGGAGCTGCCATACGATCCAGGCACGAACAAGCGGAAGAGATCGCAGCAGGATTGCTTGTGCATTGTGATACAATTGCTGGAAGTCCAGTAGAAGCTGTATTGACTTTTTTAGTATATGTTCCACAGAAGCTAGATACAGATACCGAGCTTTGAATAGCTTGACGGTAGCAGTTGTCTTGATTGCAGGCCGGAGGTGAGCTAATAGTTGGGGCATTTGAGCTTGGCGGCGGCCCACCACAACTTACAGCAGCAGTTGAAACAGCGGTTGAAGCAGTAGTTAAAGCTGCGGTTGAAGGAACAGTTGAAGCAGCAGTTGAAGGAGCAGTTGAAGGAGTAGTTGAAGCAACAGTTGAAGCAACAGTTGAATCAGCAGTTGAAGCAGCGATTGGAGACTTGGTACCGTCAGATGACCATACTGTCTCTAGGATGGCATCAGGTAGAACGAGGGGAAAATTGTACGATATCTGGAGATTGTGAAGATATGACACCATCTTCCCGTAAGTGATGTTGCCCGGACAAAAGCCTGAAGGGGTTCCAGGCTCTGATGGCACTCCTGTCTCGGCGAATATCTCCCCAGGAAAAGTAGAACCGTCACCACCAATAGCAAGGTCAACACATACGGAACAGAGATAGAGTTCGTGAGACCATGTTGGGTAACTTGGATTTGTCTTGCCGCTCTCACAGAGACATGACCGAAGTGGCGAATCAGGTTCGTTGGAACCCGGACCAGTTGCAGGCGTGATAACTTGAATCTCGCTGTTGTTAAACTTGTTTGTACAATCCAGCCAGTAGTGAGCGGCTTGGCCACAGGGTGTTGAACCTGGTTGAGGTAAGATCAGTAGGATATCTTTGACACACTGATAAAAAATATATAATACGAATCGAGAGTTTACTTACGAGCACATTTAAGTAGAGCAACAGTAGTAGACGAAATCGGGGGTTTGGGGGCAGAACTCTGCGCGAGTACTAAGGTCGAGCCAAACGTAAGAACCAATGATACGAGATGCAAACCCAAACGAAAGCTAGTTGAAGTGAGCTTCATCTTCGATGGCGACAGTGGAAGCTTCAATTCATAAGTTGCATTTAATGTTGTGTGGTTTGAGGTTATGTGAAGCTAAGAGCCTTTATCAAGGCCTCAGAAGAGATTTTATGTTAAGAACCCCAAGACAAACTTGTAATGCCAGGAATTTCAAAGCGCGTTGATTCCTGAGATCACGGTATCCAAAAGGTAAGGTAGTTGATATCAAGTGGAGCTTGATGAAAAGGGGATTGATGTTGTCCTCAAGGTAAGTGGAGGATCAATTCGGGGGAGGAAAATTGTGGAAGCAGTGAGAGGCAATAGGTATCAGGAAGAAGAAAAGTGTTTGTATTTGCCTTTGTTTGTGTTTGAATTTCCCCGTTCCTGGAAATACAAACGACTGGCTAACGTAAACATGCAGCTCAAGGGTGAACATCGGACTTAACTTAAACCAATTTATTTCAAACTAACTTGGTTTTTCTCCAAGTATGAAATAATATGGGAATTACCTTCAATTCAAATGAGAACCTGGTTCAGAGGTGAAAATGGATGAGCTTTCGAACACGGCAGTGGCAAATGTTGCAGCTGGCGTTTCAAACACGCAGAACGCACTTTCTTAAAGGTGATGCATATTCTAAAATTCTAAATAGTGGTCTTAATTATCAAGTCTCAAACCAAAGGTGAAATTGTGCATATTATGCCATGTAAATTGCAGTAACTGCTTATTTTGCGAGGGAGGAGAGGCATTTTTATTAGCAGAGCTGAAAGCATAACCAGTAACATGGGAGGAAGAAAAGGCACTGGGATAAGACTAGGTAGGAAGATCTAGTGGCGATAGAGTTGAGAGCATTGCAGTCCAAGGACGTTAAGGTTTCGATCCTCATATAGAGCCAGTTCAGAATGAGGACCATTCCCTCAATGTAAGCGTTGAGAAAGTAGACGGCAGTAATAGAACAGCAACTCACCAACACAATATCAAATAATAAAATAATACTCAGAACGCGAAGATAAGAAGCCAAGGATAGCGTGACTGGAAATCTATTTTCAAAGCCGTTTGTAGGCACGCTGTATCCACCACCCTCAACTCCAAGCAGAGAGCCCCGACACCACCAGCGCCAGATAGATACAGCTACCAAATAATCCGCCTGCTATGATGCTATATCAAAACCATCCTCATCCATGAAATCATCCAATCATCACATTTTATCATCAACAAGAAAAGAACCAAATTTTGGTACCTCTATCCTTCCCTACCGCATCCAAACGCCAATCAATGCTTCTTCCTCCGTTTTGTTGGGCTTTGAAGTCCATTTGCCTGTATATGCTCATCGATGTCTAATCTCTCTGGTGTAGCTCCTTCTTCACTGTTCTCTGCCGTTTCGATCTTGATATTGTGATCGGTGCCATCCATACCGATATCGAAGTGGCTATCGCCCATGGTACCATCGCCATAATTATTGAAATCATTATATCCACCATGACCACCCCCCATAGGACTGCTTCCGTTCATGAAACTGTCGGTGTTGAGGTATTGATCAAGATCCAGATTCGAAGTGGCGTCAAAGTCTCCATTGCCAAAGTAGTCAGCTTCAAGACCTGGGATTTGACCTGACGGAGAAAGTGGTTCCAGCTGAGTTTTGACATTATCGATGCGGGTAGCTTGCTCGGCTTGGAGCTTCATCAAATCATCTATTTCTTGCTGCGTGTAGGTCATTTCTTCCAACGTTGGGGGCTGAGGAGGAGTAGGAGACACAAGGGCATTGTTGGTTCCAGCATTGGAGGTATTGGCCATCAAGCTGAGCATCGCATTACGTTGTTCAGAGCTTAGTGGAGAGTTGCCATTCGAGTTTTCGTAGTGAGAAAGCATTTCGGGGAAAGCCATGGAGTTATTGTTGGGTTTGGACTGAGCGTTGGTATTTTGTATCACAGACATCATCATTTGTTGTGGGGCAGAAGATTGAATCTCTGGGGTGGAAAGAGGTACGGCTTCTGGGGAATCAAAAAGCTCTTCGACTGTACTAGGTTGGGGTGTGACACGGGAGAAGTTTTGTGTTTGAGGAGTTCCAGCATCAGACGGTGTTGCAGTTGTTGCTCTTCCAGTAGGAGGTGCCATAAGTAGTCTTTGTTGTCTTCGATGAGGGCTCATACTACCGGGATGAGGTTGTTGTTGATTTGATATATCTCCAATATCCGTGACCGTATTGTGGTGTTGCTGTGGGTTTGGAATACCATTAGCGAACATCTCAGCAATATTTTGGGGAACTCCCTGTCCCTCAAGGCTGCGATTGTAGACTGTCGCGAGGAAAGTGAGAATGGCGTTAATCGAGTTTTCATGTCTGTCGTGGAGAGTTTGAAAAGCTAAGGATTGTTGGTAGAGTTGGTTGTGATCCTTCCGTAGCCGGTTAAGAGCACTATTGATATTGCTCTGATTCTTCTGTATCTCGGCCAGCTGGTTTTGAAGCACTGCAACGTCTCTCCGCTGCAGAACTCCCGATTCAGGAACCGCAGAGATGGCTCTTGTGGGTTGGACGTTGTTGCCATATACTTCTTCAATATCCTTTCCGTCATCATCACTATCAGGATCTTGTCCTTCTTCGTTCTTGACCTTCCTGTTCTTGGTCTTGGTATTTCCACCCTTGGGCTTGTTGATCAACCAGAGAAGACTTGGATGACCGCGTTTGAAATATGGGTTGTAGTATTCGCTCGGGCTCTTGTTTTTCCGCTCACTTGCTTTCATCGAATTATCGGACAAACCAACTCTCTTGTGAAAGCCATACATATTCAACTGTCGGACGAAGGATGCATAATTATTGTGCTTGAACAACTCTGGGATCAAAGTCTTGGCAAATTCATCCTCGTCCAGTACGACAAATGAATCGCCTCGGTCAGACCATCTGATGAGTTCAGTGTTCTTAGATTCGTCGAGGAAGCTAAGATATCAAGTCAGCAAACAGGAAGAAGAAAGGGATATCCCGCTTACCTGCTTAACTTTTGAACAAACGGAGGAATCTGTTTGCGTTTCGCTTGAGCATCTCTCTTCGCGACAGCTGCCTTCTCTTCAAGCAGGTCAATATTATCATTCTCTTCCATCGCAGTTCCATTGACATTTTGTTGATCAAGCATAGCCTCGTCTCCAAATTGAGCCCAAGGATCTGCTGTACTCTCATATACCGGCCGTTGTCCAGCAGGCACAAGTTGTCCTCGATTTACTGGTCTGCGGGCAAGCTGTGTTGAAGATGCGGGGACGGGCTGGTCGAATGGAGCCTGAGATAAGCCATTTGCACCATAATTATTCACGGTATAACCGTTTGGGTCAGGGTATACCGCATTCTCGGAAGCTTGGTTCCATCGTAGGAAATCGGCCTGCGAGATCTGACTGTTGGCAGGGTATGACTGAGCCATCTGGGGCACTTGTGCAGGGGAGGCGCCAGGTGCTGGTCGTTTTCGAGGATTTGTGGGAGGCATAGGCTGGTACATGCGACCGTCTTGGAGCGGTCAAGAAGTAATTTGGGGCTTCTCTGCAGGATGTTGTTGTGGTCGTGGTCGTGGGATGAGGCTATCCGAAGAATTCGAGGCTAGCTGCAGCCTTCCTAGCCGCTTCAAAGTCCTGGCGCAGCAAATTCGGAATCGAATCAACCTCTGTGAATCTAGTTCTACTCGTCTGCTTCCGAGCGCGGAGATTCTGGCTTGCTCAAGAATAGTGGCAGAGATTTCTATGTAGCAAGGTAGGTTGAGGGATCCTTAAATGGGCGGGCCGATCCAGAAGTATCAAAGGGAAGGAGGCGCCTAGAGCTGGCTAGAATGAGGACCTTCTGACAGATGTTCTATTGTCCCAGACAAAGCTCTGAGACTTGCTTCGCGAAAGAGTGGTGCTCGACTGGCCAATGCGGAGGGTTCGGGATGCTGCGTTGAAGAAGCAGGGCTTCGTAAGGCTTCCGTGCTTTCTCAGGCCTCTAAATTGGGTTTAGACGTCTTGAAAGAACTTCAAGTGGTTGAGATTGAATTCATTGTATGGGAGGCGCAGCGAGTGTTTCTTTTCGTCTGAAATCGTGAGCTAGATATTGGACGGAAGTGAATTCGATGCTTCTGCAAATGAACGTCACACCCGATGACTAATCACAAGGCTGAGTGAATTACCCAAGGCTACCTGGTCCAGGGTATACGTGAATTTAAACTACAGTCTTACCTTTAACTTTCAGAACAAATGCAGACGTTGGGAGGTGATTCCACATTGTAATCATTACTTGATCAGCGATAATGATCTGGACTTTCAAAGCTAATGTTGAGAACCTTCACCCAAATACAACCTTATTGCAGCCTGGTTCTTGATGTATCACATGGAATGCAGAAAGAAATATGTTCAAAATCGTGAATTCAATAAGACACGTCAAGCTATATCTGCTCGTAAAGACCTGACATTTCAATGTTTTATACCGCACAATTGCTACCAAGGTTTCGCAGTATTTCAGCGAGTCATGATCGCCCCCGCAATTGTCCCACGCCAACATCAAGGCAGAGTTCTCTATGGCCATTCGTTGCATTCCTTTGCCACTACTAAAGTGTCTTCGAACATTGAAACTCAGATCCGTGTAACTTAAAGGATTTGGCGGAAGATATCTTGGGGCGGTCAAAGCAGTATTACTCAAAATATCCCTTTCATCTAGCACCCCTGCCAGCTAAAGCTGATGATCTAGCCAGCTTTTCATTTCTTGCTTGATCCCAGGCACGTCCACTTCCACCTGCTTTGGCATCTCTTTGGGCTCTCTTCTCTTCCTTTAGTGTGCGAGCTTTCTCTCTGGGATCAATGACCACCAACTCATCCTCGGCCTTTTTTCTATAACTCAAATCTTTCCCAAGTTTATCTTCCTTGAACGAGAGCGCATGTGACATCCAACCAGCATCATTATCATCATCGTCTTGTTCCCCCTCGCCTTGCGTGTCCCATTTCTTACAGCTCTGACAGTTAGCAATGAAATGAAGATCGCAAAGAGCAGCTTCCTCGTCATCTACACCTCCATCTTTATCTCCTGATTCTTCCACAGATGTTTCAGCCTTTGAAGCCTCCTTTTCTGGTGGAGCTTGCTCCAGCTTTGACTGAAATTGTTTGAGAATATTTAAGGCTCTCTGATCAGGGGGAGCATTCTCTCCGGGATGTCGTTTTCGTCCACGGACTGAAGTAGTGGGTATCATTGATTCCAAAGCTGATTTCTTCTTCTCTTTTACCGGCGCAACTTGGACATTCCGCTTCATTGAAGCTTTGAGCTCTGCAATCTGGGCATTTGTTCGCTCCAGAAGAGAAGAAACCTTATGTACGGGTTCAGGGGACGAAGAGATATCTCGAGTTTCAACTTTTGCCGCTCGATTTGGAAGAACTTTTGGTGCTAGTTGAGGCTCAGGCGATGATTCGACGGATACTGGTTTAACAACTTTCTTTTTGTGCTCTTTCGGCTTTGACATCGGCTCTGAAGGTGTTTCATCCGTGTCCATCACTATTCTTGTATCGAATTTGGTCTTCTTTAAGACTGGTATTTCTTCCGCTGCGCCATCCTCATCTCCAAAACTCAATAACTGCTTCCCAACTTTCCTTTTCTTCTTTTTCGGTCCTTTGTCTTCCTGTACGACAATCTTTGCTGTCCGCTCTCTTCGAACCATGTCCTTAAATGGATTTACCAATATTTGAACTGATGTGATTTTGACAGGATATGTCGGTCGGTCGTCAGGACCAACCTCCATCTCCCCCATCCGAGCCACATTATAAATCGTTTCTCCTTCGACTCGTCCAAACAATGTATTCTTTCCTTGTAACTCGGGTGTATCTGCCAGGGTGAGAAAAAATTGCGATCCATTCGTATTGGGTCCTTCACTAGCCATCCCAAGCAGCCCTCGACGATTAAACTTTATTCTACTGTGAAACTCATCTTTAAATCCTACTCCATATGGACCAGCGCAGTTTGCCGTGCGATCTTCCATGGGCCAGATCCCACCTTCTTCTTTAGCTTCTGCATATTGTCCCCCATCGTAGATGCTTTCCCCACCAGAGCCAGTTCCAGTTGGATCTCCGCCCTGGAGGATGAAGCCTGGAACAAGGCGGTGGAAGATAGTGTTGTCATAGTAGCCATCTAAGCAGTGTTGCAGAAAGTTGCGGCAGGTCAAGGGAACTTGCTGTGCCCAGAGTTCGAGTGAGATGTCACCTGCTGTGGTATGGAGGACGCAGGATGCGGTAGGTTGGGGCTCGAGGTTGTAGAGGGAAGACATATTGCGCCGCAGAAGCTATGGCACACGCAGAGAGAAATACTTTATAGCTGGCTGACAAGTCAATGTCGCCTTTGCTTTCAGACGTATATCCTCTGACGCGGGCTGTTGAAAGTGGATGTCGTTAAAAGAGGCTAACTTCTTGTTTCTCAGCCCTACGAGTTGCAAGGATATATTCACGTGATCGTCCCTTTTTGCCCCAACCTTCCTACCTAGGTAGGTAGGTCGGTAGACACCTTTATATAAGGGTCAATAACTAAATGAGAACGTAAAGCTAGTTTTAAGAATAATCTAGTCTATTTCTGTTACATAGTAATGTATGTAAAGGTGACGTCTTTATCATACTAGGAGGGGAAGAGTGACAATTCGCTTTCCAAGATGATTAACTGAAACGTTTTCATTGACAATCATCACATATTGAGAAGTTCCATCGAATAATTGAAAAAGTTTCGAAAGAAAGGTTAGAAACTACTTAAGTTTCCGATGACTACTTGGTAGGATGATTTTCATGCAAAAAGAACAAGGTAGTTTTCGCTTAATCGTCCCACATTCTTAATTGCCACATATACCTAAATAAGCGATTTTGTTTGCGAATCACATCGGGAAGTCTTCGTGGCTCAGTTGGTTAGAGCGTTGGTCTCATATCTCTTCAATATGATCTGGTGAAATATCAGGGCCATCCAAAGGTCGTGAGTTCGAGTCTCACCGAGGACATTTGTGATTTTTTTTTGGGTTGCCGTTTCCTCATATTTGATATGAAAGAGACAGGAGCTCTTTGTTTGGAAAGTTGGGTTCACAACACTATGCTTCCCCAACATTTGCCGAGTATCTTTTATGCTGTTGGCTTTCGACATTAGAAAACAACACCCCAAAAAAAATTTGCTTACCTTTTTTATTTTCCTCTCTGACCCCTAAAAATGGGTTTCGGTTAATTGGTCGTACAGATAATATGTGAGGATGGATTTGATTCATGTACGCTGGTTGTCAGCAGGGCCATCACTTAGGCCTAGGTCCAAAGACTATTTAACTCCAAATCAACATATATCCTATTCAATCAAATAGTATCATTTCATATTCTTTGTGGTTTTTAAGTCCTCTCATCTCGCGAAATCTCGTTAGCTCTCACCGTTTTAGTTTGTCAAAAAGCCTCTCACGGCATAATTCAAAAACAAGAGCCTCTCTTCCCGAAGTACATATTATGATTGGAAAGACGGATATATGAACAGTTCGGCTATGCTAATAGTTACAATATCAGATTGATTGAATACTTTACAGCAAATTATTCTCCTGAGGGAGGGGAGGTAACATTTGTGCCCCACCATACACAATTTGGATCCATGAGACATTTTTTCATGGTTAAATATCAGAGTGAATAACGAAGAATTCCTCTGACACTGATCAACTACTCCAACCACCCTCCCCAATCCTAGAGATACTATCACCTCCGGAATCCCGCTCTTGAACAAGGAGGTGGATCCAGATTTGCGCCGTCTCATAACAAGCCGTAAATAGCAATGGCTATTTTGACTTCTTCCACAGAGAGCAATTCCGTTCAAAAAATTTCCCCTTCCAAATCAAGAATAGAACCAGGAGACCGGATGGTGGTTATATCCTTCTCCTTTGATTGAAATCTTAAGCCTTAAGGTGGAACCCAATAGTAGAGAAACAATATATCGAAAGCCTCTCCAGATATCCACTGCAGATTGAGGTAATATTAATAATATCTTTGAGTTTCGTATCTACTTGGTAGATCTTTGATAACTTTACAAAGGTGGGGTGGATTGGCTCAGAGTCTGGCTGGGAACTCTCTCTGGTCGGGGACTCTTTCCACACGGGGTTTGTCGGTTACTAGGTGCTGATAGAAGAGCCCTTCTCAAAATGCTAATGGCAGTCTTGTTGTATTTCCAAGGTATAAAGTGATTCGGAAAGAAAATATTATTTGAGTACTTTCAGCTTTAAGTCACTCAGATTTTTTTCAGAGCTATCTTGAAACTGACCTTTCTTGGCAGGCTAGCAAATCTTGTTTCAGTAGCGGCCTTGTTATGCAGAGAAGGATCGAACGAGGAGCTACGACACATAGTAAGCTAAGGGATCCGCCTAAACTTGTACTCAAGAATTTTGGGGAAAGTTTGGTTTATCAGTACCTAGAGGTAGTCACCAACGGCGATTAGCGCCCTAAAATAGCTTTGTACGGTAATGAAGATGACAAGGAAACGTCCTCTTCTTGGTTGTGCTTTGGATTGCCTCCACGCTTTTCAGTCACAAGGAGACCACATTATTAATTATATTTCTACTCAGCCAGTATTTAACGTGTATTATTTATTGCTTAGTGTAAATATTCCATGCAAACATTTGTGACGATCAAATTATGATCCAAAATCATGGATCTCTCAAACAGAACAGCAGGTAAGCACGCAGGCAATAACTGATCTTCATATCACAGCTAATAATCACCTATAGATGAAATTCTCGCCGTAGAAGGTCTAATTGAATGTGAACTGCTTTCTCCTCCTGCTCAGCGTTTACAAAGATTTTGCTAACCTACCAGTGTATGACAGAAAACGCTTTCACCAGGAGTTAAAGAGAAGCCTTGAACGCAGTAAGTTCTTCGCATAGAACTTCAACTTTAAAAGGCTGAAATGGTGGAAGTATGCCTACTAACTCCTGTTAAGTTTTTGAGCTAGTTTCCAAAGAGCAGGAGAACAAATCCTTTGTGGACCGTAGAAGTATATCTCATGAGTAAATACGAGTACTTTGAGCTTTTTGGCTAAAAAATGTAGTACTCGAATGGAATGGCCGATCCCGTGCACCTGAATATTCTGAAATAGAAAGGCCAAGTTTGCCATACGCAACTGTTGAGTATGCCAACAAAACTTACGGCGAGGATGAGATGCAGGGTGCGAGAGATTTATATTCTCTATCGATGCAGGCATATGTAAGTCTCTTGATCGAGCTCTCTTTGTATGAATCACGCTGACTAGGAAAGAATGATTATCACGCACGTCTGCTAGACCTCTATCAGACGAAAAAATGGCAGAAATCGCAGTACAACGACCCTGATGCTACAATAACCGACCAGTCTCATGGAATGGTATCTAAGAACACCATATCTAGCAAAGAGGGAGAAACTGATTTCAGGAATCCCCAGAACCGTAAGCCGGAACAAGCAAAAGGGAGAGCGAGGGTGAACTCGTACCTAAGTTCACCCCTCGAAACCCAAGCAAGAACAGAACCGCGAAATAGAAATCTCATTGGGGTCGGGAAAGAGCCAGAAAAAAGAACAGTTTATCAGAGGGCAAGGTCCTGATACCAAGTGAAGCGTCGGATCTCCCACGCAGCAAAGAATAAAGAAACCAAATCAAAAGCGCGAGGATAGCAGCCGTGACTGATACAGTTATCCTTATTAGCCCGCGGTTTGGGCGACACACCAACCGCATAATGCTTTTACGGGCGGAAAAGGACCTGGTCACGAGTTACAGTCATCCAGAGTAGGTACCTATCTAGGTAGGTAGATTGTGACAGTCCTGCTCTAGGGGATTTCATCATTGGAGTAAAGCACAAGTATTTTTAGGAAGAGAAATAATCCTTGCATAGACCATCATGATGTTAGAGTAATTGGAAAGGGCTAGACAATTAGAAGAAGTTTTTCTTCAAATTAATCCCAATTCGTAGCACAGGAAGTACTCTTATATGGCATGTCTCGATGTTGGCACACTAATAAAAAGAGCCGACATCTGTTGGTGAATCGGCTATTCCAACAACAACAATAACAACAACACCACCCCTCCAACAAAGGTTATGGAGCCGAATGATCCCAGACCCGGCGGCAAAAAGGGACGAAGTGAAGATACTGCTGAAGAAGGTTATCCTGTTCCCATAATTGACGACATGAGAACTCATCCACAGAATCGGTACATTGGAGCCATCTCTGGTCGGAAGATTCATCCCCCGAAAACATCTCGACAACTCAAACAACAGGAAGAAAAGCAGCAAGGAGACCAGCCTGGAACTAGTGCGCATATTAATCCCAACATAAACTTGAATCATCCCCGCGGATACAACCAGGAAGGTCTGTCTAGACAAGATGTTTCTAGCGATTCCAACTTCAACCACCATCGTCGTTGGACTCCCCAACAGTCGCAACGAGAGTCTCAAACTTTAGAAAAAGAGTTCCCTGCACAGAATGGCCTCTTCGGTGCCAAGGCCGGTGGTGAAAATCGCTCAAGCCATATGGCACGGGAAGCACTACAGGAGATGGAAAGACAAGACAGAGAGGATGCGGCGCGGAAGGGAATTAGGGATATTGTCCGAGTCAAAGAACAAAATGATCTTCGCGAGGCAAAGGAGAAGCGCCGAATTCGAGACGAAGAGGAGATGTATCAGGGATTGAAGAATTTCAAAGGCAATCAACGAGGCTGGAATGGCGAGCGCGAACCCGATAGACGAGCGACAATACAGCGGTACCTCGAACAAGAAGACTTCAAGTTGAAAGAGCAAGCGAAAGCTAACAGTCGACGGGTATCTACGTCCGCTGAATCAAAAACCAGTAAAGGCAAGACTACTGAAGATAGGCAAAGTCAGGGAGACCAGAACAAGGAAAAACAGCATGAACATATCACTACAGAAGAGATGGCTGCAGCTATGGCTGCAGTCATGGATCGGCGAGCAATTGAGGATATGATTTTTCACGATTATGTCGAGCAAAAGGAAGAGGAGACTCGTGCATTCTTGGCATCCCGTAAGTGGGACGTTGATGCTATCAAGGCCGATGCAATTGCTGAAGCAAAGGCGCTCAAGGAAGGAAAAGTCAAGCCGAAACCGAGATCCGTACGAGGTAAACGTAGATCATCAGGAGTGACAAGGGGGAGTATTCCGTCTCCTCTGAATATGGAGCAAAATCAGGAGGAGGATTCTCGACTCGATTTGGGCTCTTCTCCACCGAATGAACCCAATGGTACGCAAAGTCAACCTTCTACCACCCAGCGTAGAAGTAGAGGAGCCAGGCTCAGTGAAGCAGAAAGACTGGCTGGTGATGGGTTCTTAGGTGCATGGTCTAGTCCACCCCTTGACGCTCGCCGCCAATCCAGAAAATATCAATCTTCTTCAACCAAGCGCCAGCCATCTACGACAGAACATGAACCCTCAGCTACAAAGCGTAGAAGCGGAGGTTCAAGGCCTACCGAAGCAGAAAGATTGGCTGGTGATGGAATCTTGGGCGCTTGGTCTAGTCCACCTATTTCGGAGCGTCGTCAGTCTCAAAAGAATCAATCTTTCACTTCCGATCCTCAGCCATCTACGACGGAACGTGAACCTCCCACCACCAAACGTAGAAGCGGAGGATACAGACCCACTGAAGCGGAGAGATTGGCTGGGGATGGGATTTTGGGGGTACGGTCTAGTCCCCCTCTCTCGGAACATCGCCAATCCAATAGAGATCAATCTTTCACCAGTAATCCTCAGCCACCTACTGCTCAAGATCAAATTTCTACCACGCAGCGTAGGAGCGGGGGAGCTAGACCCAGCGAAGCAGAGAGACTAGCCGGTGATGGTATTCTAGGTACTGATGTCAGCCCGCCTGTCATGTTCCGCCGCCAGTCTCAAAAGCCAAAGTATTATGGGAAGGAAGATGCAGCTGATAATGATCAGGCATAGAGATGGGTGGATGGTGATATGATAACTTGAAGTCTTTAGAGAGTGTTACAGCAATGTGGAGAAGCTAGCTGTTTTGATAGATTTGAAAGTTGATGGTTCTCTGGATAGGTATGTGGAATTCTTTGACTTCCGGCTATTTATTGCTGCTGATATTGTCATTAAGAGGCTCCTCAGAAACTCGTGGGACGCTTTTATTGATTATTGCAAAGGAAGGGCCACCAAAGACGGTTGGTTACTCACCTTTGCCGTTTGCATAAGAGTTTTGCAATTATTCGATATTCAGTTCTTGTTGCAAATATTGTTACGGAAGCTTTTACTCTATTGGGGCTAGGAACAGAGGCTGCTACGATACATCCACAGTACGATCCATCTGCCCTGCTAGCGCCCGATGTCATCAGCTAGCACTTGCTGCAGGCTGCGCTCCAGTATTCTTCGCTTCTTTCGCAAAAGTCGCCGCAACAATAAGCGGGAAGCAAGCTGTCGCTTCCACGTAGACCTATTTGTAATTAGTTATGATAATCAAAAGTTTGCTTAGAGTTGCTGGTTCGGGCATCACAGACCTTGACGCTATCTGCTCCTACTTTGATCTTCCCCCAGCTAACTGCTTCATCAGGTCTTGCTCCAGCATCACTTCCATCGAATTCCTGTGCAGTATTTATGTATACCGCGCTCTCGGCACCATTCCGCATCAAACACGCATTTGCGATATGGTGCTTTACGATCCCACCACCAAGTATAATCATCCCAGCTCTCTTCGCTCGCACAGCTATGGTATTGATCTTTCGGATATCCTCCACAATGTCGATTTTCAATTGTAGTGGCGATGCTTTGAACGTGTGGAAATACAACATGTCTCCCAGACTACCATCAGTTAATGCGGGGCAGAATATCGGGATGTTGTTCTTGTATGCCCAGTAGTATACTGAACGCTCGTCGTTAATCTCTTTTCCTAAGCGATGGATGACTTTCGATGGTGTCCAGTTGATTTCTTCTTCGGTTCCTTTGCTGGCTTCCTGCTCTTCCAGCATTTTGTCTAGGATAGGTACAACCCAGTCCTCGAACTTGCAGTAATTGTTGTTGGGGACGATGAGGTTGCCAATGCGATTTAATCCCTTCTTTCGCAATTCTGCACCCGATGTGCTGAACGCCCCCATATATGTATCTCCTAGGCATTTTATAAAGTCTTCCTCTACCCCACCGGCTGTGGTGACAATGGCTGAAACATGCGAGTGCTCAACCAAATATCGTAATGTGCCGCGGAGACCAGATGATATGAGATTCGAGGTGTAACCGAGGAAGATGGTGGTTTTGGAGGAGGTTTCGGGGTCTCGCCAGGCTCTCTAGATGTTCTCAGCCACGGTAATGCAGTTTGACGAGAGACAGACACACCATGTCGTTGATTATTCGGACGGCTTCGCCGATGGATGATGCTTGAAATCCCATGTTTGTCATTCCCGAGACCAAATCATCCACTTTAATATAGCCAGAAGATGTTATTTTGTTAAAATCCAACTCTTCCACTTTTTGTGCCCCTTCTGGCATTTCGTTTGATGGAACAAGAACAGCATCTGTAACTGTCGAGGGAATTCCCTCTTTCTCACCCGTCATGATGAAGGTTCGAGAGAAATCTTGGCCGTGGTTGGCCTTTTCGCTTGAATTTAGGAATGCTTAGACTCTTCTAACCACTTCCGTTCTAGGATACAGTGAATTGAAATGGTATCAAAGGAACAAATGTTTGCGGGCTTGAAACCAGACTATGGCTCAAGTCCAGCCCTACCTGCTGAAGAGAAGTTTGTTTGACAGTTATCAGCTCTTTTGGAAAAGGATGCCGGTGGGATGACGGATACTACCTAGCATCGTCCGGTCCGCAGAACCCAATACGTCGCTCCCGTTCTCAACAGTGTGATGGGAACTATTTCTCCTGCTTTGAAGGCGCCATGTAGAGCCGGAAACGTCTTGTGACAGGACAAGGTTAAATATTTCGACGTTGGTGTTGACGACGTTGAAGAACTCAGGTAGCCGCAGCAAGGCCACAAAAGCACGGACCCTTCGACCACGCTAATGGAGATTTTGGCTTCTCGAAAACGCGTGAGGCTCTGGCTCAATACCTTTCTCTAACTTCAATCACCTTGACCTCCATCAACGTCGCACAACACAACTTTACTTTAATCGCAGATTGAGGCTTGGAGGCACTTTGGTTCTTTCTCTTACAATATCACGGTCTCTTCAATATCTTTCTTCTGGACTCTTCAGCGACAGGAATCGCCAGGCGCCGGCTTCACCCCTCGAACGCAATTTCGTAGTACTGCACCCTTTGTCACGAGCTTCCTGACAGATCACATCGAACGACGCCCGGTTAACCAAGTCTGACTACACCCATGGTATTGTGACTGGGCCATTGCCCTCAAATATGAATGTCAGTAGCTCTTTTCCCCTCCTTTTTAATGCTAATTTCCTGCCTACAGGTCTCGGTACCAACCCTCTTATGAATCGAACGAGTCCCGTCGTTCACCACGAGACCAATCGCCTGGGCGCTACAATGATTCTCGAGATGATTTCCGTGGTGGCTCTTCCCGTGGTGGAGAGAGACGGCGCTCAATCTCGGATGCAAGAACTAACACCAACGCTTTCAACTCCAATCGAGACTTGTTCCGCGACTCGGTAGGATCCAACTCATCTCGAGACTTCCCCTCCCGAGAACCACCAAGAGGTCCAGGCCCCAAAGGTGTTCCTGATGCTCCCACCGGGCCAAGGGCTTCCAGTTATAGTGCTGATCATCGCGGGGACCTCGTTACTGGATATAGAGGAGATTTCCGTGGTGAACGAGGCCGTGGTCGAGCTCGGGGATGGCGAGATGATAGTCGAGATAGAGGACGGGATATCGATCGTGACTATCGAGATCGTAGAGACGATAGAGGCCCGTCATATCGGGATCGGGAAAGATGGAATCGAGACGAGTACAGAGGTGGCCGCAGATCACCAACCTACAACTCGAGAGACTCAAGAGATGCGCGAGACCGTGATACACGTGATTCAAGAGATGGCTCGCCGTCGCCAGACACCCCCCAGCAATATTTTCGTGGTTACAACCGAACTCGAGGTAGAGGACGAGGGCGAGGCGGCTATTACGACGAGCCCCATTTTCGTCCACAAGGGCGAAGTCGGTCCCCGGATGGCTACAGCCGCAGAACACAACCATCTGCCACACCTCCACCACAAGTTCCGGCCTTTGGTTCTGCTTCCGCTACTGCTTCTACTTCTACTTCTGCTTCTACTTCCACTATCTCTGGCCCAGTTCCCGGAGTGAATGTGCCTACAGCTCCTCGATCTAATCGATCGGCAATACCATTCAAAGCCCCCAGTATAATACATCGCCCGAGAACATCGGTCACCGAAAATTTGAAAAAGGAACTCATTCAAGCCACGGAAAGTGTTCCTCAAGCACCGAAATCTCAAGGGTCTGTAGATGCGGAAGTTCCAACAGTTGATAATGAATCGAAGTCCGTTGTCCAAGAGCATATTGGGCAACAAGCTGCGGAAATTCCGCGCAGCCCTGAAGTTGTGCCTAAGAGAAAACCTATACTTGGAAAGCGTCCTCCTAAAGTTCGTAAGCTACCTCGACAATCTGCTGTCGAAGAAGCTTCAGATGCAGATTCTGCGGACGATGACATTGACGATAACTATTTTGAAGATGAGATACAGAAGATTACGGATGAAATTACTCGTCTTGAGACGACTGAAAATCCTCTGCTGCCACGAACCCTTCCAGCTCCCATGGCTGTTTTTCTACAGCCTTTCATTGATTCTGGGATTGACAACATAATCGCAGCAACCAAATCTGCTGAGGCCGAAGTCTGTGCAGCTCCCAAGATTCAAGAGGAACGTGTTCCAGAACCTCTGCGGTCCGCTTCCTTGGCACCTATTCCACAATCGAAAGGCAGTCGGCCAGTAACTCCCATCACCGAAGCTGTCTTGGCAGACAATGTTAGCCATACTAATGATCAAGAATCAACTATTAGAGATGGTTCTTTGAGACCAGCTAGTGAAAGAAGCCCATCGATTGCCTTCCCACCAACCTCATACAGTGCTACCGAGTTCGACGAAGACATTGCCGAGAGGGAATCATTGGTGCCTGTTGCAAAACCAGCAACGAATGGGAACAGACTTAAATTACGCCCCATGATGGACACATTTGATGATGATAGCGAAGGTGATTTAAGTGCTGCCGAGAGAGCGGAGGAAATCGAGTCTGTCAGGAGAATGATAAGAACTCCGCCACTCTCGAGCTTGCCCAGTTTTGGAAACAAGAAATGGTGTGAAGATCCAGAACTTTTGAGAGATTTAGAACCTAAGCCGGAGGTTGAAAGACGTCTCAGAGAATGCTTAATCGCCAATAAGAATCGTGTAGAAGAGGAACAAGAAGCTGAGCGGCAAGCATGGAAGCAACGTTATATCGGGTACCGTCAGTGGACTGATTACTCCGACGATCCAGTTGCAATCCGCAGTCGAGACAAGTTTGCAAAACCTCATAAAACAGCGGCCGAGGTATCATCACCGCGATCTGTCATGGCTTCTGCTGGTACTTCGAAACCTGAAGGAACTCGTCGCGGGGGTAGATTCGCAACTGAGCACGATTTTGAACGAGTGCTTCGAGAATCGGAACAAGAGGCGAAGGAATCCAAAGAGCGTGAAGAACGTTCATCCCGTGCAAAGACTGCCAGTGCAAAGGAGGCTACGATACCGGATATGATATGGGATCCCGAAGAAATAAAACGCCAACTTTACATTGACGAGACCGGGAAAGTCCCTTTCGAGAGATCCTTCGCGATTCTCGAGTTCGATGAGCCAATTGATAACTTCACTCCGGAAGAGTGTGAAATATTTGAGCGTGTGTACATTGAACACCCCAAGGAATTTAATATCATTGCTGCTGCACTTTCACGTCGCAACTTTAAGGCTTGTATCCAACATTATTACCTGGTCAAGCATTCGAGCAAGTTGAAGGAGAAGGTCAAGGAAAGTAAAAAGAGCACGAAGAAAAAGCCTAGGAAGAATGCAAGAACAAATCTGTTAGCAATCGAGCAAACCGGGATCGATCAAAACGAAGAGGACGCTGACAATGGTGAGAGACGTCGTCCTAGGAGAGCGGCTGCACCAGTATTCAACTTCGAGACACCAGCAAGCGAAAGCGAGGTGGCCAGTCCAGCACCAACACCAGGACGCAAAGCTGCTGCAACTCCCAAGGCTGGAACTACTGCCGATGCGCCTCCAAAACAAAAGAAGACTCGGACTCCTCGCGAGAAAGGTCCGAAGCAGGCAAAGAATAGTCAATTGCTTGCCGCAGCTCCAGCCACAAACCTTCGAGCCGAATCTCCAGCCACACCATCGGCTTCGGATTGGAAGAATCGACGAGAATCCAGCGGTACACCAAGATTTACTCCTACACAGTTTGATGGTCAAGGAGCTGCTCAACCTTTCGTATCCTCCTTCGGTCCGGTCGATCGCTCAAATCCAACCGCCCCAGTCAATTTCGAGGCTACATCCTCCCCCTTTCCTGTCCAGGAGCGTCTTGGTTCTGCGCCTCCTCTTAGCTTTGATCCTCAGCAGGATCGTAGCAGGAATACACAGCAACAGACTTCAAGCTACTGGAGTGTTCCCGAACAGACTGAGTTCCCGGCGCTTTTGAGACACTTTGGAACGGATTGGCATGGAATTGCAAAGCATATGACTTCAAAGACGCATATCATGGTATATACCACCGTTTTTCAAGAATGGCTTGTTGTGCCGAAGGATAAAAATCAAAGTCGTGTCGTCGCTAACATAAAGACGCAGGTCAAGAATTATTTCCAGCGACAGGTGGATTCTGGAAAGTACAAGGAGTACGAAGAGATTGTTAAGGAGGCGGAAGATAAGAAAGCTAGGGGAGAATCAACTGGCCCTATACCACCCCCAGTAATCATTCCAAAACGACGTTATGATGTTACTCCTGGTCCAATTCCCCGCGCTGGCTCTGCAATGGAAGTCCCAGAAGATTTATTACCTGTGCCACCACCCTCTGTTCTGAATCAAGCTTCTCCGCCCCAATCCCAGAGTTTAAGTACCCGCTTTGCTCCCTTGGCTCAAGCTGGCCCCGTTCCTCAGATTCCAACCACTTCATCGCCATCTTCGGTTCTTCCTAAACATATGCCGCCCCAACACATTCAGCAGGCACCTCCACCTACTCAACCGCAGCCAAGAGCACCTCGAGCCCCGCCTTTAGGCTACTTCATTACCGAACCTACTCCACGACCAGTTGTTCAGCCCGATGCAGTTTCGCAACGATCACTTATGGCTGCGCAAGAAGCACAAATGGAGCGTCAATCAGCATTGCGTCTAGAACGGGAACAACAGATTCAGCGAGAGCAGCAGCAGCAGCAACAAGCTGCGGCCATACAGAGAGAGCAGCAAGCTCGTCAAGAGCAGGCTTTGCAGAGAGAACAGCAACTTGCTTTGCAACGTGAACGCCAATTTCCACTTAAGCAAGAACAGGAGAACAAGGGACTGCATCAATACGAACCTTATGCACCACCACAACAAATTCACTCTACCAATCCTCCACCTCCCAGAATTGAAGCTCCGAAGCCTGTCGCTCCTCTAGCTACCGAACCTAGGCGCAATATTCAACCACAGCAATACCAACCCCGAGTTCATCAAACTGTACGTACTTTGATCAGTGATGGTCCTATCCCTGGTAGAGACATCAAGTCTAGTCCTTCTCCGGCTGTTCAACGAGCTCCAATGAGCGCACCACCTTCCGCACCAGAGCAGTATTCCGCACCTCCGCCACCCGCGCCTGTTGCAGCTGTCCGCCAGCAAGAGACTGTACGCAAGACCTCAAGTATCATGTCCCTTCTCAACGATGAGCCTAGCGATCCGCGTCCAACACCTCCGAAGCGTGTCAGTGATGTTGCTTCAGCTCCTCCATCGTCACGTACACCTCCACCCCATCATCAACTACAACCACCTCGATATTCTTCCCATACTCCGCAAACCACCCTGCAAAATTCATCCCAACCTCCACAGCAAATGACATCTCAACCAGCTTCACAGCAACAGCTTCCCCACTCTCAGCACCCTTACGCTGCTTCAGCCCCACATCATCCCCTCCACCAGCATTCGTCCTCAATTGGACAGCAGCGTAGCTATACTCCTACGAGTTATGAAAGCCGTGGATATGCACCACCTCCAATTCAGACACAACAGCAGGTGTATTCTCAGCCTCCCCCCAGGCAATCAATGACCTCCCAGCCTCCTATCCGTCGAGAAGCGTCCCTTGGCGATATGCATGGTATCTCAGGTGGCTACGCTCGCTCATCCACTACCTCACAGCAACCCACCTCTCGGTTGAAGGAGTCACCTTATTCTGCCGCCACTCCTCCGCCACAGGGAGTTCGTCAATCCGCGGCTTCGCCTCATGATATGCCATCTTCTGACCGTGATTACTATCAACGCTCACATCAGCAATATCTCACCCAACAGCAACAAGGTAGCACGGCTTCACCACAAGTTGGTCCATCCTATACCGGAGCCTCGTCTTCAACATATCACACTCAACAACCGCAACCACAAGCTACGCATCGGCAATTGGCTTTCGGACAAGCTGCATCACATATTGCTTCACCTCCTTCGCAATATTCCACACAGCATCCATTTCATAGATCACGCCATAATAGTTTTGATGGTCGACATCATATGGTTGCTTCCTCTGCTCCTGGACCCGTGCAACAAGGATACACTCAAGCTCCCCAGCCTCAAGCTACGCCATTGTCAATGCAATACCAACCTCAACATCCGAGCCAGGAGCGTTATGACCTTAATTACGATCGAGAGAGACGACCTCAAGAGGATGCTTATCGCCGTGCTGCCGAAGAAAGAAGACAGATGGAGGAGCGAAGACACCATGAAGACAGCCGTCGATAAATCGGCGTCACTATATTGTTGAAAATAAGCAGATATTTTGTATTATACATGTCATGAGCCTTTTGTAAAATACGATGGGATGATGAGATGTAGATTCAATTGGTGTTAGGGTAATTTACATTGTGCATATGGCGGCGGTGGACAGCGCTGATGACAATAAAACGATTGTGATAGATACCCTGTTCCGATAGAAATGAAAATGAACTAAACAATTTTGCTTGCGTTTTTGACATGTCTTGAACAACTTAACCTACTCATTTCCTGAAAGTTGTCTAATTATGTCTTGCCATTACGTTCACACAACCTCGCTTAACTCTTTCGAAGCTGGTGTCAAGTAATCAAAACACAAGAGCATCCATGACAATCGTGTTTATCATGTCCTGATTCATCTTTTAAAAAGACGATAAAAGGCTTACTTTTGCTTTAGTGAGAGACAAATCCAAAAATCCATTAGCAAGAACAAAATTGGCAAAAGGAAGTCATGTATCATGCCTCTGCCCCGTTGCTAGGACTGTTATCCTGTGTCGGCTATAAATAGGTGGGAGAATCAGAGAGGAAAATCACCTTATATTTCTAAGAAAACCCAGGCAGATATTTCATGCTGTCTAGATGCGCACAACCTCATGCCATCACCAAAAGACGATGGATATTGACAGGCTCTCATCCTTGGGATCTGCTGGGAATCCTGCAAGTATTTCCGCAGTGCAGTTACCGGAGTCTTGGCATTTCAGACTTTTGCAACCGCGGAGAATGAATGTCATTTCACTGTTTCGGATCTTTGAGTAAGGCTGCGGTTACTCTGAAAGTACGGAAACGCGATCAGTGGCAGCACTGAGATTCAGATTTGAGAAGCCCAATTTTATAGGCTAGGGCCTACTGATTTACAGTGAGAGGGGGGTTTTTACAGTGTGCTGCGCACCTCCCAGCATGACCGACACTTTACAGGGCGCTACAAGACATAGCCCCTTTATCATCCATACTTTGCCTCGTCCCCCTTGGAAAGGCTGTTTTCGCCATGTCTCTCAGAGAGCCAATCAGAGATTGACGACGGAGCCAAAAGAGTTCAATAGGCGAGTCCTGCTCGCCAAACAATTTCTTTTGTCTTGTGTCTTGCGCAAGCCACAGGGCGTGGCGCTGCCCTGAGACGCCACACGTCCAGTTTAAGCGACCTAGTCTCACAGGTTGGTGACGCCTGGCGAGCTGACCCAACCTTTCTAACCTAGCTTATGGTTTCAATGGGAGAGTTAATCGATAGCCTACCCTCAATTTCCCTATTTTGTCAAGTGACTGAGACTCCCAAGCTGAGTGACTGAGACTCCCAAGCTGAGAGAGCAGCGGGGATGACCTTATAATGTCCAGATCTGTCAAGTTGACATTTTCCTTCAACCATCTCACCACAGTCATTCTTTCAGATTTACGAATCTCTTTCCTTTTTGCGCCTTCATTTCACGGTTCCTTGTACCATGCGATCCTCAAAACTTCTTGCGCTATGTCTCCTTGAGGGTGCGGTTCTTGGGTCTGGTCTCTGGGACTCACCAACCGCGCCAGAAATCGCCAGTCTTCCTATTCCAGCACGAGCAGCAGCACCCATCTCTGAAAATGATGCCATCCCGATTGCGTTGCGCGCTCCGGTGCCACTGATGAAGTGTGTGCTAGACAATTGTTATCGCGTTCTGACGAACACACCAAGTGTTGCATCTACGTTTTGTAGTACGTGGCTCCAGCCTACTACGGTTACAACAGCTACGCCTACTGTGTTAGTATGGCGAGATCGGTGATGCAGATCGGGTTTTAATGAATCGGCAGCTATATTATCGCCGGCACTTCTACATACACTCCTCCGATTCCCACGCCAATCCCAAGTCATATTTCCCAGCAATGTGTTTTGAGTAAGCTTTGCTACTTTGGAGCAAGCATAACATATAGCTAACATATTTCAGCAACCGCTGTTCCGCTCACTTCCCGTCTGTCGAGCGCTTGCAGCTGTCTCTCTATCAGCCCTAGCGGCGGTACTCGAACCTCAACTGTCTTCGCCGCACCCATAGTTCGTCCTCATCCCAAATCCGTTTATGACCCGCTGACATCCAATCCAGACAACCACCATTCCTCCGTTCCCCTACGGTCTCCCTAACCCTTACACGGCTCCCAACAACGAAGTCTTCGACCTGGTCAGCGGAATCGCCTATCCGAATCCTTACTCCTACATCTACCGCCTCGCCAGCATAGCCGACTGTATCAACACCTGTTCCGTGGACTCGAAATGCATTGCCATCGATTGGGCGAATCCGTGGGAGACGGACGATGGGAACAGCGTGTGTGGACTCGTGTGGACGCTGAGTTATGGGTCAGATGCGGCCCGGGCTACCATTGCCACGTTACGGCCTGCGACCGCTGTAGGGTTCAATAACGGGGATGGAACTCTCGATAAGAACTAGAAATTTCTGAAAGAAACGCCTCTCTTTATGCAGAAGGGTTTTTTGGGGGGTTATAATCAATTACCAATCATACCCGTTCTCAGCGTCCAATTCATCAATTCAATGGTGGTTCTATTTTTGATAAAGGAGTCAAACCCATGAACGCGTAACTCCTTCTTCACTCTAATCACTATTTTTACCATTGAATTTGAGTTTAGCTTCAATTGTTCTCTATTCAAACACCGCAACTTCCTCAACCTCATATAAAAGTTACACTGCTTAGCAGAATATTGGTAATTACGTTGCGCTGTGGCTTCATGAGTTTCAGAAAGTTCCTATCTGATGTCGCTCGCTTAGCTTTGAGTAGGACCGACACATATCATGGAAGTATTCGTTTTCGATCCTGGAACCGCGGTCTCTAGACCCTTGCTTGCACCTGCTGGGCTTTCAAAGCTAATGATAGAGAAGCTCGGGGTTTACAAATTCGCTTAAAGTGTAGATAGGCCATCTTTTGTTCTCAATGCGCTATTACATTGGCTTCTTGGTCGGTCTTTACAATCAACAGCCCAAGCCTTCAAGAATTTGCTTTGTCTCCTGCCGCAACTTTCTAATAATCAACCATCATCGTGCTTGACGTGCTCCATGCTCACCGTAGGCTAACCCCGATAGTTATCCGAAACAATAACAACAACTATGACAAGTGAGTGCTTCGTTTGCGCTTTACAGAACAGGCCACAGACTTAGGGATCTATCACGCGATCCACGAATTCTACATCTTTCGCAATTCAAGCCCCGATAAGTGGATTAGATCAGGGGGACATCCGAGGCAGGAGTGTCAATACGAGCTTGAATCTTGAGCGAGCCAGGTAACCTCGCCTGATAACATGTTCTGACACGCCACCTGTTGGCTTTGGATTGCCTCCTTCAGGTATGGTGCCGCATCTGCTGAGGTGCTGCTTTTACCTTCAACGCGCACCCACGGACCCTTGCGAGGAGGCTGGCTTCAGCTGCCATCAATGATCGGTCTAATTTAGCTGCGACCAAGATTTACGACGTCAGATCTGGTAAGCTCTTGGCGACTGGCTCCGGTAATTGCTGTAGACCTTGCGTATGGCAGGCTACGGCGATCTAACCGCATGTGCCCCTATAATTTTCACGTATGTGTTTTCTAGGGGCTTAAAAGATACTAGCTTCCCAGAACTTGGTAGAAAGTTGATGGGTTCTATCAGCAACCCAACATATCCCTTGCAGTTTTCTCAAAGAGAGATATTATGAGTGGCTGCGCGAGTCGCCTTGTACGTGGACCAGGAAACGACCCAGGAGTATGACAGCTCCACCCAGCCTTAACATCGACATGGCCTTCCTTTCTTAGCTAACTTTATCCACATACTTATTCCGTCTTCGTTCTCGCGACGACCAAGTATGATGCCCGTCGGTAAGAGACAGGTCAAGTTTGAACTGTTGTTGTAAATGTTTCTGTTATGCTCACAGATAATGTGGCAGTGACCGTCGCATTGACTACGATGGTGTCGGTGACAACATAAGGTGTACTCGCCAGGCTCCCGGTAGTGCCAGATAAAGTGGAGTTGGAGTCGCAGCAAGCGACAACAGGGACAATGATGGTCGATGGTTTCTCAGTCTCGTTTCCCGGGATGGCTTTCATCGCTGCCCATGCAGTGTAGCCAGCAGCTCCCACCCCTCCACCACCAAGAAGGGTTGCCAAAATCAGAGCGAGTACAGCAAGAAAGAATGTATACCAGTCTTTTCGTTTGCGCCTATCTCGCCACCAGTACTTGATAGATCGCGGTTCTGGATTGTTGAATTCATTCTCCAGTATAAGTAACCGATCCTTCCAAAAGCTATAATCTCCAACTCTGCGAGAGGCGCTACGAGGAATTAGCTGTCTTCCAGCTTCTTTCTGCGGTGCTCGTCTCCTTTTCTCTGAAATCCGCTCCTCTTCTTCTTCGTAAGCGACACGCCTCACCTCTATTGCATCCCAGCGAAAGCGAGAAAACCGATAGACGTCACGAAGAAGGATCAAAGGAAAAAATCCGGGCTCTCGTATTAGACGAGACGTGAGAGTAAACGGACGAGCGATCCATAACCAGATTGCACCATGACGTCGTAGAGGGAAGTTCGATTCACGGTCAAACCACTGTCGGCAATCGCTGTTGGCGAAAGGGATAAGGAGAGCAAGCGTCTCTTTCGTTTCTCCCACCAGTTCCGGACCCAAGACCTGACTAAGGGATCCATCAGTAGCTAGAGCTGGGAGAGTGCCAGTAGACTTACCCTTTTTGGAGCTCTTCCAGGACCTCTACGTGGTGATATATAGAAACAGACACATCGGACTTGTGTCCGCGATTTCTTTCCACGAGCAAATGCTTGCTAAGATCGTCAGTCCAGACAACTTCGAATCCGGTAAGGTACTGCATATCCCGGAGGTTGAAAAGTGGAGAAAATCTTCTGTCTTGTATTGATATATCTGTTGGGGCAGGGTGGATTTCTCCCTCGACGACGCTTAAGATGCTTTCTGCATTATGCCAAGGAATGGGCTCTTCAGCGCCTTGTATATACGTCATTTCCACATCTATGTCATGGATCCAGATATGCAACCATATACGAATGGCCAATTCTATTGAAATCTGCAACTCGGCCTATTATCACGTTACAATCGCACTATTTACTCGAGTTTCCTCTCCGCCGGCGCACCTCTCAATGCGTAATTACCTGTGTGCCTAGATCTATAGCATGGCGAAAAAATTCCGTCCTCAATTCCCATTCTAGCTGCGTTTTGTTTGGGGGACGGCCACGGAACGATCTAGCTTTCTTGATTCCATCAAGTAGCCTGAATAGCATGTCATATGTGTCCACGTGTGGATTGCGATCCCAGTGCTGAAGAGTATCCTGGAGCCAAATAAAGTACTTGGAGAGTTTCTCTACGCTGCAGTTGCATGTAGTTAGTCTTCTGTCTAGTAAACATAGGATAGATTAGGGCCAGAACAACTGACTCTGGTTCCGGTCGAGCATGGTCTGGTCTCGTGAGTCCGACTTCCCGCCATATTCTCTCGGCGATCTGGCTCTTTTCCAAGTTGGTATAATCGTTGGCATGGTTCAGGGAGTAGCCTGGCCACGCCGCCATAAGGGTTCATGAGCCGGTATCTTTTGATCGCTAAATTTAAGAGCCTCCTTCAACGCGAATGGGCGGACCTGAGCAATTGATCAACTGATGGCAGTCCGCTGGGGGGGGGAAGGGTGGGCGTGTTAAGTAACGAAAAATGAGACTATCGAATGCAACCAGGAAACGCAGATTAGTGGAGGTGCAGCGATTTGGCTGAGAGAGAGGCCATGCGTGGTGCACATTTCGGCTGTGCCGCATCTGCATGTCGCAATACAGATAGGAGTCAGGCTCACGGTGGATGGAGAGTCGATCTCGGCAGTGATTGGGCAAATATTCAGACGACGCCCTCATCCCACTCATCGTCAGGCGACACTGCATCGCCCTCCCCATCACATATTTGTGAGGCTCGCGATAGCCTCACGACGCGCAAATATATCTCTCCGACCTTCAAAAACATCAAACGATCCATCTCCCAGTCTCTACGGATGGTAGGCAGTCGGTACTTCCATGTGACAACGACAACAGACTACACGGCAGACAGGTATTGATGATAGGTACCTCGATGGCAGAATAGGCTTTGTGCTCTCAAAAGATCGCCAGCTTTCTCCCCGCGGATCAATCTGTCATTTGGGTTCAGCGTTGGCGACCAAAGTGCTGCCAGGATGAAACCACCTCCAGAAGGTCCAACCTCAGCTACCGAGCCAGCAGAGTCTAACCCTTTCAAACCAATACCTCTTTTCCCCGTCAGTAGATTTTACAGGAGCCCGCCATGCCGTGTTTCAACCAGTCCTTCAACCATCAGTGGCATAGAAACAATTGGTGGTATCATCCAAGTCGGCGACAGGCTGCTCGGCTTATCATGTAAGTCAGAACACTCTCACCCTGGACGAGGCAGCGTTGTAACCACACTTGTAGGCACCGTAGAAGAACGTGGGACCCCAGAAGAAAGCCAGACTTCGGGAAGATTTCAGACAGGCTTGTCAGCGGTGGAGGCGAGTAGCGCTATTCCGGCAGAGGAGAATATCGGCCTCCTATCTTCCTCTGAGGGCTTGAGTAGTGGTTCCCAAGACCCTGGCCAGCCAGCTCCAACTTCGAGGTTTTTTCAACCTCGGGCTTTCTACAACGAGACATATTTGCGTTCAGAAATGCTGGCGGTGGATCGTAGTATGTTTCAACTTGGAGAATTTCTGCGCGGCTCTACTAATTTATTGTCTCAGGTAAGATAAATTCGCAGAATTTCGACCCGGTCGGATATATATCGGCACAAGAGCAAGTGAGCAAGGGAGACGGTTGGTCGCTCATCGACCTGTTCGATCGCATCAATTCTGTGAATCGTTTCGAAGTTAGGGATGAGGAAGGCAAGATTGATATCATCGTGGTAGATGAGGTCGCAAGAAAGCCCTTACTAGAAGGCTCGAAGGTTAAACTTTTAACCGGGGGGTATGAGAGCCAAAGTAGAGTAACGATGGCGCTTAAGGGTTCGTGTAAGAACGTACTTGATTGTCCTCCTGGTTGTTTTGTATTTGATGGCAGTTTCAGTCGTGCCGCTGATCTTAGTGAGTATTTCTTACTACTTCATACTGTCAACCCTAGCTATATGCTCTTCGCTTATCTTTTGCAGGTGCAGCTGATATTGGATCTTGGGTTGTATATGCGGGGAGTAATGAGCTACTAGGCATAGTATCTGAGCTCGCTCAATGGGACCATCAAGCTTATTGTCGGTACGCTTGTGATATCTTTGAGAGTATCGAAAAGCAATATCCAAAAACTCCCGTCCACCTTCCGAATCGACCTTCCGCCAGATCTACCAAAAGCGATTTCGAAACGGGAACAGGTATAGAGGTACCTAACGAACATGGAGAGGAAATACCCGGGGTTCCACGTTATAAACATAAGCAGAAGACACTACAACCACATCTTGAATATGGCGAAGCAAAAATATTATCGGGACTACTTCGTGATTGGCGGCGGTCACTGAGAGCCCGCCAAGAGGACGAGTCGAATTTTGGAGACTATTTGACCAAGATTGACGATTTTTCCATATGGAAGTTGGACGGCGAGGCAAGGAGGACGTGGGAAAATGAAGTACGCCCAAATGTCAAGGCCATTATTCAGAGAAATCTTCAAACCTCCAGGCCTGCAGCAACGCCAATTTTATCCCTCAATGGTTTGATGGTCAGCAGAGCTGAAGACAAGACTCATCCGGCGACCCGCACGGTGATGATAGCTTGTGACTCGAGAGAATACCGTGATCAACTCAGAAAGTCAGTTCGTCGTAGTGGAGTACTTGAACGAAGATTCGAAGTCATGTCAGTCAATATGCCAATCGCTTAAGCTGAGGATATTTAGTGTATGTATGTTCGGCTATAGAGAGTAGAGTAATAAGGTGGAATTTGTTGTACTGTACAGTACCTACAGGGAGACCCAATCTACGCAATTCACAATAGAAGTGCCCCAAAGCAGGCCCAAACGTATCAGCGTGATCTCAATCAATCCGAGTCTTCATGTAGATGTAATTGCTACCATGGCATTGTTGCAGCAGGAACAGTTGGGTCAAAAGAAGAGACAGATGATGTAAGTAATGGCAGGTTGATAACACGAACCAACCTATAAATTGGTTCCAGCACGATGTTAAATACACCTCTACCTACTGTTAACACTCACTCATCAAACATCTTGGGAGCAAAGCCTCAATCCACAGAGTGTACCCGCACAAATAGATACAACAAGCGGTTATTATTATCAGTAAACTTATGCATATTCAGGCGGCACTTGTGTTTTAAATGGATACAACTTGTCATTTATGGTTAGGTTAGAAGCAGGCTTGCGTGTTCGTGCACGGAATTGTGTGCATTGCTGGTCGATTAGGAGAAGTGTAAGAGTAGGCTCAGTTCTGTGGAATGCTAATTTCATGAGATTTGCCTTGTCAGTTGATAGGGTTACGTGTTTTAGTCTCTAATACGTCCTTCTATGCCTGTTTTATATTTTTCTCTTACCCTTAGCACACAAGCAGCTTCTCTCCTTTCGCTAACCTCTAATTGATGAGTCTTCATGCATTTGTCACGATTGGGAAGTAAGGGCTCAAGCACGACACTATTCTCATATCCGACTCCTTAGCTTACTTGACTTGAAATATCCTTCGCTCTTCATCTTTCACGAATTAGTCAGAGGCATCTTAGTAGGTGTTCGATGCCACCTCTTGCTCTCGCCAATCCGCCTCCACACTATGTATTCCCCGATGTAAAATTATCACACCCTCATAATGCTGGAGGCATGATATCGCAGATGAACACGGGAGCAGCTGCAAAAGATACGCTACCTTTTATCTGTACATCAGATGCCGTGACTCCCACAGGTATTAGTAATCACCATAACGCGCACTTCTAAACACCTCCCGTCGATTTTCCCCTTCGTCGCTCGTACATCAGATGCGTCTACAACTCCAGCACTTGCTAAACTTTTACGCGGACGGGTCATCTCCGCCAGGGTACGCTATCTGTCTGTCTATAGCTTTACACACAAGGTAGGCACAACGACTCTTCTTGCCTGTGTATTTGTTGCGTTGGGAATAGCTTTCTTTGTAAGTGGTTGTTGGCGAGAGAAGAGGACGATAAGAGCAGTGGAGAAGGGTATGAGACCGTGAGAGTCAGATGGAAGTGAATGTGGGTATATATTTAAAGGCCTTATCGAGAAGTACAGGGGTAATATGGGAGCAAAAACCTAGAGGTATACTTGAACCGTGAAGCTCACATAAGCATCAAGACCAGTTAATATTTATCAATGCAGAACATCAACTTGATTCACATAGGCCTAGAATGACCGTCTCTTACGTATCCTATCCATGCCCAACCTTCCATTGACCCACCATCCAAATCAATGGATACCGGACGCCATAAGCAATAAGAACGCGCAGATTCTGATAATGATTGAATATCTCTCCACAACAACACATCCATCAAAGATCCAGACCAGGGATCGAGAAGTCTCTTTAGACTCATGCAGCAAGAACGTAACAAGTAACAGCAGTAACAATGATAAGCAAAAAAAAATGTGCGAAGATAGAGTACAATGATGCCACCCTTGAACACTACAACCTAAACCGCCCTTCCGTGAGATTATGCTGCTTCTGTACCTCTAGAAAGGTGCGAAGTTGCCAACCGGTGGCCTCATCGCTTTCGTAGCGATAGGTCCTCAATTCATAGTTGAGTAGGTGAGATAGGAGGTAGATAGGTAACAATGGGTTCGTCGATTCGTAGGAAGGCTCGATATATATTTAGAAGGTAGTGCAGTGACTGGAAGTTAAATGTATGACCACATAAACTCCAGGGATTAATCGGATCGAGTACTATTCCTGATAAAGAAGTAAGGATGAAGGTCATATCAGCGTAATTCATCATGGTTGCCCAGTCGCTGTAGTGGGTTGTTTCGTCATTTCGTGAACAGAGTCTTTTATAGTATGTCGAAATGAGGAATTTGCACATCCGGTCGTTCGTCCGCTCATTCATTTCTGTGTACATTGAATGCATGTACTCGTACCGTTGTTTATAGCGAAAGTGTGTTCCAGTGAAGGATTCCAGGATAGAAGGGTGAAGGATGTTGTAATTACAATAAACAGTTGAAAAACTCCATGCAATGTGGAAACAATGATGATACTAGTGCAATGGACTCAGCAAGTATATCGGGAAGCAATCCACTTTTATATCGCCAGCAAATGTTCAAAGCGAGGAGGCATCGCAAATTAGTTCTAATAATTTCGTCGTCACGTCGTTAAGGCCTCTCGATCTTTCCATTGGAAAGATTACTTGTATCGGTTGGGTTTGGATGCAAGAGGGCCGCCGTTTCGATCGGATGAATCTTGGGCTCTGTTATCATCCCAGCCATTTTCATAACTGTTCAGGTCAAGCTCACCACTACCTTTGTTCGCATGACCATTCTGGCGAGGTCTGGAGAAACCGTTTCCGGCTCCCCAATCACTGCCAGGACCTCTAGGTTGTCTCTCTGCGACGGTAGTACCATTCCGGGCGAGATCATCTTGTTTGTTGCCATTCGGACGCTGGCTTCCGATGGGGCCGGTGGTGGGATTGTGGCTCTCACGTTCTTGACCGATGCGTCCGCTCACATTGGGCCGGTTGCCGTTCGAGCGATCGAATCCGATGTTCAGAGAGCCAAGTCCATTCAAGAGGAATGCTTCATCGCGAGTATTGAGACCGCCGGCCGACGTGGGGGTAAGGTTTGGGGTTCCAGACGCTGCTGATGAGTGGGCGTAGTCAGTATAACGGGATATGTTCTGAGAGAGGCCAACCGGAAAACTAGCGGTTGATGGCACGGGTGATGGGGTATACGAACGCAAATCCGCGAACGATTTTGCTGCCCGGAGGTTATGTGCAGCACTCAGACCACCCAATCCTGGAGATCCTGGAATATCCAATAGTCCTGAGCCTTGTCGACCTAGTGTGTGATTGTGATAGTTATTCTGTTCGCGGGTTTCGCTGAAATCAATCGTTGCAGCACGGTTGAGCCCCCTACGACTTTCATTGTAATAGGAGGTTGTGGGTAACGGAGGGCTGATATGAGGGGCAGGTCGTTGCTTGAGGATCTGTACACAGCGAGTATCTCCTTGGCCTTCTGACCTGTGTTCTAGACCCATATTGTGAGCTAGAATATGAATGATTCGGCGGTCGGCAGCCGGGACAGTTGGTGGAAAGATCAATGTTTCCCTATTTGCATCACCCTTAAACAACATGAGTTCGGTATAATATCCCAAAGTGGTGGCGTCATTTAGATCAATTTCTGGAATAGTCAGTTTTGATCCAAGTTGGAATGGAAATATCTTACCCTTTTCTCGAATGGTGATTGGTGACGGTGAGATGGGAATGGTGTTGGAGCTCAAAGAAGTTATAGACGCCTGATTGTGCAAAGCGTTTTGAACCGACCCAGGCGGAATAGGTCGGTGCTGCTCCTCAAGTTGTCCTCGCTTTTCTCTCTTGTCCCTCTCGATCCGTTCTCGTTCCTCGATCGGAAGCATCTTTTTGTATTCAACTCTTAGTTTTCTCCCAGCAAGTTCCAGGTGATTCATCTGCTCGATAACAATCTTAGTCTCTTCCGAACTAGAAAAATTCGCGAATGCTAAACCTCGAAAGACACCTTGATCAAAGTGGTAATTGAATGCGTATGGAAGTGGAAGGTTCATGTCTGTCATCAGCTGAAGGATCATTTCTTTCTTCACAGCGAAGGGAATATTCTTGATGACGAGCGCCGTAGGGATCAGCTCATCACTTGGGTCAGTCGGAGAAGCGCGACGTTGGGTCGGTTGGAAAGGTTGACTATTATAATGCCCGTTCATTTGATAATTGGGCATGTGCTGTGGTGGGGGCATTTGTTGCTGGTCGAGCCAGGTCTGAGTCAGGTCAGCAACACATCTCTCAGCTTCTTCCGTAGCTCCAACTCACATTTGGGAGCCCAGGTCGTCGAGCTGTAGGCTTTATTCGACCGGTTCCACCCATCATTGAACCCGGATTTGATCCCCCATAGTTCCAAGTCTGGTTATCATACTGATTGTAGGAATGGTGGGCGGGAGCGGGTGCCATTCGATGAGTATCAAATCGGGGTGTAGGCTCGTATCGTTGTGCATGATCCTCTGCGGTGTAGAGACCTTGAGGTAGAGCGCCGTAGGCCGAGTCGAAATGACGCGATGGGGCTCGATAGAGACTTCCGCCGCCGCGAGTCGACCCAGGCGATCGCTCGGGAGCGTAATTGTACATTTCAGGATTATATTGAGCCATATTGAAGCTGGGAGAGAGTCAAGAGGCGGGCAGAGGCGTAGCTTTCGCTGTGCCAGCAACCTATGCAAGGAGCCGGCAGTAGCACGCTACAGAGCTTGGGATGCCTGCTCCGAACTTGGTCAAGCTCAGGCAGATGGAGCGTATGGGAAACCCTGCGGCGTGGAGTGCGCAAGACGTGTCGGTCGTGCAGGAACAGGTCTTGGGGGCAAGCTGGATCGCTGGCAGAGAGAAGTTTGGTGTGTGCGGGAGGGTGCCGGTACTTGAAGGCCTTTTCTCTCCCACCCGCTCGACGTAAGTATTAGGGAGTAGAATGCGTGGTCGTGGTCACATAAAAAGGGTGATGATGGAGCCGTCAGAATGCGCAAAGCGGATGAAGAATTCTCGCAGAAGGGCACCACACAGAGAGTGACGTGGTGGTGGAAGAGGTCAAGGAAGATGGAGAGTGTCCTGGGCGAGGTGACTTTTGCTGGGAGAGGCGCTAGCCCCTTCGGACAAGCGAGAGGTAAAGCTGAGCCTAGGGCGGTGGTGGTATTTTGGTTGTGTCGGACCAGACGAGAGCGAGCGAGCGAGCCTATCCTTTCCGCCCTGAAAAGACAACACAGAAACGAACAGCAGCCAAGTTGGGACGCCCGTGGGGTACCGCTGCAGATGCAGGAATTGGGATCGACCTTTCGAGGGCCGCGGCGAGAAGGGCAGCAGTTGTTGATGGATGCCCAAGGAGACGCATTCACAGTGCTGCGAGCGAAGAAAATCTGGGATATCCACGGCCAGCTTGGGGCAGCGTATGGCACAAAAGCAAGCACGAGGCGCGACCACTTCATAGGGCAAGGGTTCGATCAAGAGCACACACGGTCACCATCCGCTGTCGGCTGCCCTAGTTCCAGAAATTGAGGCTGCGGCTTGGAAGTCTGGGAGCGTGGATCCAACCCGGTTAGTCCCACCCTGAGAAAGGAGTTCAGGAGAGCGAGAGTGAGATTGAGATGGAGATGTTGTTATTTCCACTGATGCAGAGACGTATATCCTTCTCCTTTTCTACCGAACCCTCTGCCTCGTCTTCAGGGGCCAATATCGCCGCTGGGAGACCTGGACGCCTGAGAGTCGCGCGGCCTGCGAGGAATTCGATGCGGGAATGCAGCATACGAGTGCCCAGGAAACAATGCGATCCAAGTCATGTCCGCATTCAATATACTCCCGATACTTCCAGCTTGTCTTGAACTCTACGACCGATATCACGAGTGATCTCTGGAGTGGACTGATGCATTGTCGTCCAAACAGAGCTTTAATTGCCCCCATCAGCGTGTCATTGGTTGTGCGATGGGCCTGTCGGTGACTGTCAGACGCAGACGGCGCCTGGGGAGCCTGAATGTGCTGCAGAGTCTTCGGGAACTCTGACAGGCCTTCACAGACGGGACTCGGAGGTACCTCAAATCACTCGTCTGTGTGTCGTTTGTGGCGATGATATGGTTGGCGTCGAGAGCTGCTTACCTGAAGACACTATGTACCCAAGACTGGTTTATCGAAAGCGGCTGTACCTCTTGCGTGCATGTGGAGTCATGATTGAAGAGGTTTTGATGAGCTGCCGGCCAGTCAAATTTGTAGATGCAGGTTTGAAGTATATTGAAGCTCTTATTGCATTGATGGGAGGGTAAACGTCAAACTCAGTCGGCCGTTGCCTCTCCAATTCCGTGCATTGGGATGCACGTAACCTTTTTGAGCGCGATGGTGTCAACAAGAGGTAAATCTGGAGGCCACTCGAGAGAATCGTTGGTGGTCCCAGTAAGATTCGTCAGGAGAAAGGGGCGTTTTCAGAGAGGAGGCCGAATTTCGAGGTGGATTCCCAAACTATTGTCTCCATCTCGATGGCAATCAGGCTATCAGCTGCTGTCCGTCCCGGCCGTGAGTTAATCTCATTCCCGCCACGGCTCAAGGATCAAGAGGCTGCTGGAGGCTGCAGAGTGAAATGATAGCGATGTCACGGTGCCAAAAGTACTCCCATCTCCAGCAAGGAAGCGTCCAAACCAGCGCACTCTCGGTGCCGGTACATTCCCACCTGAGGGCATTGCCATGTCTTGATCCTGCCCGTCCTTGAGAGATATTACATTGTTTGATAACCCAACTGCTGGCCATGCATTGAAAAGGGGACCCATCACGGTTTCTTTTTCTTCGGGGAGCACTTGTCGGTTCGCCCCGCTTCTTCAGTTGGCGATCAAACCCAACCAACAGGACGGGGAAGGGAGAAGCTCTCGCCCGCCATTCGGTACATGGACGGACGTCGCGGGAAGCGGAGCGGCACTGGCACGAACTCCTGAGAATGATGGCAATGACTGATATTGCAGCAGAGCTTCATCTTCCCAAAGGGACGAGGTGCGCCCTTTGGCCCTCACGCAGATTCCCTCGAGTCCTCGACGGCGCAGAATCATCATTCCATGTCCCGGAAGCCGCCTTCCCTGGCATCCCGCGCGAACAGGTCGAATTTCCAACCCTCCTACATGATGCGGCTGCAGTACAACGCGACCTCTCCTACAACCACCGGGTGAGAGAATGATGAAATCATCCTCTCACCTCCTCACGGCGGATGCGACACAGAAGCTGCAAGACGAGCAAATGTCACGCATAGCATTCCACTCGGAAGGCGAGGAGGCCTCTCCAGCTAGACAATTGGCCCACCGTCGATCGCCTTAGCCGCCCAAACCAACAGTTGAGGCTTCCGATAGGATCTGATCAGCGAGATGGTGGTCTCCTCTGCTCTTCAATCGAGCAAGGTGCAGATGCATCCCTGAAATGTGGTGGGGAGTTGGGCCAGCGTTTGGATCCAAATCGCATCATGTGATGCTTCTCACCAGACCACACCTCATGATGGCTCTCGAACCTGGATTCCTGCCTGTGATATCAACAGGCGGCCTGAGAAGGATTCATCTTGTCTTGTGCATCTGCATGTTGGAACCAACACAAAAAAAAAGAGGTCAAGGCCTCGTGACTCTCACGTGAGAGGTGCTCCCGGATCACCACCCTCTTCGTCCGAACGTTCGCTGTGACCGTCCCTATCTCCTCTAGCGACATGGAGCCTGTCAAGCACATTGCTCATCCCGAGAGCCGACCTTCAGGCACCAACCCGGACTTGAGGCTTTTTACCCCCAAATAACCCGGCCAGATCCCTCATCCCAACTCCATTTCAAACTCCAAACACCAATATTGGCCATCCCATCATCCCAGCGCATATCAGAGGAAATCCTCCACGCTCCAAATCGCCGATCAGTCATTCGAAACGTGAAGTGCCGGAAGATCTCGCATCAGGTTTCTTCCATTCGCTCTAGCGAGCCCCTGAGACGGTCATGCTTGGGACGACCGACTTTACGCTCAGAAGTTTGATGCCTGATCTACGAAACTGGAAATCCAAAAACATGTTTTTCCCCGTCTGTTCTCAGTGTTTCTAGTAGCACTGAGTTTTGACAGCATGTATCTTGACGAATTGTTATGGCTGAGAGGCGAAAGTCTGAGCAGCCAAAAGCAATGTCGGTGGGCTGAGAGAAACTCGCGTCTCGCTGTATTCACAACACAACGTTGTGTCCTTGCCATCAACAGCTTGGTTTTCTAAACGTTCTCAAGATTCTTCTCATCTTTCATCTGCTAAGCCTCCTCAGCCTCATTCTCGCTCTACAAATTTCAAACGACTTTCAAACATACCGCCTTACTTTTTCTGGCCGCATCCACGCGCAATAAAGTTTGTTCTGTTTGAAGCATGAAATCTTCAAACATTCCATACCTCACATCACCCGTTTTAGAGATCGCGCCTCGATAATCATAGGTCAAAGTTCCTCGGATGGTCGTAGTTGCGAACACAGCCTCCCAAGGCCCTGTCGGAAACCCTATTTCATTCTAAGGAACCTACTCTACTCGCTGGTCTTTCCCCAACTTGGTGATGGTTGGAACGTTCCCTCTGAATAAGATTCAGACGAGCAGAGTCTCGTCGAGGATTGACCTAGCAACAAACCTTGAGGCCCGGCTACTTCGTCCGGTTTTGAATAGAGCAAGTATCATTGCAATCTGCTCAGGAGAAGTTGAACATATAGAGCTTCATAAAATGCTGGCCGAATCCGCCTCCATTCCATCCATTGTGACAGCATCTTCTCTTCAGTCTCTCATTTGATTTAATATCAACACTCCCTTTTGCCATTCTGTTCTTTTTGTACATACAATTCAGCATGAAGTCTGGACTTTTTTTCTCAACAGCGCTTGTCGCTCTTTTATCTTCTTCGGCGCTTGCCACTCCCTTGGACTCTCAGGAGTCGTGAGTTTTTGATTCCCACGTCCAAAATTCATCGCCTAACCTTCTCAAGTAAGCGGAATTTCCTCGGTCTAGGGATACTTGGTGGCATAGGGGGCCATCGTCAGGAAGGCAAAGCTGGACCACCTCCTGCTTCTACTGCTCCACCTCCGATCGTTTCTTCTCCGCCGCCACCACCTGCTTTGAACATTTCTTCCCCGCCGCCACCACCACCTTTCTTGAACGCTTCTTCATCACTACCTCCTCCTGCTTTGAACGATTCTTCATCGCCGCCACCACCTTTTACTCTTGCTTCACCACCACCCCCTCCCGATAATGCCATTACCACGTCCTGCTTACCACCAACAACATTTACCATCACTGTCACTCAGACTCAGACTCAGACTCAGATTCAGATTCAAACCGAGACTGTTACCGAGACTGTCAACGCCGGCCAAGCGACTGTAGTTGCTGAACCACCGACTGGTGATCAATCTATCGGATCTATTTCGAGTTCGTCATCCGGATCTAGCTATAGCTCCAGCTCTTCTGGCTCCGATAGCTCCTCTAGTTCTGACGGCTCTTCTGGTTCTGACAGCTCATCTGGTTCTGATGTCTCATCTGGTACTGATGTCTCTTCTGGTTCCGATGGCTCATCTTCTGGTTCAGATATCGCACCCCCAGCAGAAGGAATCAATGGCTCTGGGTCTTCTTCGTCCACCTCATCTAGCTCGTCTTCTTCTTTATCCTCAACAACTTCTGTTGAAGTGATCATCTTCCAAGTCTTTCAAGCCGAGACAACTCAGACCATCACCGAAATAGTCTCTGGCCAAACCGTTACCTCAATTATTTCAACTCCACCTCAGACGGTTACATCCACTGTTACTCTTACTCAAGGAGCGAGCTCCACGGCTCTCGCTGGACTCTCAAACGGAACTGCATCAATCCTGAGCAATACTACCATCAGCACCAATACTAGCTCCATAGCTCCCTACTTGAATAGCACCTCCCTAGCGCCACCACCGCCTCCACCTGCTCTTCTTAACGTTACCGACCCAGCGGCATTACCACCTCCACCAGCAGCCCAAAATGATGTGAAACCCGCGGCCTTAAATGCTCCAAAACACGCAGGCTCTGTTCGTCGCCATCTGTCTGGACGTCGCCGATATGTTGTTGTGGCTTAAACATTCTTCACAATCTAGAATTCTGTCACACTTGACCTGGATCAGCTCATTTTCGTTTCATGTCAACACCAAAGAACAAGATGCAGATTACAATGCCATTTTAGGTTTTTCATGAGGAAGGAGTTATTTGTTTTGAATATCTCCCCAAAGGCTGGCCTGAGCAGGCCTCGGGGTTCGGGTGTTTGTTCTGTATATTTATATAGGGTCATTCTATCTATCTCGGTAGCTTCAGACTTCAAACTTCAATCATCATCTCATCTCACTGAAACGTGAATCCCGGAATGACATACTAAGAAGCGTCAGATTCTTCAATGCTACCTCAGGTCGGGATTGTACTGATTGGTTGCGAAGTACTCGGAGCACTTATACAGACCACTGTTTACCCCCAGCCGTAGATATGTCCTTGTTATTCTTCATTTCTATCTCGGGATACATCAACGGTGGCGTCGGCGACGGTTGGGCTCTACACAGATGTGAATCCACCTCGATATCCCGGCCATCCTGTCCATCCAGCACGTCATCTCCCGCCCTCCTCAACCCGTCTATCCCTTTCTCATCCCTATGCACCCATCATCATCAGCTCCTGCCCTGCATCTCATGATGATTTCTCTCCCCCAAAAAAGAATCCGAAAAAGGGAATCAGGACTCACCTCCCTCGACCCCTCCAGATCCACCCCAGCGGAACGCACTCGCAGAAATCACGCCGCGCCGAGACGCCATCGCCCGCACGCGCCGGCGCCGAGCTCCACCGGATCGGCACCGAGTGCCGCCCCATGACGATGTTCGGGTTCCGCTGCAGGATCGCGCTGAGGCCGTGGGGATCCGTCTCGCGGGAGGAGGCGGTTGTGTTGTCTGCGTGCCGGGTTAGGGGGAAGGAGTTTAGGCGTGGGAGGGGGTGGTGGGCGTGTTGTCCGCGGAGGGCGTGTTGTGGGTGTGGATATGGAAGTGCTGATGCAGGCGCATGGCATCTCGAAATAGGAGGCGGCCAGAGTTTCCGGCGCGCCGATGTCGACGACTGGGTGTGTGATGCCGGAGGTGCTTTGGGGCTCCATCCCTCACCTGTTGTCGCTGGTTTACGCGACCATGGCAAATTCATTTGTATCTTGTGCGTCGATGCAATGTTTCAAAACGGCTCCCTTTTAAATTCTGCTTCGACCCAAGTCGATACGTGAAAAATGGAGAGCAGCGTGAATCATCTGCTTGGACTCATAATAGCAGGTGATATGATTCGAATGCTCCCATAGAGAATCTTGACATCATCATCCCTGAGATCTTTGCATTATTCCTCTACTTGGAATAGAGCCTCTGAGTGTAGAGACTGATTATCCTTGTACCAGATACCGCTTGTTTGCACGGCCATCATGGTTGACTGAGTGGATGATCGTGTAACAGATTATGAGCCGCGCGCAGAAAATGCGTAGGTTGAATATCGGTGAGTATAAATCCTCGCACTACTTGTATGACGGATTTGGCTATCTGTATACTCGGTTTAGATTTAGTCTCTCTGTGGATGGTTGTGAGAGAGATCTGGCTGCTTCTAACACGGGGTTTGGACAGGAGAGGGCTCTTGAGAGTGCCTGTTGGGGTGAGTAGGTACCCAGCTTCTTGCAATGTGGAGGGATGCCATTTATTAAGGATTGCTCTATCTCTGTTCACAAGACGTGATATCTGTGAGGCTCTCTCTGCTGAGAGTTCCTCACTGGCAGTGTACTCTTTCAAGCATATCGCCGTCACTATTCTACAGAGAACTCCGATAGGGACTAGCGGAAGTCGTAATTCACTTGGCTGATGGACATGTATCCACGCCTATATAAAGTAGCTCGTCGTCCAGCTCGATATTCTTGATTCTTCCAACCCAAAATAACTACATCCAACTTCAACACCAGTACCCAAGTCTCGAGTTGATCATCACATCTTCACTTACCTTCAACACGATATCACGTCCCTTTTACAGTTTTCCAAACACGCCATCTGAATCTTGCCCAAGATGAAGTCTATTACCTCCATCTCCTTCCTCGGCCTCTTCGTTGTCTCGTGCCTCGCATCTACGATTCCCGCTCTACTTGAGCGTGAAGACACTGCCCTCACCGCCGCTGTTGCAGCCTGTCTCAGTGAGTTCCATCCCACCGCTCTCCTCTTTGCGTTTCCCTCTCTCAAGCAAGATGATTAACGGCCCTAGACCAAGATAACTGCGCTTGCGCTAATCGGATCTGGGCGTGGTCGACCCACGACGCTCCAGGAGTGGCGGATCTCAACACCTTTGGCAACAGCGTCCAGCCACACACTCCCAACAACACCGTGACCTTTACCTACCTCTGCGATACCTACTTCTCCCAGTCTGTTGCCCTCACACCTCTGTTCAATTCCCAGACTAAATTTCTGTTCACAGGTACACGCAGGCTCTTCAGACGTGCACCAAGTGCGTCGCCGCCGCCCTGACGGCCACCCCATCCACCATTGCGGGCACGGCAGATCCTGCGACGCTCTGGTCCCAGATCTCTCAGGGATTCATCGGATACTGCGCGCATGCCGAGGTGGCCAGTTCCAGTCTCCTGAATCTGATCGGCTGGGGTCAGCAGACGACGGTCTTCTACGATGCGCACGCCCTCTTCTACAATGCCACACTTGTCACGACTGCTCTCAGTCCATACGGTGGATACGTTCCGAACGATCCATTCAGCAAGTAGGGAAGGCGAACTGAGCAGTCGAAGGAGGGAAAGTGGTTTTGATTTTGGGATCGCTCTAGTTAGACTGCGATGTTTTTTGGTAGTATTGGGTTTGGGTTTGGGTTTGGATTTGGATTTGGGTTTGGGAACAGGTCTCTTTTGGGCACTTTTGAACAGGGCACTGGTTTGCCGGTATTGATTACTCGTACAGATGGAGAATCGAACTGATCATGATTCCAACCAAGAATCTCGATCCCAAAAACGTCAATCAGCTGCGACTCCTGTGAAGCTCTCGTGTCGTGGATAACAAGCCCAATTACAGTTCAATCACTGCCCAAGGGATTAGAGATATCATTTGATAAACAGCCCACGAGACAAATAAGAAAACCAGAGCACGAAACACATCCAAAATTCTGCGTTGCCCGATTAGGCAATACCAAAACAAACACGAAAGATGGGATTCGAGTCACCCATCGTGCAGAACCCGAGCCCGCTGGGGGTTGGGTTTTTGGGCGATGAGGGCAGTGGTTTCCCCCTGGCCTACCCGGTGGGTGGTTGTCGATGGGAGGATCTCGCGTATTCAATCTGATATAGGAGGGAGAGATCGGGGGAGGTGATCAGGTAAGATTCACTAGGTAAGTCACTCCTTGCTTGAGATGCTTAGTGCGCTAGGAAATTAGACTCCGGATTCAAGAGCTCAAGGGGCCAGAGGTGAATTACGTCATATCATTGTCTCTATCTACCTCTGTTCTTCAACGCCATCAACCGATTCCCTCAGCTACCAGGGACAAACACGCGCTGTATGTCCACCGGTTCACAGTTCTGATCCCAAGGCTGCCCATCTCCATACACCCACATCAGATGTTCCCAGCGATAAGACAACCATTCATTGGAACAGATATACCATCGATAATAAGCTTTGGAAGGACCGAAGGCTCTCGAATCTCTCCACCCGTTCAAGTCATCTTGATAATTCAAAAAGCCTTGCTCGTCAAAGGCTAGGTTCGTATAGTCGTTAAACTCTTCAGGGTAGGCTATCATCGCAAATGCCATGTTGCTTGACGCGCCTTGGTTCAACAGTTGAATAGCTTGGGATGTTGATGTTAACTTGCCGTCCGAACCGTGGTATTCGAAATTCCAGGTGATGGTTCCTGGAGTTCCAATTGAGGCGGTGGCTGTAGAGCTTTCATCAGGAGGAGTTAGAGGACATGGGCCTTGGGTACCATTAGAGTAAGTCGCAGTACAGATGTAGCGAGTAGTGTTGATTTGGAATTCGAAAAACGATGGTGAGTAGAGATCTTTCTGGAAGGCACAGAGAGACTCGACGTCGGCATTTTCGTGACTTGCACCCAGATAGAAACCATTCAAAGTCCGGTTGTGAGAATGGACAACGAGGTTGAATGGTGCAGATTGGTCAATGACATATGTTGTATTCTCAAACGTTGATGTTTTGAGCTGTTCCAACAACCGCTAGGGCAGCAAGACCGAATAAAAAGAATGAGTACATTTTGAGAAGGTTGTGTTCAGTGCAGATTCGCAAGATGGACCATACCCAAGAAAGGACAGACTCAGGGCCTTTATGTTTGTGAGAGATGGATGCTGTGATCTCGATTGAATGACATCAGTTGAGACATTCATCTCGTATCCATGATCAAGGAGCGAAAGTTGTGAAGCGGAGTGTTGTAGTACATCGCACAACGATCCATACATATTTCTTGAAAGTGTGAGCAAGTGCGGAGTGTTCGTTGTACGGTATGACCTGCAACGTTCCGTCAATCTCTAATCGCCTTTATTGTCTCACTTCAAGAGTGATCCACTGGGTGTTGATTAGAGAAGGAGACTTCAGAAGTGAGATGAATGACCAGGCGTTCCGTGTACGCATAATGTACCGGCCGAACCAGTTTCAAGGCTTTTTAGACCAAGGATTCAGATCAAAGAGATTTTCGAAGTGTATCTCGACTTTCAAAAGTACATCTAACCACGATTTCAAGTATTTCACTTGTGTTCTGTAAATTCGATAGGCGTAATTCGTTGGTTGCGGCCTTTCGTGAATTCGGTTAGCTGAGCATCAACTGTCTAATGTCCTCATGGTTGTCCATCCTCAGAGCCTTGAGAGGTACCTCCATATAAACAGCCCACTCCGGACCCGTCATCGACGCAATGGCGGTGATCTCCCGTGCTGGGATCGTTTCAGCCCACCATAATCCTCTCACAAACTTCAAAAAGAGTAGGTAGTGGGCTAGTATGATAAGCGCTCTCGGCTGCTTCACCCTAGCCCTCTCTGTGAATGGTGCGTTTGCAAAAGACGGCCAAGAAATGACTCGAATAAAGAGGGCATTTCCAAGGCCATCCCCCTTCAGGCCAGCATATAACATTCCCAACGCATCTAGAACTTCGCAATATGATTGAAGATATGGGAAGTCTGGATCCGATGGTTGCATATCTTGAAACATCCTCAGAAGTATTGTAGGTACTATTGGGTCGCATCTGAGTGGCGAGATCTCTCGTTGAAAGATCGGTCCCACACTTAATCCCCGAACATTTTCGTAATTTTCCACCATTATGATAGCTCGAAGCCCTTGGTAAAGGACGAACCAGTTGACAATTATGAGATCACCAGGTACCAGAGTGTAATCCTGAGAGCAGAGCACAACAACGAGCAGAGACATGACAACTGCAGCCTCATATTCTTTACTCCCTCCTTTGAGTCGAGGGATTGCTTGGCGATAGCTTGTCAATGCTTTACCGCGATAGACGTCAGTCTGTCTTCGAGCCTCTTCTGACGGATTGAGCCGTTGGTTATGCATAGATGCAATTCCGAGCAGCCCGTTCATTAAAAAGTCATGCTCAAAAGCGAGTTTGGGTATGGCAGTTTGCAAAGCAATTCCAGCTTCAGCATTGCCAATAGCGACAGAATTCCATGTCACGGTTGACCATTGATGCATCATACGGAGATCAGTTGGGGTCATGATTCCATTAGATGTAACGACAGGGGGCGAAGGAGATCTGATGAGTTCCACAGAGGAAGATCTTTCGTTAAGCTCTTCATCACTCTGGGGGCTGTTGGATCTCGAGAATGGAGGGATGAGTTGGTGTAATCCTTCTTCCGATCTCACAGAACGAGGGTTGTACATGCATGGCAAGTCCCGTCTCTCACAAAATCCGCACTTTGGTAGGGTCTCATCACACTATTCAACATGAGTAGATTTCCATTGAACAGAGATTGAAAAGACCTTGATTTTCCTCGTTTTGCACGTCTTACACCCTCCTCTCGACTTCTTGTGGGGTCTTTTGGGAATGAAGGTAGATGTCATTCCGTTCTTTTATAGTTTCTTTGGTCTCAAATTCTCAACTTTTTATTCTCAACTGATGGCTGTCGTTTGTGAGATATTTGAGTTGGATTCGGAATAGGACGCCAAATTGAGCGACGTGGTGTTGCCCGATGCACTATCAAGGCTTTCGAAGGATAATAGTTTCTCTGAGCTATGTGACGCTTGATGATGCTAACCAACTCACAAAAGCACCATGGCCATATTCGAGAAAGACTACAAGTAGATAGCTGATGACAATTGTCGGGTCAGGGAGAGACAATCGCTCTTTGATACGAATACCTTGTATATTATGTATGAATGCCTTAGATCCTGAGAATTCAGGCTGCACACTTTGAATCCGATCGCTTAAACGCGTCTCCCAAATTCCAGCGCGACTACACTTCTCAAAGACCACAGGGAATTTGGTGGCCATGGCTTCAATATTTTCTCTGCCCAATGAATTGTTATTATCTACTATCATATCGCACTTTCCATGTCGAGATCAACAAATCCGGTCTTTAGCAACCCTCCTTTCTGTCAGTTATTTCAAAATCAGAATTTAAATAGTAGCTCTCTGCTAATTCCGAGACCAGATACGAGGCGCACCAAGTCGAAATGTTGTGCTCTACGGTCTCGAAGCAACTGGAAAGAGTGCGGTGACGAAAGCTCTTCTTGATCAACTGGCCTCCGAGGACAGTAATGCCGTCAATGGTCATGCAAACACCCCCCACGACATAGTTCGATACGCCATGGTGAAGAGCGCAGAGTGCATCACGGGACGACATCTGCTCGAGCAGACACTTGCTTCTGTTGCCAAAGCCTTGCAATATAAGGGAAACCTAAGCCGTTGCGAGAGCTTGTCACAATTGGTTGTTGAAGCTGGAAAGCTGCTTGAAGAATGGTTTTCAGATGGGAATGGGAAGAGAAGATTTGTCTTGGTCTTTGATGGCATCGATAAGCAGCGAGATCCGCCATCAACTTTATTACCTGCTCTTGCTCGTTTAGGAGAGATTGTAAGTAGGCCGTAAATAGCAATCTACATTTAATCTTACTGACAAACTTTTAGATACCCAATCTTACTATAATCTTCATTGTAACCTCACCGCGACCTAACTTCCTCCATATCCCAGGCGTACCGCATATATCATTTCCTGCATACGCGAAACCGGAACTCATTGAAATAATATCCCGTACTGATCCCCAACCACCCCTCCCTTCAGGCAATGAAGATACCAAGCAAACCTGGTCTCGCTTCACAACTGCTGTCCATGACTCCCTTTCGAAACATGCAGGCCGAGACATACTGTCTTTCCGCTCGGTCTGCGTGCGTCTGTGGCCTCAATTCATAAAACCCATTCTTGACGGCCAACTCAACCCAACGCCATTTTCTAAGCTCATGGTAGCCAATCGTTCCCTCTTCCAGAACGACTCCGCACTAGTACATGACATCGTCTCCTCAACCGAGAAGCTATCCCTGCAGTCAGCCTCCCTACCCCAGCAAAAATACAACAACGTGGCTTCCCTTCTCCCAACCCACTCCCGCCTCCTCCTGGTCGCCGCATACCTCTCCTCCTTCAACCCGCCTAAGACTGACATGACCTACTTCCTGAAATCCGCGACCTCTAAGCGTCGTAAGAAAGGCGGTGGGACAGCGCTTTCTCGTCCAGGCGTTAGCAAGAACCGCAAGATTTCACGCAAGTTGCTAGGAGCGCAAGCGTTCGTTCTAGAGCGCATGCTAGCCATTTTCCATGCTATAAGAGAAGATAGCGATGTTGGGAAGAAGAGCAGAGGAAGGAGAAAGAGAGATGTGAATGGGAGTGCAGATATACAGATGGCGATTGCAACTCTGGTGAGTCTGCGTTTGGTTTTAAGGATGGGAGCGGCGAATGCAGCGGATGTGTTGGATGCTGGGGTAAAATATAGAGTTGCTGTTGGGTGGGAGGTAATAAGAGGAGTGGCGAGGAGTGTGGGATTAGAGGTTGAAGATTATTTGGCTGAATAGGAATGGAAAGGTTAGGATTCGTCCCTAAATCCATTCCTACAGGCTTCTCATTGTGCTCGGTAGATTGAGACAGCAGATTCCAGATGAGTCATCAATCAAAAACTGCTTTAAATTATGTAGCCACTTGCACCTAATACAAATCAACTACAGAGCTGGACACTCGCTTTTCTTAAATAAGCTGGATCACTAATATAAAATTCTAGAGACCAGACCCAATCCAAAAGAAAACTCCCAGCCTAAAATAAGCCACTGATCATGACGTCGCTAGGATATCACATCTAATCACACAGCAAAGCATCAACCTACCTTGTATCCGAGTGACCAATTTTTGTTAATCATCTCGAAGATATTTATTCTCCTCACATAAAAACAGCACATCCAGCCAGGTAACCCAGAAGCGACTACATCGCAGTTCAATCAACCAAGATGCCGATTTCAGGCTATTAATTTTGTTTTTTTTTTTTTTACATCTTTACGCGAGATTGTTGTTTTGACAAAACTAGCTCGAGCAGTACCGCGTTGCGTCCCCACGAGATCATTCCACGCTACGATGATACAATGACTGTTTATCCAGTTGTCTGATAGTAAGAGTAGATTGAAAATAAAGTTTGGAGGTTTGCAAGGTGAGGAGAACTCTCGTGTTTAGCTCATCTTTTAATTCCTACAGTAAATTGTGGACGCCATGTCGAATAATTGCAGAGCGGCGGAAACTTCCTCGATCAAAGATAGTGCATTACCTTGGATGGAACACGACTTTCTTGGAAAGCGCAAAGCTTCGACATATCAAGTAAGGTTTTATTTAACCTCTACTTCAAAACCTAGACTTCACTTCTACATCTAATCATATTTCACGGTGTAAGGGTTGGTAAAAGTAGTCATTCTGCTAAGCACTTCAATGGGTATCATATTTGTCTAATTCACTAGAGTGAATAAGTAGCAATCTACCCCCCTCCCGTATTTTTTTGGCTCTAGCAATGCTTATGCGCTAAAGCTTTTAACAAAATTCCAAAGTGATTGCTCGCCACATAATTCACCGCCCATTTTTCATTCTGCCAGCCTACCATCTCAATCACTTATTTACGGCTTCGGTGCACCCAGAGCTACCGCGGCTGTATCAAGATCGGTAACAAGAATATGCTCCCAACCGTCACCTTTCTCTTGGAGTTGTTTATACCAGGAAACCGTTGAATCGAAGTAGAACATTCTCCAAGATATCTCTTCGGTCTCCTGCAACGTATGAATTTGGCGCCTAGAGTCACTAGTATCACTCATGGATATGGGTGAGTCGATCATAGGACTTTGGATAGTACTGGTACTTGCGCTTCGACTATTGCTGATAGAATTGGTTCTGTTACTAGGATGCCGGTAAAGTTCTTTGTCTTCTTTCGGCTCGTATCCAGGTTTGATATGCAATTCTTTGCGAGTCGTGCTATCCCTACGCATAGATAATGGTACTGCTTGTTGCTCATTCTGCTTGGTGAATGTACCTGAATGTGACACATTTGTAGTGTCCGGATCAAATCCCATCGTGACGCTCTCGGTAGGGGAAATCTCGTTACCCAAACGGTCAAGGAAATCATTCGCATCGTCTGCTGCATTTGCTATCCTGGGCTTTATTGTTAGGGGCTTTTGAGGACTATATTTTGCGGCAATGCTAAGAGCTTTCTCTAGACCAGTCTGTAGTGTAGGAGCTTGAGGCGATATCGCTGTATCTTGCTTTTTTGGAATCGAGAAAGACTTCTTCTTCTTTACCTCGTTCAGTTTCCGAAGATGGGTCCGATCGGTCTTCTCTCTAGTGCCGACAACAATAAACTTCCTGAAGGTGTCTAGATTAAGCATGGCCCAACCGGCAAACCAAGTGACGAGAGATTGTTCATTGTCAGACTCGATAGTCGAAGGAGCATAGACAATAGGATTGTCCGGATCATCCGCGAGGCTGGAATTGAAGCCGGTCTCAAATCCTAATTGTTTAGGGTCTAAAAGTTCCGTTTTTAATTTTCCTAATGCCTCTACAAGCTTTGAATTCAATTTGTATCTAATATCGAGCGTCTTATAGCTTAAGCCTCTTTGTTCTAGGTGAGACTCTAGAGCAGGATCATTTCGATTGCTTGCTTCCCACTCTGCTTTCTCTTTTGCCTTAGCATTGGCAATATTTAGAGTGTAGGTGATAATGTCGCAGCAAACGACAACTCTCCATGGAGATGCAGAGTTCTCAAACTTAGATTTTGAAACATCGAATAAAAACCAGTCTAGCAATTTAAAGGTGTACTCAGGCTCCGCGACTAGTAGACTAGGTGTCAAAAGAAAGGCACAGCCATGCGGGAAGAGTCGGGTAGCAGAGAGTTGACCAGTCATCGATGTAGGATCTAAAGATCTAGTGGGAGATGGAAATACCGAATATGGCGAGGTTCGTTCGGAAATACGCCAGAAAACACAGTTCAAAGACGATTTGCCCGGTTTGTCTTGACTGAACAACCGATCTTGAAGAAATGAGAGTGACAGAGATGGAACCTGGTGCAGATCTGCAACAACAGACTCATGTACTAAAACGCTACCGAAGTTCCGGCATTTAGTAAAAGAATCCCATGACCCTTCAGTTGAGCTGCAATAAATAATTGATTTTGGTTCGCAAGAACGAATCCATGAGGCCAGGAAGTCTGCAATTTTATTGGCCCAGTTTGGAAACATCAAGTAGAACTTATAAGTAAGCTTGACCTTCAGTCTCGGGTCTAGAGGAAATAGTTGCTCGAAGTCGAGGCCGTGAATCCAGTTCACGAGAAATTTCCGGTAGCTTGCCCCTGATTGTACTCTAGAACTCTGTATAGTAGATAGTTGAGGTATACCTGGGCTGAAGATAAAATAACGCAGGCGAACATCAGCTGCGTAATCAAATAAACCATCTAAGAATTTCCATTCCTCTTTTCTAGCTGGGTACAAAAGGATGGAATATGATCCAAAGACACCCAAAAGACCACTAGAATAGTTAGAAAGTTCATCAGCAATTCGTCTCAATTTAATTGTGTCCTTTTCATCTACGGCACTCAAATTGCCCTGCTCAAGTTCAGCAGCGAGCATAGCTCGCCGTTGGTGTTCGAAATCTTGAGATAGAGAAAGTCTGTCGAAGACGATCTTGTTTATTGAAAGAAATGCTGCTTCTAATGAACTGTTTTTCGATGGAGTCATTTTGTTAAAATTAAGATCGACAGAACTCGCATTTCCAGAGCCGAAGAATGTCTCTTTGGAGATGGTGCTTATAATCCTCGTGATCTTATCGCTTTCGAAGTTTCCAGAATTTACATCCAGGTTTGGTGAACCAACCAACGAACTCTTTGAAAATCCCCGTGGTGCTTCAGAAAATGGAATGTTAGAAAGTCCTATTTGTGCTTCAGACGAGGTGCCTTTTGACGGTCCAAGTGGTGTTTCAGAACATGAACTTGACTTTTTACCATTAGGATGTTCAAAGCGACAATCTTTGGCAGAGAAATGACAAATTCCACGTTGCCACCAGGTACAGATTAAATTCTTATCTCTCCGAATTTGAGCTTGCTCCGCTGGCGAAGGGGCAATCGGGAGATTCATATCGTCTGAATGGTAGTATCTACAAGAATCTCCTCTAGTACAGCGACTAGTCTCAGACCAGAAATGGCATATCGCCCGCGAGGGGTCGTTGGGGTCCCATTCTGGCCGTGTAGATGTAGCCGATGGGGACGCGGTAGATGTTTGCAATGTTGGCCACGATTGTAGGCTTTGACTAAACTCCCTTTCCTGAGCTCTGATCGATTCAGTAGATGACTCCTGGAACTCCTTTTTCTGAGGAATACTGCCTATAGTAGATCTGGCGGACGTGTCTTCGAGTATCGGATCTTTGGCACGCCAAGTTGGGATAATAGATTGAGGTGACTCTGTTATATTCTCATCTATAAAGTGTAACGTCTCTTGTGATTGAAAGTTAGAGATACCGTTCGTCGATGAAGAACTCTGCTTTCCTTGCGGTTCGGGCGCAACGGGAATTCCTGTCCTATATTCGTGAAGGTAGGTACATGAAGCACCTCTACTACATGGTGAGTAGCGACCTTGCCTATCTTGTTCATGTCTATCCCAATAAAAGCAAGTGTGTGGACCCAAATACTGATAGGATTGGGCCGTCAAAATGGAAGGCAAAATTGGTCTTGAGGTAGATATCGAATCCTCATGAGGAGGATAAACTCTAAAAGCAGGATCTTCTGCGACAGGGGCACCCGATCTGTACTCATGAAGAAATTTGCATGTATACCCATTCTGACATGGTTGGGCACTATCTGGCTTCCGCTGGTGTTGATCCCAGAAGAAGCACACAGGTCGACCATAATATCTTGGCGGGCTACCTGAAAGAAGTGGCGTGGCGTGATCAGGCTCAAGTAACTCTTTCATATCAATATCTTTACTATGTTGCGCAATAGGCTCTTCTGCAGGCAAGGTGTTACTCGAGGATCGCCGCAGGGTGCCAGGGGTGATCGGTTGCATTGATAGAGGATATGCAGGATCATACAAGCCACCTACGACCTCTAAATTTGGTTCTTGCTCAGCTATAGCCCTTCCTTGAACTTCTGCTTTGTATATGAGGCGCATATTCGCATATACTTTCGACTTTTTTGCTTTAATAGAATTCTCTAGGAGTGTTCCGTGCCGCTTTCTTGCGGGTAGACCGTGTACCTGAAAAACATTCTTTGGAACAATCGGCGAGAATGGCTCTACACCGTCAGCGGAATCAGGTTCTTTAGTTGTCATAGAAGGAGGCTGAGGAGCATGAAATGAGACAGCTCGTTGTCGTTCAACCCGTGGGACATCCGAGGTCTCACTGGAAACTGATTCATCTTGAAGCTTTGTAGAGTCAATAGCTTGTCGTTCCTGGGAAAGAGGTTCTTCATCTGAAGTAGAGAAAAGCCTTGAATCAGGATCGTCGGGGACAAGGTTTTGTCGAGCCTCAGCTAGAGGCACTTCTGGAGAAGACAAGACTGAAGGACCAAGTTCACTTGGCATATCTTCGCTTAAGATTTTCTTTCTTTGCCGACTAGAAGACGGTAGTACATCATCATTTGCTGGATCGTCAACTTCGGTCTGGACAATCTTCCTACGTCGAACTGAAAAGGTTTGTACGTCTTCATCGGAGTTCTCTTGTCTTGAAGCCCGTGGAATTGGTTGAGCTATGGATTTCTTCAGCAGACGCTTAGATACCCTCTTGGTTCTCATTGACTTTGGTTGAATGCCCTCATCGTCGTCAACATAGTTCTCTTCTATAGCTTCGTCACTAGATTCACTCTCTTCGACCTTGGGCTTGACTGGTCGTTTGTTACGATTCTGAAGCTTTCGTTTTTTCTTTTTGCGTCTTTTGTGGCGGTCCTCCTTCTGTAGCCTTAAATCCTCTTGGCGGGCTTCCCAGCCATCAAGGTCAAATTTTTGCTTAGTACCCGCATTTTGCTGACGCTTTGTCTGAGCCCAGTCCGCTAAGGTAGAGCCTTCGATGTTGCTAGGAGGCTCCCATGATGCACGGTCTAGAGGATACCCTTCCCATTCCACGAGATAGCTTGTCCTATTGTTTTTTTGTCTCTCGCCCAAGATTTGCACAACAGGAAAGGATTCGTTTGCACCATGAACCGAAGGGACAGTTGATGTGATAGAGATTGAGTCATCATCAGAATTATCTGGTGAGGCGGTTTTATCCATTTGGCCGTTGAACCTAAGGATCAAAGGTAAAACAGATATCGTGGTTAGTGATCGCTCTTTGATGCCCTAGGTAGTCTTGTTGGCTCTGGTGCCGGACGCCGGATCAGAACCTCGAGGTTGACAGGCAATAGAGCACAACTCAAATGTCTGGGAGCTCGAGCCTTAAAACCCAGCGATACCTTATTTTGAGACTGTGAGCATGTGCTAAAAGGTGGAGGCATGGAATGTTCCAGGATAGCTTAGTAAGCAGTGTACACGACGTGTTGCACGTATTTGTTGACTGAACGTTTTGATACAATGCAGCGCTCCACAACGTTTGAAACCCTTTAAGAATCTTGCAAGTGAAGGAGACAGTAAATCCTGAAGGAAAGGAGGCTATCTCAATGATATCGAGATGTTGCTGTTTTATTGTTGTTTGGTACGAAGAAGTAACAAAGCTTTTGTTTAGGGGCGGTCCAGGATCCATGTTAATTTACAGACCGCGCTAATGAATAAGGTGTGTTCGCCAAAGACAGCCGCCGCAGTTGCGACAACTATTAATCTTCCACTCCCAGAAGTCCTACCTTGAACCTTTAACATCAACGATCAACCATGGCGAATGACGAATACGACGTAAGTTCTACGGCCACTGTTATTTCAAATCACTCTTGCTGACTTCCCAAATTTGTAGTTCCTTTTCAAGGGTGAGATTGAACCCCACCGCTTGTCGCCTGCTCCCTGGCTACCCAAGCTTGCTAACAATCCTCTTCATAGTTGTACTGATCGGAGACTCCGGTGTCGGTAAATCCAACCTCTTGAGTCGTTTCACTCGCAATGAATTCAACCTGGATTCAAAGTCTACCATCGGTGTAGAGTTTGCAACCCGCTCCATCCAAGTAGACGCAAAGACTATCAAAGCACAAATCTGGGATACTGCTGGTCAAGAGAGATATCGAGCTATCACATCGGCATATTATCGAGGAGCAGTGGGAGCTCTGCTAGTCTATGATATCAGCAAGCACCAAACCTACGAGAATGTCACAAGATGGTTGAAGGAACTGCGGGATCACGCTGATTCGAACATTGTCATTATGTTGGTGGGAAACAAGAGTGATTTGAGACACCTAAGGGCTGTGCCTACAGAGGAAGCGAAGCAGTTCGCAAGTGAGAAAGATTGCAATGATGCAGGTCCATTTGATGCTGATCAGACACAGGCGATAACAACCTTTCATTTATTGAAACCTCAGCTCTTGATGCGAGCAATGTTGAGTTGGCCTTCCAAAATATCCTCACAGGTATTGCCAATCATATTCAATTCTTCAGCAGGCACTAACTCTTGCAGAAATCTATCGGATCGTCTCCCAGAAAGCTCTCGATAATGGCGACTCCGCACAAGCCAGCATCGGCGCCGGAACCAACATCTCACTTACCAAACCCACAGACGAAGGCGCATCTAAAGGTGGCAAATGTTGCTAAAGGCCCGCTTTTCCATTTCTTTGTGCGGCTGTGAGGACATATGCTGGTTGGTTGATACAAAGGGAGGCGTCTGTAACATGTCACAATGGGAAGGCTTGGTCGTCGCAATGGAGAGTTCTAGGGCGATTGGACACAAATCAGTTCAGCTCAGTGCTCTAGATTTCTAATGAGGGTTGCTAGCATGGGTTGACTTTAGTCGTTTTTCATGCGGTCTTGTTGGCAGTGTTCATTCATGGTCTGATTTTGTCATGCCTGAATGATCACAATGCCTTAGTCAATGGATTTGATAACTAATTACCAAAGTGCTGTTCCTCCGCATGTCTTTGCTTTACGACATGTTGTGCTGTCCTGGCCAATTAACCCAATAATTCGCTGCCTGAATCCAGGCTTCAAGATTTCGATGGCGCTACCAGGTGATACGGATCCCATCGGGGCTATCTATTCTCATTGACACGGTTCTTTGACGGAACAATGCCCTGCCATGTTTCGGTTGCCTACGCTTTTGTGGCTCACGTCATTATTTGTGTTGCCTTCTAGCTGCGCAGCATCTCGACCGAAATCCTTCCCTGACTCGATCACTTAAGTAAAAGAAATAGCACTTTCGGAAATACAACCTGCCGTGGTATGACGTGCAGTAATACTGATGCTGGAAGCGATCGCAGGGTGTGCTTTGTATGTGGGGGTTTCAAAGAAGTTACATGCTTGAGAGCTTCTGGGATTATTGTTGAATTCGTAGATTTCGGCTGCGGAGCAAGCAATAAATATCGATGCTCTAGATGAACCTCGTATTAAGAGCTGGTTCGTAAACTCCAGAGTCTAGGAATAGGAGGGGTCAGCGGCGGTTAGGGCTCGAGGCTACTGATTTCGCGAATGTGATGATCTCGAGAATGGCTTTCGACATGAATCTGCTGCAATTTCTTGATTGGATATAGAGCACTATGAAAGTATATGCTAGGACGATATTCACAGGCAATGAGAAAATGGGGGAGGGTCTCTGCTGATTACGAGGCTGAGAGGAAGATGGCTAAATGGAACCTTACTAAATACAGACTAGCTCAACTTAAACCGCGATAAGATTGCCGCGATACCAAAAAAAAAGTTGCTGAGCTCGAGAAGAGAAGCTTTTTGCATAGGTTGTTACACTGTTCACATAACGCAATGGCTTCGGTGTACAAGTCTTTATCCAAGACCAATGGGTCGAAAGAGGATGCACCTGCGAACGGAATTAAGAAAAATAAGCAAAGAGTTCTAATTCTCTCGTCGAGAGGCATCACTTACAGGTCTACCTCCCCTCTTTCTCGTTCTACTTCCATCCTCTGCTTCGTACTGCCATACTTCTTCTACAGTTAAGATACTAACACTTTTCCATGGCAGACATCGACATCTTCTCAATGATCTCGCAAGTTTATTACCCCATGGGAAGAAAGACGCAAAACTGGATACGAAATCTAAACTCTACCACCTGAACGAACTCGCCGAACTCTACAATTGCAATAATGTCTTCTATTTTGAAGCTAGGAAAGGAAAAGACTTATATCTCTGGATGAGCAAAGCTCCAAATGGGCCAACCGTCAAGTTCCATCTCCAGAACCGTACGTCTCCTTCACAATTCCAAGCCCATCATGCTAACAGGGGAAACAGTACATACAATGGAAGAACTCCACTTCACAGGCAACTGTCTCAAAGGATCCCGACCCATCCTCTCTTTCGACGCAACTTTCGATAGCGAACCACATCTCCGTGTCCTAAAAGAGCTCTTCCTCCACATCTTCGGTGTTCCCAAAGGCGCACGACGAAGTAAACCCTTTGTTGACCACGTAATGGGTTTCACTGTCGCAGACGGCAAGATCTGGATACGAAATTACCAAATCAATGAGACAGAATCCTCAAAACTACCTGCTTCTGATCTACCAAAACCCAAGAAAGAGAAGAGTGGACACAAAGAGACGGAAATCAGCCTGGTTGAAATTGGTCCACGATTCGTGTTGACACCAATAGTGATTCAGGAGGGTAGTTTCGGCGGCCCGATTATCTACGAGAATAAGGAGTTTGTGAGCCCGAACCAAGTCAGGAGTGAGATTAGATTGAAGAAAGCTGGGAGGTACAATGCAAGAGCGGAGCAGGGGATTGAGAGGTTGGCAAGGAAGGGTGAGTTGGGTCTTAGGACTAGTGGTGGAAGGAAAGCGGCTAGGGATGAGCTTGATACGAAAGAATTGTTTGCTTGAGTTGGGTTTCTGATTGTAGGTGTTCATGGTGTTTGGCGTTGCTGCATTGCTGATTGGGAAAAGAGGGTTGTGTTGTCCCCGTTGGCTTGTAGTAGATATCTCGAGCTTTGAGAAGAAGATATGAAGATATAGTACAATCACTGTCCATGTCTCTCTTGTGCTACTATCTACATGATAATATTCCATCCATGACCTTCCCACCAGCTGCACAATAAAGCAATTTTTCTATCCAGAGCCAAATTTCCCATTCAACACACCCAGTCTGAGCAAAACTCTTTAGCCGTCCGAATACCAACTCTAAAAGATTTTTTCTTAGCACAACATAAATCTATCGGAGGAGATCCAAGAAATTGACACTTAAACTCTCTCTCCCCCCTCTGTCACTCAAAGAATTCTTGATATCCATCTCCATATCCACATAATAGCCAGTAGCAAAAAGGAATTTACATGGCTTTGTGAGTTGGAATAGTAAAATCCTGTTTTGACATCATCTCAAAATGATGCGCGGTATATACTCAAGCTTATTCAAAACAATATATTACATGCATCTCCTTCTAGAGCCGTGTTTACGCTGTATAAGTCCCTTCTACAGTTCAATATGTCTGATTCTTCTCTAGATGTAAAATTATAACAATGTCAGAATATATTGCGTTCTGAGAGTATCTTGGAGATTGTGATATTGATACTTCTTTTTGCTTTTAGGGGCAGTGAGGAGTATGAATGTGGTTTAGAGGTGGCAGTGAAGTTGGTGTGATGGAAGAGGGATATCAGATATACAGCTTTTTAGTACAAAGTAGATGTGGGAAGAAGATGGTTGTCTTTTTGAATTTTAAGGGTATGAGGAGAAAATTTTTGGTATTTTGCTGCTCGATTCTTTCTACCTAGAACAAGGGAAATATAAAGCAAGGCTGAGTTTGTACTGCTCTCATTCTTTGTGAAGTAATTTGGACTTGGTAGACTGTTTGAAGGTCTTCTATTTTTGAACTCTTCATGCAGATGATTCTTGGCCTTAAACATTTGACATGGAGCTCAAATGAACAGCAACACCTGTGCTGCATTGAATGTCCCATATTGACAGCGGATCTCAAACCAATGACCATTCATCCGAGAAGTGGCTGTGGAAATAGTCGTGAGTTATTGATGCAAACGTATAATCAGGGTGAAGCAAATGTCCTCGTTCTTAGACATAACAGCGGTGTGGATGAGCGAATCTGTTCTGCTAATAATAGCGGGTCGATTTTGGGGTCTTGTATTTGTGTTTCTTAAAATACTTCAGACGAGGGTTATACTTGTTGGATTAACTCGACAGTGGAGAGTTTAAGTGAATTTCTGAGCAATATTTAACTAGCTTTAAGGTTGAGCAATAGCTGTATTGTTTGTTTCTGTTCGAGCTTCTTGCGAGCAGAGTAATTCAGTGAGTTGAATAAATAGGAAAAAGGTTGCAAGATGGAGAAGCGGCGAGCTCCGCCGTAAGTTGCTTTTGAGTGCTATATCACGTGATATGTTATTTCGTAAGTTCTCTCTTTGAGGTAAGCTAATGGTTGACAAGAAGATATTCACCCGATGTAGCTATTGAGAGTTGCAGCTTGATCATGAGCTGATACCGCTCAACTTACAGCTTTAATAAAGTAATACATTCAAACACGTGAAGTCAAACTCGCACTTCTTGTAAACCCGCCACAATTAAAAACGTCAATGTTCAAGCTTCAGGAGCTTCCACAATCATTAATCCCGCTTCAACTTCAACTAGGAAACACTATGAGCTATATCCGCTTCTCTAGGGACAAGCCTCCGGATTTCCATGAGCGTGGGGCGTTATCAGCAAAAGAAAAGCCCGAAAATTCGGCCGCCACAAAGGAAAAAGGCAGACCATGACATATTTGTCAAGCCAAGCCAAAAAACAGGATGTTGAAGTGCAGGAATTGTAGATGATTCATAGGAAAGGATGTGAGCTGATTCATAGGGAAAGGAGTTAGCTGAGTCAAGAAAGTCATGCAACGAGAAAAAATGGATTAACACGTGTTTCTGGTGACTGGCACTGGGTGGCGCCCCGGTGCATACCATGCCTCGAGGTAACACAACCAGGAATGTTGTTGAGGCTAGGAAAAATAGCATGGGCAATTGGGTGTCCGATGTGAGAGGGAGGAAAGGAGAAAAGCATATGATATAGGACTCGGAAGATAGAGGGGAACAAATGGGTCTTCTTATACCCGAGTTATCGCGTAGGCCAAGGTAAACAATAGCTCTTGACCGAAAAGTCCCGGAAGCTCCATCTGCATGATAGCGCGAGGCGAACGCGAAACAGAATACGATCTGGTGGGAACTAGGTCGTACAGCCTTGTTTAAGACTGAGGCATTATTAGATGAGTTTGATCACTTGGATGGAAAGAAAAAGAGATACGCCCTTTCAAAGAATGCTGGTGAGATAAGAGCAGAGCCAGTTAGATTAGTAAAAAAAAAAAAAATTGCCTCCCGTTTTTTTCGCTTTGGTAAGAGTAAGAACAGCTTGTTTGGATTGCTCGTGCTATTCTTTCATAGGTAGCTGCCCCTCCATCCCCTAGCGGCTTTTTTTAGTGCGTTGCACCTCAACACCCCACCGAAACTCTTCGACTCCTCCCGACTCTTCCTGATTCCTATACAATCAGAATTTCTACATAAAGACCTCGATTCCCTTCAAAAATCCAAACAATCATACATGTAAGTAGTCTCCATCGTCTGTTCGCTCTGCACCCTATCCACCATCTCACTGCATCACAAACAGCTGTGGTCAAGCTCCATTCTTGCCATCCATCCCAAAAACTACCCCTCTAACAACATCAACAGAATCATGGCTATCAAGGTCGGTATCAACGGATTTGGCCGCATCGGTCGTATCGTTTTCCGCAATGCCATTGAGCATGACGATATCAACATCGTCGCCGTCAATGATCCTTTCATTGAACCCCACTACGCCGTGAGTACCCCGCTATCGGACCTGGTGCCTTTTTTTTTAAAGCATCTCAAAACTGACAACCATTCCCACAGGCATACATGTTGAAGTATGATTCTACCCACGGTCAATTCAAGGGTACGATCGAGACCAGCGATGAGGGATTGATCGTCAATGGCAAGACCGTCAAGTTCTACCAAAAGCGAAACCCAGAAGAGATCCCATGGGCGGAGACCGGTGCATACTATATTGTCGAGTCGACTGGTGTTTTCACCACTACTGAGAAGGCCAAGGCTCACCTCAAGGGTGGAGCCAAGAAGGTCGTCATCTCAGCTCCTTCGGCTGATGCCCCCATGTACGTCATGGGCGTCAACGAGAAGACATACAAGTCCGATGTTGAAGTCATCTCCAACGCTTCTTGCACAACCAACTGCCTTGCTCCTCTCGCCAAGGTTATCAACGATGAGTTCACCATCATCGAGGGTCTTATGACCACTATCCACTCCTACACTGCCACCCAAAAGACTGTTGACGGCCCATCTTCTAAGGATTGGCGTGGAGGCCGTACTGCGGCTCAAAACATCATTCCTAGCAGCACTGGTGCCGCCAAGGCTGTCGGAAAGGTCATCCCCGAGCTCAATGGCAAGCTTACTGGCATGTCCATGCGTGTCCCAACCTCCAACGTCTCCGTTGTTGATTTGACTGTCCGTCTCGAGAAGTCTGCTACTTATGATGAGATCAAGGCTGCTATTAAGAAGGCCGCTGAGGGACCTCTCAAAGGTATGCCTCAATCAATTCCTGCGTTTAATTATGCTAACCTTTATCCAGGCATACTCGCTTATACCGAGGATGAACTAGTCTCCACCGATTTGAATGGCGACACCCACTCCTCCATTTTCGATGCAAAGGCCGGTATATCTCTCAACAAGAATTTTGTGAAATTAGTGGCATGGTACGATAATGAATGGGGATATTCGCGCCGTGTTCTCGATCTCCTCGCCTACATTGCCAAGGTTGATGGCGCCAATAAGTAGAAAGTCATGAGTCTGATTTTTTCTTCTTCTTTCCCTGACGCGACACAGAGATGAATTGTTGAAGGGGAGGCTTTGAGATTCGTACTCATTGCCAGTCTGAAGACATTGATATTGAGGCTTGAGGTCGAGTTTTAGCTTAGCAAAATTGACACCTTACTGTATATGGTGCGAATGCATCGTGAGATACTTCTGCCCTTGTCTCGCGTTGTAGCATATGTCGGGTCATGTGCCTAGCACCTTCCCTCTGTGCGACTTCCCTTCCTGCTAGAGATCTTACTAGTCTAGGTCACCCTCCCTTTTTTCACCTTCTCCATCGTTCTCATATTTCCAGCCTCAAAAGTCCCTTTCTGTTTCTGATCGTTTGAATTGCGGAATCATCTAAAAAGAGGAAAGCAGTTCGAGCGCCGTTGGGCTCACGCTCTAGTAACATCACCCACCAATCAGTTGAGTATGACGATGATGAAGAAGAGACATTCGAAGCTTGTAATGTCACTTCGGCGAGGCGGGCAAAATTCGTCTCCGACGAACGAAAAAATCAAAACCGCAAAATGTCAATACTCGTCTTAGACAAGCACTTAGGTATTCATCGTTTATTGTCCAGAGTTTTTATCGGCTTCAGCAGAGCCAAGATTGTCGTATTTAAGCTTCGACTTAGTAGAGTAAATATTGTAGAATTTAAGCTTCGACTAAGTAGAGTAAGTATTGTAGAATTTAAGCTTCGACTTTAGTAGAGGAAATACTGTCGAATTTAAGCATTAACTTTAGTAGAGTAAATTTTGTGGTATCTAAGCTTCGGCTTTACGATTTCCGGGACGCTTTGGCGAAGACGAATTTTGACTGCCGCTCCTCGTACTATACAGTACGAAACCTGCATATGTTCGACCGATGAGTGAGCAGCTGGTCATCACCGATTGAACTGTGATGAATGCCGCCGATTATGGATAATGATACCTACGAGATGTTCTCGTCGTGTCCTCGATCTCCATGCCTACATTGCCAAGGTCAATGGTAAAAAGCAGGAGACTTGTCACACTACGCTTATGAGCAATGATGGTTTCTGGTAGCTTTCCTTCTTTGGCAGAGATGTTTTAAAAGGCAGGCCTTGGGAATGAAAGAAGGAAAGAGGTCAAGCCGCAATGATACGGAGAAGTATAAATGATACGAGCAATAGCTATGAATAGATATCCCTCGTGAAGTAACCGTATGCCACTCCAATAAATTGTGATTTATTCTGAGCTTGTAATGTCAATTCGGGATAATATACATTTAAATATCCTTAGATCTCGCTCTAAACTAAGTACTCTACTTTAGCAAATTAAGATCTATATAATAAGATATAAATAAATAGTAATAAAATTCATCTTCGCCAAAGCGTCTAGAGATCATAAAGTCGAAGCTTAAATACTATAATATTTACTCTACTTAGTCGAAGCTTAAACTCTACAATATTTACTCTACTAAGTCGAAGCTTAAATACGACAATCTTTACCCTGCTAAAGTCGATAAAAATTCTAGACAATAAACGATGAATACCTAAGTGCTTGTCTAAGACGAGTATTGACATTTTGCGGTTTTGATTTTTTTCGTTCGTCGGAGACGCATTTTGCCCGCCTCGAATCAGTTGAGTATGACGATAAAGAAGAAGAGACATTTGAAGCACCGAGAACGAGAAGAGCATCTACTTGGGCTTGGAAAAAACGAGTGAGACCTATTTCCATGCTCTACTAACGATCAGATAGACTCTGGTTCCAGGCTACATTGCGGAGACAGATCAAGGCGATGAATATCATCTTGGGCCGACAAACGTGCAAAAAACATCTGAGACAGAGCTTATTAACAACCCCTAACTAATAAAGCATCTAAATATCCTTAAATCTCGCTTTAAGACAAGTCCTCTACTATACCAAATTAAGATCTATATAATAAGATATAAATTAATAATAAGAAAATTAAAAGAATAAGTTTTATGTGCAAGTATATAATAAACTAGTAGTAGCTTAGTAAGATAAAGCAAAATAAGGAGAACACAGAAGGAAGATCGAGATTAGATAAGTTGATCTTCGTACTAGCAGGAAGCTTGGTATTGAGCAATCTTAGGGAGGAGATTCACCTACTGCCAGAGAGTGAAGCCTGAACAATAGACAGTATTCCCAGCACTTCTCAATTATAAAGATCATTCACTAATGTCTGTCTCACAGTAGATGAATGATCCTCTCATATTCGTTGCGGTAGCGAAGGGGTACCCTCCTTGCCTTATGTGTTGGTCCAAGCGCGAGATATAGATCGGAATTGAATGGGAATGGCCACTGGGACAGAAAGCAGACTAGGATTGAATGAAAACCTTTATTGACATGAGAGAATATAAAATTTGCGGATCTAGAAGTTTTTGGATAGAATCAACACTTTGAGAGGTGGCCGAACAGTAGATTAACCTCGATGCAAGACCTGCTTCAAAACTCGCGGCTAGAAATAATCTCTCGTCAACAAGGATCATAACCAATTCTTTGAGGCGTTGAGACAGCCATGTATTACACAAGCCAACAGAGCGGCGCTCAAAGAAGAGCTGCTGGCTGCTTCTACTAGAGGGAGATACGTTGACCCGGATTTTGCTTCCGCTATCGATGCGAAGTGGTTTTCCAACCATAACCGTAAGGAATGAGCATCGATAGAAACGATATGCATGGTATGTGAGCAGAATTGGCTTTCAACTATCTTGTGAGTAGCTGAATCGATGGCTGGCATAGATCAAAGGGGGTTCTGAGGACTCTCATTGCAAATGGCTTGATATGTTTTAGAGATAAGATTGCTTGTGGTCTTGGATTCGCAACGAAAGCACTTCTTGCATGAAAATCTCCTCTTGCAAGTTTAAATGCCCTGTTGACTTAAACATACTTCGTGAGTAGTTTGGGAGGCGCACGCCTTGGATTTGATCAGCGAGACTGTAGTGTGTAAGTAGCAGAATGTAATGAAATGTGAGCTTGAGACGTTAGAAGCAATTTTGAATTCTCAAAAAAAAAAAACTATGAAGTCTGTTGGTTCCAATTGATATCTCCCTACATTAAATACATAAGAAAGTCCTCTCAGCAAGGTTGGTGAAGTTTGTCGCCTCAGGCGCCCACAAACCTGAAGCCGAAAGAACATCCCAAACTCTTCCGCTTTCATCCATCGCAACTCCAACCACCAATCTCCACGAACAATTAATTTGCTCCTGCTCATGGTCACTTGAATCGCACCCTCTGCTACTGATTTCTACTATCTCTGGATGATCAAGACAATTCCTCACCGTCGACAGGTCGGACGCTGGGTTTCAAGGGGATTGTAGATTTGTTGACTCTTAGTTTCGGTAAGTTCATTGACTGCAGACATTCCTATCCCACAACGTCGCCCCTATTGATTTGTTTGTTTGCTGTTTGATCTTCTTGCAATTTCGGATAGTTATGGATCAGGCCGGTGAACTGAGGGTATCATTCAAGTGACGCTTGTCCTAAAACCAAACAACATCACATGACATTTTGCGTCGCCGTTTGCTTTTTCTTCGTCTTTTTGCCTTTACTCTTCTTCTTACCTTCAAAATTTGCAGTCTGATCGGGTTGATTTCTCATTTCGCGTCTACCCATACCACTCAGATAGATTTCAACCGACGTCGGACGCCACCTCGTTTGCCACTCTTCTCGTATTCTTACTTCCATCATCAACCAACAACACTTGCTGACATCTTTGAAAGCTTCTAAACTTATTGCTGTCAATTGAGCTTGTATTGGACATCTTAATCTACAAATAATTACGAAATCAAAGCCGAAGGTCTTGGCTATCACCAGCTCGAACCACTCTTCTCTGCAGGATTGAAGTTGAAGGTCTCGCTTGTCAATAGAACCAGTACTCTTTTCTCTCAGATCGGACCACCTATTTGCTGATTGCAACTGTAATTGTACACTATCATCAAGATAGCTCTACCTTTGGAGCCTTTCTTCAAGATGGATTCATCGGCGGCAAACACCATGATGCAGAGCAGCGAAGCTGATGCTGTTATGGAAACCGACGAGCACAATCTCTCTCACAACAACTCTATCCAAAATGGTTACATCGACCCTCAAGTTTTTACCCAAGCCGAAGATATCGAACCTGACTCGACAGAGCCGCCATCGATGGAGGACTCGGAGGTATCATCAATCAAAATTCGACCCGTCACGGAACGGAAACTCTACCTTCCTACCGGCTGCTGTTATGATGACCGAATGAAGCTACATGCCAACGCTGACTATTCAGCAAGTCCCCATCATCCCGAAGACCCACGTCGAATTGCTGCTATATTTGAACATTTCATAGCTGCCGGGCTGATCTATATTGGCGATGATAAGGAATTACAACAACTTTTGAAGGAATCACCTATGCAGTTCATGTACAGGATTGCAGCTCGACCAGCGACAGACCAAGAAATATGTCTTGTTCATGAGGCAACCCATCTGGCTTGGGTTCAAAGCCTGAACGAAATGTCATCGGATGAGCTTCGACAATTGACCAGCACATTTGACCTGGGAAGGAAGTCACTTTATGTTGGCAACCTGACCGAAGCAGCTGCAGCGGTATCGGCTGGCGGTGCTATTGAGACTTGCAAGAGTGTTTTATTGGGCAAAGTCAAGAATGCAATCGCGGTTATTCGGCCTCCTGGACATCACGCTGAGGCAGGTGAATCTCTTGGTTTCTGCATCTACAACAATGTTGCGATAGCAGCGGCAGCTTGTTTACAAGATTATCCTGAACTTTGCAGAAAGGTTCTTATCTTGGATTGGGATGTTCACCACGGCAATGGCATTCAAAATATGTTTTATGATAATCCTAATGTTCTCTACATCTCTCTCCACGTCTACCGAAACGGCGAATTCTACCCTGGAGAACCCGAAGATCCAAATATTCCGGATGGCGGACTTGATAAGTGTGGCATTGGGTCTGGCATTGGCAGAAATATTAACATTGGTTGGGCAGATCAAGGTGTGGGTGATGGGGAGTACATGGCAGCGTTTCAAAGAATCGTTATGCCGATTGCTCAGGAATTCGATCCAGATCTCGTTATCATCTCCGCAGGATTTGATGCTGCTGCTGGTGATGAGCTTGGTGGATGCTATGTGACGCCGGCATGCTATTCTCATATGACGCATATGTTGATGTCCTTGGCCAATGGAAAAGTTGCTGTGTGTTTGGAGGGCGGTTATAATCTGCAGGCCATCTCCAGATCAGCACTTGCCGTGGCAAAAACACTCATGGGAGAACCTCCGGAGAGGATTGTCATCCCTCCCCTAAACCGAGAGGCAGCTTTCACTCTGGACAATGTCAAGCGAATCCAAGCCGCTTATTGGGATTGTATGCGGCCAGGAGTTGTCCCGTACCCCGAATTCAAGGACAAAGATATCCAAAGACTTTCGGATGTCATCCGCAACGATCAGAAAACCCTTCTTAGTGAGAAATTTAATATGGTGCCTATGTTTATCCAGCGCACCATGGTATCCAAAGCACTTGCGAATCAAGTTCTGGTGACTCCAGATTTCTACAAGGCAAAGAAAATCCTTGTGATTATTCATGATCCGTAAGTTTCCTCATTTGTATCTAATTATCTTACTGACATTTCACTAGACCGGAGGTTCTAGCACAGCCGGATCCTTTTAACAACATAGTCTACACTCACAACACATTTATCACCAACAACATAGCCCCTTACATTCAATGGGCGATATCTCAGGGATTGGCAGTTGTCGATATCTCAATTCCACAACATATTGAACCAACCCAAGTTACCGATCCAAAGCCTCCCCAAGCCGACGAGAATTTCACAAATCTTGCTACCAAGGAAGCACTCACCTACTTGTGGGATAATTACTTTGAGCTTTGTCCTTCTGCACCAGTTCTCCTAATGGGTGTCGGAGAAGCTTATCTTGGGATCAAACAAATCTTAACTGCAAGACACTGCAGACCACGGCTGGCTGGAGTATTGAGTTTCGTTTCAGGAACTCTGAAGCCCGTTCGAAGCGAAACTGACCACGTTTTAAGCGGTTGGTTTAAATCAAACTCACTCATTTACGTCAGCCCAGAACATGCGTGTTGGAACGACGAAGAATCTGCCCGCAAAGTGAAGAAGAGGAAGTTTGGGAATGTGGTAAGAGCGGAGATTGAAGTAACGAAGGGTGAAGGATCAGAAACTTCGGTATGGAGGATGTTGAAGCAACATGAAGCTGAAGCCACGAGCTTTCTGGAAAGCAAGATTGAGGATTGGGAAGCTATTCATGGAAGTGCAAAAGATCCGGACGAGACGGAAGATGAGGGAGAAGGTGATGTTGAGATGGGTAGTACGGAGCCAGGAATGATGAGCGAGAGGGCACCAGCAGGTCGAGGGTTGGGTGGGTTTTACAGTTGACACTAGGCAAGAGGTTGTCTTTTCTACTGCAGCACCGCGGCTAGGCATCCAGGTTGCGGTACGAAGGCTTGGTTGTTAGTGTAGTTCGAGGCTGTCCTTATGGTCTCATATGATATTGAGAGGTGCATTCATAACCGCACAACCATAGATCTTGGAGTTAGATAAAATACATTTCTCAGATCTGGTAGTTCAGTTTTCATCGACTTCAATCCCTTACGAAGCACGAAGAGTCCCTCGTACTCCGTACTTAATGTGACATGCCTAGGGTGGCACGGCCCTTCCCGCCCCTGATTTCCCGAGAATAAACATCAAGACTCACGCCTCTCTCTTTTCCTTCTCTCTTCAACCAACAAAATGATGAACACAACCCCCAAATCTAGTCCCGTGCGACTATCAACTTCATTCAGTGAGATGTCCCTTCGAGACGTCTTCTGTCCGTTTCAATATAGCCCCACCGGCGGGGTGCGAGTGAGTTGAGTCACTTGAGGTACCTCGCCGTTGGTAGTGGTAGCTATCAACAGGCTTTACGCTGCAAAGCGTGATTGTATCGAAAGATACTTGATTGAGATAGAGGGCTTGGAATAAGTGGGAAGAGAAGATAGGGGTGACGTCAATTTTCATTGACCTTGAAATCTGGAGAAGATACAGAAGAGTGAGTACTCTCGCTCAATTAAAATGACCTATGCTAATTATTATAGCTGAAGACGAAGGAATAAAATAAAGAACATACACAGAAAATAAAATAATAAGAATAAACAAGATGTCAATCACCGATCTCTCAACCGAGATTCTCCAAAAGATCTTCGAACAATCCGAACTTACAGACCTCGTACACCTTGCGCAAACAAACCGCAGACTATACCGCTGCTTTCTTGGCCGTCGATTCCCTCTTCTTGAACAAGGGCTGCATAATTCTTACGCACCATTGCCCTCGCTCCTCAAGCTTGTACTTGCACATGAGCCCGACAAAACTCGCAAGCCTATCGGCACCGAAATCCGCATCAACAATCAACTAGAGCGCATCGTTGCTGTAGGTGAACATCCCAAGCTCACGCTTGAGCATATGAAGAAGATGGTCACATATGGCCGTACTGCCGAGCACTGGACAGAAATCTATCCCCGACTGCGCTGGCGATTCGGAAGCGACAATCGTCGGCTCCTACACCCGCACGAGAAGGAGAGATTAAGAAGAGCCATCTACCACCACTGGACATATACCACACTCTTCCATTCCCGCTCCTACACAAACTATTCCCCAGACCCGCCCTCTCCTGCGTCTTTAGATGACCCGCGTCACCGCCTCCTAAGAACATATAACACAATTGAGCATATTCAACTCTCCGAGCTCCTCGCCCACATTGAACAAATGGTAGAACTCGATCTCTACCCTTCTAATTCAATCGTTCAAGAATACTACTCTCACACTTTGCCTCCTCGGGCACTAGCCAAGATTGCTTGGGGTGAAGGGAGCGAGTATCGTCGGCTGGTACGAGACATTATGAAACTCGGACCTGATGATCTTCTTCATCTGGTAGAGAGTACGAGTACTAAGCAAGAACGACTTGATTTCTTGTATGCCAAGGAGGCGTGCTTTGGAGATGTGCCGGCGACGTTGAATTATGCGCTCAGTACGGTCACGGTGGAGAGAGCGAGATGTGGATGGGGCTTGGGGCTTGAAGAGAGAGAGAGAGTGATTGCTGCGGAGAAGTTGCTGTTTCCAAGTCTTAGACCAAAGGCCCATGATGAGGAGAGGGATGTAGAGGATGGAGAGATGGTGTTCGGGATGGTAGATGTTCGTGGCAGACGGGTTTTGGGTGAGTTGGAGAAGAAGATTGGAGGTGACGGAGTGAGAACGGGTGAGTGGGACTTGTTTTGTGCGAGGATTGAGGGACGTGAGGTTGAGGAATGAGACTCGGTTTAATTCGGAGAGGGAGTATCTAATTTTTTTTTTCACGGTGAGATATATTTACATAGAGATGAAGTATAGAGGTGATAAACTATCTCAAAATCTAGCTATGCCAACTAACTCTCCTTATCTTTGACTCCCTATTTTCTTTCTTTTTCGTTCCGGATAGGAGGTAGGTATTCCCGAATGTCATCCGAGGCCAAAGGGAGCAGTTTTTTGCGCTCTCGCTCAAACTGGAAAACACATTCTCATAGGATATGACATTCATTCAAAGGCTCTATATCTATGGATGTATTTTTATAACCTTCTCCAAAAGAGGAATCTCAAACTTGAGCAAAAATCCAAAAAATCACGTGATCCCATAATGTGGAGCTTCAGCTTAGCTCAAAATTTCCGAACAACCTCAATCGTATGATCCGCCGTCTCCCAAACACCCAACACCAGCGTCAGCACCACACCTCCTGCCTCCGCATACCAGGAGCTTCACACGCACCAATTGACCTCTCCTTTGTCACTCTCCACTCCACGACCGTCGAAATGCTGCGTCAATCGCTCGTGAGAGCTGGGGGATACGGGCGAGTGGCCTCCTCGACTTCGACTGCGTCTCGGGTGGCAGTACAACAGAGCAGACAGGCGCACGCCATCTCGAACCCAACTCTGGCGAATATCGAGAAGAGATGGGAGGGCATGCCGCCTCAGGAACAGGCTGATCTGTGGATGGCACTGCGGGATCGCATGAAGGTTAACTGGGCCGAGTTGACGTTGCAGGAGAAGAAAGCGGGTTAGTCTCCTTCCTCTTTCTTTTCACCTCAATCATGTCTTGCGTATTCTATTGTACCGAAAACCCGGTCTTTCCAGCTTGGAGTTCTATCGGGGGACAAGTCTCGTTTGAGGGATGATCACGACAATCAGAATGAAATGAAAAGAAGCTGATGATTGCGGTCTGATTAGCATATTATATCGCCTTTGGTCCCCACGGTCCTAGATCTCAACAAGCTCCCGGCGAGGCCTGGAAAGTAGCGGGCTATACAGCTATCGGCGTCGGTGTTAGCTTCTTGCTCTTCGCTGGTGTTCGTGTGTTTGCTAAGGGATCGCCTGGAACAATGAATAAGGAATATCAGCAGGCGACGGATGAGTACTTGAAGGTTAGTCTTTATGCCCTCTCCTCCACACCTCTCTCGTTTGCCAACACCTCGATTTTACACGTGCTGGCTTTAGATTGGTTTTTGTTTTGGAGCATGGATTTGGAGATAGCGAGCAGAGAAAGCTCCGATACAACACCTCTTATTACATCTAGATTTAAGATGAGATGACCAAGACTAACATACCTCTTACAGGGCCAAAACTCGGAACCCATCAGCGGTATCTCAGCTGATGTCCCCTCGGGCAGCGCCGTCCAATCCCCGCCAAAGAAGAAGGCATAAACACGCTATCGTGTCCCTCCACCACTTCATCCTCTCATATCTATATCCTCACCGTGCTCACCAAACCTCGCATTTCTTTTGTTACGCGCGCTCGCTGTAGATACGAGAAAAGTCTAGTTCTGTCTTCCTGCGGAGGAGTTGAGAGGGCTCATAAATGTAGGATGGATGATGGATTAGTTAAAAAGTGGGAGGGATTGGAGAGCATTGGGAGGAATGGGAAGAGAGAATGGAGGATGTGGATTGTATAAAGAATACTTTTACTTTTACTTTTTTGCTGTGTTGTGCAATCATTTCCTAGTGCACCTCATCATCATCGTTATATCATAGAGAATTAAGATATTGACCTAACCTAGCTATCCTATCCTCTGCCGTTAGATCCTACCAGTAACATTCACTGTCTCCCTCTTCACTTCCAGCTCATATCCAGACACGCAACTGACCTCTTTGATCCGCATCCGCATCCTCATCCCCATCCTACTCATATACCATTCAAACCAACCATTTTCAAAATAAGACCATCCATCCATCCTCCCTCTCCCTCTCCCTCTCCCTCTCTCCCATAACAGCCCACCAGCTATCCATCCCCACCTCCCTCCCTCCTCCAATTAAACCCAGCATCAATCCCATGAGAACAACGCAATGAACAACCAAACGAACAAACGGATCAGTCAACGCGAGAATTATTCCGGGTTTTGCGAAAGTTCATGTCAATGTTTTTTTTACGGGTTTTTGAATGGGTTGATTTTGTTCTTTGAAAAGAGGGGGAAGGGGAAGGGGAGAGAAGAGGAGAGGAGAGGAGAGGAGAGAAGAGGTAGAGAGGGAGGAAAGAGAGGAAGAGAGAGACAGGGAGGCGGGATAGTGTGCCTAAGGGCGGTGGATCGAAGGGTAAAGGGTGGGTGGATCGATGGTTGGATAGATGTAAGGGTGATCCGAATCGACAATCATGAGTAGTTACGTGTCATTCTATGAAGAATCAAAACTCAAGGGTGTGATCTTTATTTTTATCGCGTAGTTAAGTTATAAGAGACCGCTTGCTGATTCGAATCAGATATATAACAGGTGATGTGAGAAAAGAAATCTATAAAATCTATTTTTTTGGGGGTTATGTGCTAAAGCCGGCATGCAAATTCTTTCATTATCCCTCTCTCAGCCCTGGTTCAGTTACCACATACAAATTACAGATCACTACCTTCTAGTTTCTGATGTGCATTTTAATGCTAATCACTACAACGGCTGCTTCGCTCAAGTCGTACTCTCCAAAGCCAGGATCTATCATAATCGTTAGTACTATTTCTGGTACCACAAAAGGAGAGGCTTACAATAGCAGTTCTCGTAGGTATATAAACCTGCGTGAAATTCTTCCTCTCGTTCCACTGGAATGGAGTAGTGAAGAACCTCGTTCCCTCATCAATTCTCTCAAAGCCTCCATATTTCTTGCTATCAGTGTTAAGTACCACTTTATATGTACCTTCCTGCTCGATACCAATACGGTAATCGGCAAAGCTTTGGGAAGGATTGAAATTGAATACCCATACCAAGCCAGCCCGCTCAAAGACAACGACTTTGTCGCTCTCGTTTTTGAGAGAGATGTAGGCTTGTGGAGAATGCAACCAGCCGTATTTAGCTTCGAGGTGCTGCATACCAGCATCGAATTCGTTGAGGAAATGGTACCGGAGGAGGTGGTCTTCGGTGAGGTTAAATTGACGACGGGCGTACCAGAAGGAGTTGTCATTGCCGGCGCGAGGGAAGTCAAGCCATTCTGGATGGCCGAATTCGTTGCCTTGGAAGTTTAGGTAGCCTTCGCCGCCGAGGCCGTGAGTGAGTAGACGGATCATCTTGTGAAGACCCATGCCTCGCTCGATGGTTGGGGTGAATTCCGAAAGGGTGGACATGTTGGTGTACATTTCAGCATCACAGAGATGCATCATAATAGATTTATCACCGACGAGACTGCTTTGAGTCAGTTAAGTTTAGGAAGAGCAATGGCAACTTACGCTTGATCGTGACTTTCGCAGTAGGCGATTGTTTTCTCACCGTGGCGTCTGTTTGTGAGAGTGAAGCAAATATTGCCTAGATCCCACTCATCGTCTTTCTTCTCTTTCAGTATCTTGATCCACATGTCTGGAATCGCCATTGCAAGTCTGTAGTCGAATCCGACCCCACCTAAGGAGAGTGAAAGACATAGTGCCGGCATGCCAGAGACGTCTTCAGCAATTGTGATCATTTCTGGATAGAGCTGATGCAGCATCTCATTTGCAATCATGAGATATACTACGCCATCTTCATCAACTCCAGGACCAAAGTACTCGTGATAACCTCCCGAAAACCCCCTGGTTGTTGTTAGCCGATTCTATAAGAGCAAAATCATACTCACGTTCCAATGCCATGATGGGTATAAAGCATGCTCGTAACACCGTCAAATCTAAACCCATCAAATTGATACTCATCCATCCAGAATCTCAAATTAGAAAGCAAAAACCTCAACACCTCATGACTGCCGTAATTGAAAAGTCTACTATCCCACAACTCATGTTTGCCTTTCGGACCTCCATGAAAATAACAACTGTCGCTTCCGTCAAACTCGTTCAGCCCATCTAGTACATTTTTAGATGCGTGACTGTGAACTACATCCAACAGGACTGTGATTCCGAGACCATGTGCCGTATCGATCAATTCCATCAAATCTTCTGGTGGTCCATACCGACTGCTTGCTGCGAAGAAGCTGTTGATCTGATATCCGAAACTAGCATAATATGCATGCTCCATGATTGCCATTAGCTGAATGACATTATAGCCCAAGTGATGTATTCTGGGCAGCATATTCTTCGTAAACTCCTTATATGTAGCCACTCTCAGCTCTGGCGATGAGATACCCACATGTGCTTCGTAAACTCGTGTGCTTTGGGGCTTCTTAGGTCTTTGGTGCTTAAATTTGTAGCGTTCGGCTGCAGGAGGGTTCCAAAATCGTGCATCGTACACTGGAGAGACGGCGAGGTCTTGAGTTACGTATTTTATCCATGCTGGGATACGCTCGATTCGTTCACTAGATGGTGTGATCATTGAGATCTCACAGATTAGCCATGTTCTTAGAAAGTAATGGCAGATATACCTTGATCTTGGAATTATGTGCGATGGCTGGTTTGCCATCTTTCGCGGGTATAACGATCTCAAAAACTCCGTACGGGTCTTTCTTCATAGGATGTGATTCTCTGCTCCACTCATCTAGACGCTATTAGTTCTTGCAAAAGAATATTCTGCTACAGGGAGAGAAATACTAAAATCACCAATGAGGACTGCTTCTTTAGCATTGGGTGCCCATTCTCTATACGAGATGTTGTTGTTCTTATCCACATTGAAACCAAACTTCTCTGTGCCCTAGATCTTGTCAGTCCGCGGGTTGAATGGTCTGATCTGGACGAACTCTGCTGAACTTTTCTAGTCCACCTTCGGTATCATCGATCGTTTTGATCCATTGTTGTGCCTTTGCATATCTATGCTTGAGAGCTTCTTTGAAGGGGGAGAGCCAAGGATCGAGTTGAATCACACCTAGGGAAATTAGCTCTGGAAGCTTTGCAGAATTGGCTAAAGCTACCTGTTCCATCATTTGGTATTCCATCTGCAGCTCCATTGGTCATGACAGAATTGGCAGACTTTTCGTTTGTTGCGTCCATCTCTGTGTTGCTGTTGCTGTTGCTGTTGTTGTTTTTGTATGGTGTGACTTGATTTCTGCTGAGGGAAAAGCAGCTCGTCAACTAGCTTTTGATAGTCGAAGCTAGGAATGCAGTTGTCGAAGCAACTGAAATTGAGACAGTCCTCGTAGTCTTATGGGGAAAAATAAAAGAAATATCTGCAAATTTGGCCCTCGATATCAGCGAGATATTTTGCGGGGTGTCTGCTGTAGGGGGGTTCTGCAGGCCGTCAAAATCCGATGTTTGTTGGTTGAGCTTTGCCCGCCAAATGACGTCGCATCCCTGCCGACGTCCAGCCAAAGCAGAAGCGAGTCCTACGACGGTACGAGGCCGATAACAGCTTGCCCAACACCTTTTCGCATCCTGGAATCTGCTGTCCCCAAGCACACGTGATATCGGATTGCCTGTGGAAGGTCAATTGCTTCTTCTCAATAGTCTATTGTCTCTTCTCCACTTCTTTCCTCAGACTACGTCGTTTCGGCTCTTGCACTCCACTCTCCCAGCCTCCCTCGCCCAGGCAAGATTCGCTTACGGTCGACTTCTCACCCCGCAATCCTCATTGTTCCTCACACCATTCCCTTTCACCAGTGGCTACGCATTGCTACGCAATGAGGCAACTATGATCGTTCTGCCATATATCCACTATGCCGGCCATGAACCGGACACTCGCTCTTCCACGGGTCCGTAACCATACCCTCGCTCATTCCCGCCATCTGTCGACGTCACGAGACACCCATTCAACCTCCTTCTCTAACGGTTTCTCATCCTCCTACTCACCAGATGAACCAACTCGGGGCCCATTGTCAAAAGCATCAATCACCGGGGCAACACGTCTCACTCCTTTCCTCCTCAAGGACCATTTAGACAAGTATGTGGTCGGTCAGGACAGAGCGAAAAAAGCCACCAGTGTGGCCATATACAACCATTACCAACGAATTCGAGAGATACAACGGCATGAAGCCGAAGATAGTGCACAGCGAGAGAAAGAAGCTAGATGGGTCTTAAGAGAGCGGGAGCGGGCCTCTCATCCTCTTGAAAGTCGGTTCTTCCCCTCATCACATGATCCGTTCTGACTGTTGGTGTAGATGAATATCCTGGGCATATAGAAACCGTAGATCTGAACTGGAAAGCACCACCCGATCTTGAGATAGGGTCTGCTGATTTAGTTGACTCAAAACGGACCCTGATCGAAAAATCTAATCTTCTCCTCCTTGGTCCTTCAGGCGTTGGAAAGACATACATGCTATCGTGCTTAGCTCGTATTTTAGAGGTTCCATTTGCGACTATAGATTGTTCAGCACTCACTCAAGCCGGATATATCGGGACAGACATTGAATCAAGCATTGAACGTCTCCTTCTGGCTTCAAATCATGATATCACCAAATGCGAGACGGGAATTATCTTCTTTGATGAGGTGGACAAGCTTGCGAAACCGGCGATCATGACCCATGGGAGGGATGTTTCTGGAGAAGGTGTTCAGCAAGGGTTGCTGAAAATGATTGAAGGTACAACTGTTACTGTGAATGCAAAGAGTGATCGCTCGTCAAAAACTGAAGGGAAAGAAAAAATGGAACGTGCTGGGAGAGATAGTGGAGGCGGGGCAGGAAAGAGTGAACAGTATACTGTTGATACTACGAATATTCTTTTCGTTTTTGCTGGTGCCTTTGTTGGTCTAGATCGCATCATCTCTTCTCGACTTTCATCGGGATCGACGCTTGGATTTGGTGCTAACTCTCAAACGCTCAAGTCGAATAAGAAGCAGAATGTCCTAGAGAGAGTAACACATCCAGACCTGCAAACATATGGTCTGATCCCTGAGCTACTGGGGAGGATACCAATCACGGTTCCACTCAGTCCCTTGACGTTGGATCAGCTTGTGAGCATTCTCACTGAGCCAAAAAATAGTTTGGTTAAGCAGTATACCGCGCTGTTTACTACTTCTAGTATCCAACTTCGTTTTAGCACAGGTGCACTGCACGCGATTGCTGAGAGAGCACTCCCTCCGAAACCGAGCGAGAGCGGAAAAGATAAAGGGTTAAATGGAGGAGGAATCGGTGCTCGTGGTCTTCGTTCCATCATGGAATCAGTGCTGGGCGAAGTGATGTTCCGAGGACCAGGAAGCTCGGTGAGATATTGTCTCATTGACGAGAAATTTGTTCGTGACCAGGCAAGAAGTATAGAAGAAGGAGATGGGAGGACCTTAATGCCACGTTGCTGGTCGAGGGGTCAAGTAAGGGCGTTTGATGAGGCGATAGAATTTGAGGAAAAAGCTTGGAAAGCAGAGATTGAAGAGAAAGAGAGAAAAGAAAGGGGCGAAACACATGAAGAGAAGTCTGATTTAGAGGTACTGAGGAGGGTGGGTAGCAGTGGGATGTGAATAGGAGTTTTGGAGATGCATCACTCACATCCTTGTGGGTATAAAAGTGCATTATGAGACTCGGGATCAGGTTATGGGTCATAGGAATAGCATCTATAGGATACATAAATGACAAACAGCCAAAAAATTACTTCGCTATCCAGGCTGAGAGCATTTATGTTGAGTTAATCTGAGGACTTTTGATTTGCCGCAGGAAGTATATCCACTTCCTGAATACAAAGCTTCTTGAAATTGTAAAGGACAATTCGATAATTTTCCCTTTTTTCATTGATATCTACAATACACCCAGCTGTGATGCCTACGAAATCTTTGTGAAGAACTAGGGCGTTCTTGAGCCAATTTCTCCAATTATGATATAAATATATGCAGCATTCTAGAACGAAAGCTCAAATCTGATTATATCAGAGCCAAAGTTATAGCACTCATAAATTGTCGCAAAGAGAAGTTTCGCCTCCTGAGGCTCCATCATCAATTTCCTCAAACCCCTGCCGTCGGGCTAATACGGGTCCACATTCGCTATTGAAGTCACGTGCTTAGCGAACTAGGAAGTCTTCGCTGTCGGCAAGCTCTTTTGACCTCATTCAAAGCTCTCCCATCAACTCAATCACCTCCACTCCCATCCATCCCGTTCTTCTTCATCTCTCAAGATGTTCCGGAGGTATGTAGTCACCCCCTCGAGCTTTTTCAGGTCTTGCTGTGACCTCAATGGCTCAATTGAACTGACACGATGGTCCCAACAGCGCCCTTCAAAAATCTGCCGTCCGGGCTTCAAGAAGTGCCTTCAGACCAGCGGTCTCGACTGGTTTAAGAGCTTCGGCTGCTCGATTTGCGAGTGATAGTGCCCTTCACGGCAAGATTCATCAGGTCATTGGTGCCGTTGTGGATGGTGAGTTGGAAAAATCTTCTTGTATACGTTAGGGGCTGGCTTCGGGTCACTGGAAATTTGACACAAACTCCAAAACACGATTATATCTGTTACTGATATTTATTGACAGTAAAATTCGACACTGATAAGCTTCCTCCGATTCTCAACGCCCTCGAGACCGACAATGGTGGAAACAAGTTGATCCTCGAAGTCGCGGTAGGTCAACAACAACGAAGATAACGGTACAGGACTGACGATGATGATAGCAACATTTGGGAGAGAATGTTGTCCGAACAATTGCTATGGATGGTAAGAATTTGCGATGATGAAAGGCAATTGCAAAGATTGACGCGAATAGGTACTGAGGGTCTCGTCCGTGGCCACAGAGCATCTGATACCGGAGCACCCATCATGGTGCCAGTCGGTCCAGGAACTCTTGGTCGTATCATGAACGTCACGGGTGACCCAATTGACGAACGTGGACCTATCAAGCACACAAAGAAGCTCCCGATTCACGCTGACGCTCCTCCTTTCACTGAGCAATCGACTGCTGCCGAAGTCTTGGTTACTGGCATTAAGGTCGTCGATTTGCTTGCCCCATACGCTCGTGGTGGAAAGATTGGTCTTTTCGGAGGAGCTGGTGTCGGAAAGACTGTGTTCATTCAGGAGCTGATCAACAACATTGCCAAGGCACATGGTGGTTACTCCGTCTTCACTGGTGTCGGAGAGCGAACTCGTGAGGGTAACGATTTGTACCACGAAATGCAAGAGACTCAAGTCATTCAACTTGATGGCGAGTCCAAGGTCGCATTGGTCTTCGGTCAGATGAACGAGCCCCCAGGAGCTCGTGCCCGTGTTGCTCTTACTGGTCGTAAGTCCCATCCATTTTCATAATTGTTTTCCATTGCACTTTCTTGCATTTTTTGCTGCATTGCTCTATTGCTCTTTCCCTCACATCCATCCTTGTATAAACCCCATTCTTAATCATGCTCTCTACTATGCGAGGCGGGCTAAATTCGTCTTCGCCGAAAGCAAAAAATCAAAACCGCAAAATGTCAATCCTCGTCCTAAACAAGCACTTGAAGCTTAAAATGCGAAGCTCTTAGATACTCATCTTTTATTGTCTGAAGTTTTTATCGACTTTGGTAGAGTAAAGATTGTGGTATTTGAGCTTCCACTTTACAATTCCTGACGCTTTGGCGAAGACGAATTTTGTCCGCCTCGATGGACAACAAGCATCGACAAGTCATTTATAATTGCACACTCAAGCATCAAGAGATATGCCGCAACTTCATAGACATCTTTCATACTGTTCTTTGGACTTTGTCCTTTCATACCGTGTTCTGCATTTGTCGTTCAAGACTTCATACCGCACTCAGCTAACATATCTAAGTTACAATTGCCGAGTACTTCAGGGATGAGGAAGGTCAAGATGGTGAGTAGACTTTAAATCTTCAAGACTATTGCTAATTTCAAAAGTGTTGCTCTTCATTGACAACATTTTCCGTTTCACCCAGGCCGGTTCCGAAGTGTCTGCTCTTCTTGGTCGTATCCCATCTGCCGTCGGTTATCAACCCACACTCGCCGTCGACATGGGTCTCATGCAAGAACGTATTACCACCACCACTAAGGGTTCCATTACCTCTGTCCAAGCTGTCTACGTGCCTGCAGATGATTTGACTGATCCTGCCCCTGCTACCACCTTCGCCCATTTGGACGCCACCACTGTGTTGTCCCGTGGTATCTCTGAGTTGGGTATCTACCCTGCTGTCGACCCTCTAGATTCCAAGTCCCGTATGCTGGATCCTCGTGTTATTGGACAAGATCATTATGATACTGCCACCAAGGTTCAACAGATGCTTCAGGAGTATAAGTCGCTGCAAGATATCATTGCTATTTTGGGTATGGACGAATTGTCGGAAGCTGACAAGTTGACCGTCGAGCGTGCCCGAAAGATCCAACGTTTCCTTTCTCAACCATTCGCTGTCGCACAAGTTTTCACTGGTGAGTACTCAACAGATCAGGATTGTGGTCTAGAAGAAATTACTTGGCTAATAACTTTTTAGGTATTGATGGTGTTTTGGTCGATCTTAAGGACACAATCAGATCTTTCAAGGCTATCATGAACGGAGAGGGTGATGATCTACCTGTAAGTACCTCAGCTCTATATTCCCCGCTTTGGATTGAGTTGTGGTCTCGAGATGCCAGATGGTCCAACTCCACCAACATCCTTTCCAACCACAACTTGTATCTCGAATAACTCCCAACCATGAATTCCGTGAATATAATGCTAATGCTATGATTAGGAAGGTGCATTTTATATGTAGGGCCGCTAAGTTCCTGCTAACATATTCGAAAGCTAATAACCATTTAGGGTCGGAGACATCGACGCTGCTCGGGTGAAGGGTGAGAAGATCTTGGCTGATTTGTAAGTCGCCTTTCCGTACTCAAACTAGGCGAGAACATCGAACTGATTACCTTGTAGGGACAAGGAATAGACGAGAAGATTGGAAGTTTAGACGGAGGCGAGATGTGTATATTTGTTGAGGGGAAGCCGATGGCTGGTTGTGCTAATGAGGATGCGGGTGTGGTGTAAAAAAGTGCCATTCTCGAGCGCGCTGCATCTCATCTTCCCCTTAGCTAGCTTGTAACACTGAAGTTTTTTTTTTGTCCTTAAAATAATGTTCCTCGCAGTTTTGTCTTCGTGAGTAGTGACTCAAAGTTGGTTTTTGATGCTCCCACTACCACCAACCACTACAATTATTACCGTTTGTAAACATTGCTTGAGTTGCATCCACCCATTCTACATTAAGACATTTCTGCTTGGCAAAAGTTAAAGCTTTCTTATTCAGACGCTTCTCAGTCGCGACGTGGAGTCATATCACCCTCTTACTCTCACTCCAACCACGCCTTCACATCCAAGCAACCACCAAAAATACTCCTACACGCCTCAACAGGCCCACTATCTAATCGTTTTCGCAGGAACTGGTCGACCCACATATAGAGTACCTTCCTGGTCATGGTATCAGTACTGTACACACGGAATTGAAGCTCCCAGTTGCTGAGCCAAAGTGTCGTAGCCAGGAAAGGGTGTTGGCAGCACTGTTGGACGTGCTGGTGTACGCTGTACATCAGCATCTACTGTGCTTTGATTTGAATTTGGATTTGAATCTTGGTTTGTGGTAGATAGATGGTGCTTGTTTTCGGAGTACTGAACGGCCTGCTTGCGCTCCAGCTCTGAATTTCGAAAATGGTTTAGCTAGTGTTAAATTATCTACGTGGACAAAATCGATTCTCTGGGATCTTCTGACTCTCGTAATAGAGACGCAGCGTTGAGGGTGTGGAGAGAGGGTTCCATGACAGGCTTATTGTGGTCAGCTGGCTTTCAAAAGAGCAGAGCCTCAACCAGAGAAACTTGAGAGTGCTCTAGGTTAAACGGCTCTGATTGCCCAGGATTGACTGCACTTTTGTTTTCTGTTTTTACGCAAAGGTAGCTGTCAAAGTTGGAGGCTTCCACCAGCCACGCTTTCAGGTTGACTGTTGAGGTCCTGGCGATCCGAATCTGAGATGTGTTTAAGTTCGGTCTTGTCATTCCTGATCATTTAACTTTGGAATTTTACCATATGCGGCATTGCGTATGACCGGTCTTGTATTACCTACGGCATGGATGAGGAAGTACTTCTTATTTTTCATTCTCATTCAGAAGTCAGACTCAAATTGAACACGCTGGTTCTCGGCAGCTCTTACTTCGTGCGTTTAGTCACAGATTAGTCTTCACAATTGTTTGAAAGCCCTCGGTTAGCAGATCAATTTATGGGCATGACCTTTATTTTGCTTGATGAAAAGAAATTTTATTGAGTTTTCTATGCTTGCTTCCCAGAAATTCTTCTCCAATTAGCCTAGTCCATGTTTTGACTAACAGTGGCCTGCATTTTTTCTTTTGTGTGAAGCAAAATCCAAATACATAAGCCAAGTTGCTATTCTAAAGTCTCCCAAAATTCTCGAAAGTCTCAACTCCAGTGTGACCAGTCAAGATCTGTGGCAGAGGATGCATTAAGATCCTTACTCTTGCTCCCTTATTTGCCCTCTCAACTCTTGTGTGCGTTAGAAAGCGTAGTGCTTGATCCGGCATTTATCGTTCCGGGCAGAGGATCTGAGACCTGATCCCACACAATCCAGGCAGAGAAAATTTGCCTTTTTCATACATTCCATGTCATCTAGCATGCTGAGATTATCCATCTCATCATGTGCGTAACCACAATACTCACACCCATACTCTTGTTGCTCATCAAGTGGTTCAGCAAGAAGCATCTTTTCAGTCATCCGGATTAGTTCGAAAATTGATTTTGGCCCAGAATATCGAGTGAAATTTAGTCCACAGTCGTGAAGAGTCTTAATATAGGTGATAAAGCTCCTTGAAAGATTACTGTATAGACGTTCATCTATTACGGTATTTGGTAGCTGCAGTAATATTTCGTCGAAATGCTTTAGTACCACGGTTCTCCTTTCCTCCAATAAAACTATTTCGAACTCAGCGATCTTCGATAATTCGATAGCTCTAGAATACAGCCATTACTTACGGATTATTCCCAAAGGCACATGCTTGAGATGCTCTTCTGCTGTCAAAGACATGTACGACCCACTGTGACCTAATATCATCAACCGCGTGATGGCCGAGAAAGCGTGGGTATTATCAAACAGATATGCAGCATTCATGAGTCGACATAGATCTTCTAGATCTTCGGTATCATTTCCCTGAAGCTAATGATGACTACCAAGCGAAAGGGCCTCGACAAAATCATACTTGTCTGCAGCTACAGCGATCCGCAAGACACAAGCAACGCTTAACCCCGCTGGGATCTCGGTGTTTCGAAAGTGAATCGTAGCACAAATGACCTTTATGGCATCGACATCGTATTCAGGCAGCTCCACCGTATATTTTCCATCACCGCTCGGCTGCCATTCCTTAAAGTTGGGTCCCAACATGGCCTTAAAGACTTTTGAGGTCATCCTGAGGAGGTATGAGTTGACGTGAATGCGAACTTTTTCCATGCCCACGACGACGACGAGGTCGCCATCTGGAGCAATCTTGGTGAGAGCATCCAAAGGTATCTCATAGCTGGCGACGGATGCATCTTCTTCCATGGCTTCCGACATTTTGAGGGTATTGGGGATGGAAAGAGAATTCGGCTCGGCGCCTCAGGTCTCGAAGAAATTGGTTGAAAGTTGCTGGTTTTGATGAGTTGAGGTTCGGTCTAAAATGGCTTGAGTTATTATACGGGGTCTTCCGAGTGAATTGGCAAGTGGGTACTAGTGGCTTGTGTGGAGCTGCTTGAATTGATTAGCCTAATACTATGACGTTTTTTTATGTATATGAAAATTCGTAGCCCGCCTGTAATTCTGATCTCAATATATTTTTGTATAAAAAAACTCTTAGGAGCAACTACCTCATATCAGCATCTCATACTCATCTACCACTGAGCTACCCCTAAAAATCTCAGTCCGATCATTTGTTGATGCCCTTTAGATCACTTAAAATCCACATAAAATATCTATTCCGAAAACAAAACTTGTTCAGTTTCTCGGCAATACCTTTGATGAAGAATGAACACTTACAAAACGTACAAGAAAACTCGGTACGAGAAAAGAGAGCTGGACAAATTTAGATTGTATGTATAGTTTCATTGACTAACTATCTATATGTAGTCGAAATCAGATTCGGTAAGAGATGAGGTTTCGGAGTCATAATTTCCATCTTCAATCTTTTCAGCACTATGTTCGAGCAACAGCGCTACGATATCTTGATACTTAAAACGCTGAGCAACTCGTAACGCAGAGCCGTATGTTTTTCCTTTAATATTAACATGAGCACTATTCTTAAGCAAGAGTCTTGTGATTTCCAGGTTTCCGGTAGCTGAAGCTGCCTAGAGCGCAGTCCCAAATGTTCCTCCTTAAGTGTTAATATCCGTCTCTTTCTCAAGCAGAAGCCTTGTAATTTCCAGGATTTTAGTAGCTAAAGCTGCCTAGAGCGTAGTCCTAAATGCTCTTCCTTAAGTATTAATATCCGCTTTTTTCTTAAGCAGGAATCTTGTAATTTCCAAGTTTTCGGTAGCTAAAGCTACCTAGAGCGCAGTTCTAAATGCTTCTCTTTAAGTGTTGATATCCGCTTCTTTCTTAAGCAGAAATTTTGTGATTTCTAAGTTTTTAGTAGCTAAAGCTGCCTAGAGCGCAGTCCCAAATTTTCTTCCTTAAGTGTTGATATCCGCTCTCTTCTCAAGCAGGAGCCTCACAAATGCCTCCTTCCCATTGGATGAAGCAGCCTGGAGCGCGTTGCCGCTCTCTCTTTCCCCTCCAGCCTCAATATTTGCCCCGTTTACTAGCAATATCTTTCCTATCTCTACCAAGTTTGTTAATGCGGATTCCGTGGAGCCACAGAAAAGATCTCGGGTTGACTCCTTTTATAAAGAGATAAGGCTGCGACTTACATGTGGTCCGCGGTCAATGCTAAGTTGAAGGTTGACTTTTCAACATCCTTGGTGCTGAAGGGCCACTTCAATGCCCTAACACCAAATTACCTCATCTGGCTTTTCCCTTCACCTATATCTAACTTCACAAGCAATTCTTCGAGATCCTGCTGGCATTGATTTAACGGCCCATTCTCCTTAGTCAAAAGGCCAAGAGTGGGTAGCCGTGAAGAGTTTGGGTCTTCTGCCATATCTGCGACACTGGTTAAGACATCCTGGAGAGATACCAACTCGTCACGAAGCCGCCGAATATCTTTTCTGGCATCTTTCACTTCTGAGTAATACGTCCGGCACACATCGAATATCTGAGAGGATATCTGAACGACTGCAATAATACTTACAGCTGCGCTAAGGCCGTCCATATTTGTAAGAAGGGAAGAAGGATCCCTTAGTCAATGAACCAGGATATGAATTTGATGGTTTTCTATGACTTGATAATGGTAAGGCTGAGATGCCTGGCAGATTTGAGAACAGCAAACCTTGGAGATATCGGCGCTTAACTACCCAATAAGTGCTGTATCCCTCCAACTGTGGCTTGTCGATGGCGCTGCGTGCATTGTGTTACCACAACCAATTGTTGGTCCGACAAGCAAGGACACCTAAATTTATCAGATCTACGTGTCTAGCCATTCGAGGCCGCAGGAGTGAAAGTGAGGCGAACGTTAGGAGCACAGCGTCTTCAAAACAATGATACTATTTACAGACGAGAGAATCATCTGGCGATGTGGAAGGGCGTAGAAAGCCTTTGGCAACGACAAGACATTGCGATTGGAGATGCAAAGTTCTACAGGAATGAGACCGTGATGCGATGTCGAGGCAACGGCAAAAGGATCAGTACCATGACAAGGCGGCCATGCATCTCGTGAGGAGGACATGGTCAAGATGGGAAATCCCTTGGTCACGAGTTCAACACTGTATCGACTACTGACATTACTAGAAAATTGAAAAAACTTCAAGTTTCGACTCAAAAGTCGTTACAAGGGATTAGTCCAAACTCAGAGACAAAATCTAGAGAATTTCTTCCCTGAAGAGCTCGAACCTTTTGAACGTCTCAATTTTATCCATCGTTCACTCGCCAAGTATTTCGAGAATTGGCAGAAGAACTATCTGGAGGGATTTGCGACTTTTTGTCCTCGGGTAGCGATGTTTCGATGCTTTACAACTGACTTGATACTTCGTCCTTGTGACAAATGGACGCTCGTCCATTTGGTAATCGCTTTCCACAAATAATCTCGTGGTTGAAAACCTCCACGATTACAAACGAGATTTGCGAGAACATAGGGATTCTGGAGGACACTTTGCTAGAGCTGCAACATGGTTCAAACAGAATTAGAGGGATTGATGAGCTTCATGAGATGGTCATTCATTAACCGACCTGAAATGGCATCAGGAAATGAAAACCGCGAATCTGGATGGACTAGAATCAGAGAGAGCTGTCGTTCTCTCATCATCCTAGGTCCCCCTGTCTTGATTTTGCGATCAAAATATTCGCTAATCATCTTGATAATTTACGTTGCGGTTTTCTTCCCGAGAAAACGGTGGAGTTACAATCAATGGCTATAGTTCTAGATATGGCTGAGTTAGACATACGCTTCGATGTGATAATCTCCATCGCGAGGTCGTTCAGTCCTAAAGTATAGCGTAAGAACACAGCCTTTAACAGTTTGCTACATCTTAAATGAAGGTGGCAACATTTGTATTTTAATCTCACACCCAAGATCCCAGCTGACACCGGCAATGGTGCCATTCTTGTCATCAACGCAAGACTACTTGGATATACCCACGAAGCAGGAATAGAGTACTCCGTATTGTCTACAACCAAGAAGATGGAGGCCTAGTTTCCAGCTCCGTCTCAAAATCTAGGTTCAACTCGATTGGAAAATATTCAGGCTGTATTTGCTACGAGAGCTACGAATCAAACACAGAGGCACAAAATCACTGTCAGAGTTAGATTAAAACCGAAAGCGTTTGAAGTCGGGGGATTACAGTATTTGGTAGTTGAGAGAGTCTAGTCTGGGCATTACGAGGGAGCTGGGGAGAGGGGGATATTGGTAGATTGTTGTTTTACCACATCTGAAATGACAGCTTGAGAACCGGGGTTTGTTTCTTGCGCGAGTTCGGATATCAAAAGTAAAAGGCGTAATACGCTTCTTCAGTTATTCATCCGGAATAGACAGTACAGGAATGGGAAATTAAGTTGCAAAATCAATGCTTTTGATTTTACACCTAGACAGAGGCGACACCCCGACTTTAGACTGCAATCAGTCGCTACTACTACATCTATGTATTTTAGGGTCGTAATCGAGGATGCATTTGTATATTGTAAAGAACGCCGCGCAAATCATCCACCGTCTATTCGTAGTTGTCCTTCATAATCGTAACCAGCATCGAGTCTGCATCTCATGCCTCGTTTTTCTTTGATACACCAATCATACAAGCAAACCACGCCAAAATCAAAGCAAGTAACAAAATTCCATGCAAGGTATCACCATCCACTAAAATATTGTTAGTACACCATTGAACAACTACCAAGCGTTCCTATCATCTTCTCTATCCTCTCCATCCCAATCTTCATCACCGCTCTTCTCGCTATCGATAAAGTTCTCCTCCGTAAGCTGATTTTCGGTGGGTCTCAGATTATCAATCCGGACTTCCACACTCTCGCACATGCCCTGAATAAATTCTCGTGTTATCAGTTTTCGTTTGACCAAAGGCTCATCAGAATCAGAGGTATCGTCAGGAGTATGAGAAACAGGTGTGTCAATGCCAGCAGTAACTTTGAGAATCGCAAGTTCACGTTGAAGTCGACCACGACGGGCTTCTTCACGAGAAATATAAGGCTTGGCGTCCTTCTGCTTTTCTTCGTCCGAAGATTCAACGTAGGTACCCGACTGATTCGTGCGAGCTCGTTTGGAGCGGCGTGGAGGCGAGCGCGCGCGTTTCGAGTTCAGATTGGAAGAAGTGGGCGCACCACTAGCGCTCAATCGTTGAGCCTTGACTTTCTCGGCCTCGATCATGGGGCTTTTACATGGAAGCTCGACAACAGCTCTTGCAACTACTGGACGTAGAGTCTGAAGTACCATCGGCGGCTTCAAGACTCTCTTAAAGACGCGGTTCAATGATCCAACCCATTTATCTCTGAAAGATGCTCGGTCCCTCCAGCCAATGTTGAGGATAGCTTGAATACTCAATCTCCGTAGGTCAGAAAGTGTGCTAGCACTATCGAGTAAACTTTGGAAAAACATCTCCGCTGCTCCCGTCTCCCATTTTCGAAGCTGTGTAAGCTCAATGATTTGCAATGTAGCAGGCCATACTGGTACTTGTTCTGGGAGCAAGAGTTGATCAAAGATAGGTTCCGAGTCTCGGTAGCTTGTATGAACGTGAAAATATGTGAAATTCATTCGGAAGGTTTGTAGGTTAGGAGATGCTGTCCCAAGGATGGGAAGGAATGCAAGGCTGAGGGATTGGTTGTGATTGAGCGTGAGACATCGAAGTTGTCTTCCGTGAGTAAGAAGGAAGTCGGCAAAATCGTCAGCAGCCACCTCCCAGCAGTTGATCAGCTCAAGATTGCGAAGATTCCTTGGCAATAATGGCAATAATGTTGCGTTCGCTAGCGTTGATGATTCAAAAATAAGGTGCTCCAATTTTGGGAGCGCTTTTAAGGCGCTTGCAAGTATAGCCTCGTGTTTAGGATCTTCTTCGTCCTTCTTCAGAACACGGGTGTGGTAGTTGACAAAAGCAATTTTTTGCAACGATTGAAATGTTGTTTTCAAATGAATGTTTGCTAGGTTTTCAATTGGCCACTTCTTGCCAGCTAGTCTCGATGACCAACGCCAACTCCTCAACCTGCACGCACTGGTCTTGTCACCGTACTCAGGGTTGGCATCGGGGTCTAGATATTCGAGAGCCTCAAAGATAGATTCTGGATAAGTCCATTTAATCGGTTCCTCCAGATTGCGATATGGGGACATATCATACTGATGATAGAACTCCAAATCCATTAAACGTGGGAGTGTCTTGATCAGACCATGAAGATCTAAATGACCACTTCCTGGAAGAGAGTATGCAGCGACTTGTCCAACATCAATTCGAAGCGATTCTACCTTCTGCCTGTATGTGTATGCCAATTTTCTGGGATCCGATTTCAAGAGGTCCACTAATCGATGTGCTTGGATCATAGGTACTAGAGGCGGCGAAGAATATAAGACGGTAAATGCTGGTTCTGCAAAGGTGCGACATAGACGAGCAATCTGAAGAAGCCACTGGCCCGATGGTAAGGGTTGGAAGGTATGCTCGTGGTATAGAGGGTATGAAGCGTATCGGAAGATCTGAACCCAGACGTGGTAAGGGAGCGTCTGCCATGACGGAATGACCCCCGAAGTGATAATCTGAAACCGAGCAGATTGCGAATGCGTCTTTGGCAAGGGTTGTTTCGTATGTTTGCGCCTTTTGGAGGTATGCGAACTCCGAGGGGATTGTCTGTGGGATCGACGAGGTGTCGGACGTGATCGTTTTCGTGGGGTTGATCGAGTTGCGGCGGTTTGAGGACTCCTTGGGAATTGATCTTCGATTTCCGTGTCAGAAGATGCCTCAAAGTGATCCGAATCATCGCCAGAAGACTCTGCATAGGATACCTTTGGCTTTACTCGGGTGGTTCGAGGAGGGGTTCGCTGGTGGCGACGTCGGACAGGTGCCATGTTTGCAGCGCCGTTTGAAAGGGATGCAGCAAGAGCTGGCAAGAAGCGCGCGTGCCGTTGTAGCGACTGGAGTTTGGGCGGGAAAGAGATTCTATTGATTGTTGCAGCATTCCGAAGAGTTATTGTACAGTGATGATGAGGTCAATGAGTGAGGAAGGCTGACGGCTGTTTTTTTCAGCCCTGTTGTCTCGTTACATTTGTGTTGATGGCGGGCCGAAGTTTCTCCGACGCCGTCGTCTCGTGATCTGGTAGCAACTCGCTTCTAGAAGCCCATGCCTGAAAACGACAGTGGGCGTATCGCAACTCATCAACAACAGTTCCCATGTCCTGCGCGTGATTCTACTAGAGAAGCGGATGAGAGCGTGTTTTAAGGGGATGTTCGTTCACGCTGTTGTTCGCTCTTCACTTCTATGCGCTTTTCCCACATCTGTATGCTTACGCGCGTTATATTATCCACCTTTTGCTTTGCGCCGCCTGGACGAGACGCGTCTGGAGCCAATTGAGCCATTTCATGCCCACAACCATCGTCACCAAACATCCCTCGCCCAGACTCAGCTCTCGTTCAAGAGCCGGCTACCGAGGAAATTCTAGCGCATTCACTTTATGAAAACTTGCATGAGCCGAATGAACGAATATGAGCGATGTCACGACAGCTTAGTCGTCGAGACGAGAAGGCCCGCAAAAGACATCTTCTACTTACTTACCGTCCTTACCTCCGGAGGAATGTTCTGAAATATCAGAGAAAAATGGGAAACCTCGTCTCTTTACTGAAAAAGACTCCAGCGGGATCAAAGCGGCCACATGATGAGTCGAGCCTTGCGCAGGATGAGGAAAATGAAGAGTTACACCCGGCCAAGAGGAGGAGGGTCAATGGCAACCATGGATCAGCTATTCGCGACAGTCTAGACGACGAGAGGGAAGAGTCACTAGACCAGGTTATGGGTGAGAGCGAAAGACTTTCATTACGCGCTTCTTCTTCAAGGCTCGGCTTACGACCATCTGACTTCTACGGAAGATCTCCCTCGGGTTCGTCTTCGGAGTGGACTGGCGAGACCGAAAGCTCTACGGATGATTTGATCAATGGATTTATCCCCAAAGCTCCTGTCAGATTCCAACGAGCTATGCGAGTCAAAGTACTCTCGATCAATCCTATATCACAAGATCAGCATGAAGAATTTGGACAGGATCTGGATCATACCGCCCCAACAGAGTTTGACGTCAAATGCTCGATTGCTGTCTGCGCTAAGCGCAAGCAGGCATATCCCCTGACAATCGCAGGTGAGCAATACGAATTGCTGTGTAGAAAGAATGCAGATTGCACAATACGAGTCATCTTTGGACCTGATGGGGAGATTTCTCGAGAGGTCACTATGAAGCAGCCGATCCTGTTCAAGGAAACAGACTTGTATGTCACAACCAGAAGACGCAAGAGGAACGATAACACTGGTGCAACCGAAGAGGTTATTGATATTGCCTCAGACTACAGGCTACTTCTTGACATCTCAAGAAATAGTAGTCGAAATAACAAAAAATGGCCGCCTGTTGATTTACCACCAGTTCTTGGCTCAACAACTCCTGTGTCAAAAGCTTTGCGAGATGATGGTCTTTTGAAACAAGATGTCACCTTCTTCTGTCGAGCAGATCCGACAAGAGAATCTTTGACCGTCTCACCGCAGTTACAGGTTGGATATGGCAAGATAGATCGACAGCCACTACAATATGGCGTCAAGTTGGAGGTCAGGTGGTCATTACCAAGTCTTCTTACTGCTCGCGCGGTGGAAGCTGCAAAAGTAACAGTACAGTCAAAATTGGCTGCTTTAGAATTGAGTCCGCTTACAGATCCTGTTTCGCCAGCGCGGGCAAGGCGCGAAGACGAAATACCTGCATCGAATAGTCCCAACTCTCGTAGCCAAAGACATCGAACATCTGTTTCAACCTATAATGTTAGACAAACATTCAGGGATCAACTTGGAAGGAAACCACTAAAGATCAAAGATGATGCTGGCGAACCTGCTGTAACTTACCATTTCGGGAAATTTGGAACTATGGAATTAGGAGCGAAGCACCAGTACGAAGTTTCAGATTTGAATTGCCCTTTCTGCATCAAAACGTACTACAATGACTTCAACGAACTTTTCCTTCACCTCACAACCGATCACAGTTGCTTCAAATTCACTTTACCGCGTCGGAATAAGCCACCAAAGTTCTCGATATGGATTGAGATTTCAACACCACGACCTGGTCCGCCCATAGGCAATATTCTGGAGTTAGCAGAAACACAGAGAACTTTTCAGTTGACCCAGTCGAGTTGTCTTTTTGACATTAACAAATACGTTAACGGAGATGATTCTTGGATCCAGCAGCGTTACGGACCGCAACATAATCGGCTCGCATCGCACCTCCTGCCAATAGCTCATGATTCCTCTCATTCATCTTCACCACACGAATCCCGACGAAGTTCCCCTAACACATCAACAGGGACTAATGACAGAATAGATTTTGACCTACTAGAAGTCAAGAAAGACCTTTTCTTCATGCCGGCATTGGTGAAGAACGCACTATTTGTTCCTGAGACAGCCAAACCACTCTACGATACGATTACTAAACGAATATTGCCTGCCGGAGAAGAGTTGCCCGATAGCGATGATGAGAAGGACGAATTCTGGCTTGATATGAAACATCGGGATACCGTCATGGACTACACCGATGTAACGCCTGAAGAAAAGGAGTATGCCAATAAGTGGAATCTGTTTATTACCAAAGAGAAGCTTCCCTGCTCCAAGTACCTCGATAAAGCCATTTTAAAATTTACTCAACAAACAAAAGCGTGGCTTATTGAGAAGCAGAGCAGGAGAGCCGAGTTTCTCAAACAGATTGAAGTGTTCATCCTAAGAGGCGATATTGAAGAGAGTGTCCGGGATTCGGTTGTTCGCATCCTTCAGAGAGCCATTAGAGCAGAACAAGAGGAAAAGCGAGAGGATGATGGAAATATGGTTATGAACGAAGCACCGCCTCTACCGCCTCGAAACCGGCATGCTTGTTCTTGTGGGACGATTCCACTACATCATGAACGGATGAATTGCAATGGCGTTGTAAGTGATAATTTCTGTTTTGGGCCTCCACTAACCAGATCATAGAAATGTCCGGCACGGTTCTTTCACAAAAACTGTGCAAAGGAAATGGGGAGACCGCTTCTTCCACGGGAGTGGAAATGCAACCATTGTTTTTCTTGAGTCATTTCGAGCATGGGGCATTAGCGCGGACATTGGGTGGAGTTGGAAGGCGATCTGCTCTTACAAATAGGCATTGTATAGTATAATAATGTACAAAGAAGGTTGGGAAAGGATTTGAAGGGATGAGACTGGATCTTCTCCAGAAGATCACAGTACATAGGACAGACTACAAGGAAAGCAACGCCTTACTATCTATGGAACCAATATGAGCACACGTGACCGTCCCATTATCCGCGGCAGGCCACGTCGATTCGTCGCCCTATGGGGAGAACGCCTCTTGTCAGCCTCGATGCTATTATTATGAAGGACATATTACGAGGGTGAGGCTCGATATCGTGTAGCAGACGGGAGAAAGCCTCATCCCATCCAACCCTTAAAACATTGTTCTCATCGTGACTTGTCCTGAATCGGATTCGAGAGGTTTGTGAGGGTAGATGCAGCTGCTGCAAGGGCGCTCACTGGGTTCAGTCGTTCCACGCAAAGGTGACGGAATCCAAGCGCCGCCGCACCCTAGATCCTCAGCCACCTCGAAACCAAGAACATCACCAAAACAACACGACCGTGACCTGCGAAAGACACCCGGGTCTCGACACCACCGGAGGAGGATTGATGAGGCTGCGGGGATACAATTGCTTTCGCGCTCGGTTCTATGAGGTTGCGCTGCAATTCTGGAGGGGAGGATCTTCATTGCGACCATGAGATCCAGTGAATTGGATAATAACCGATCACACTACCTACCTCGAGCATAACGAAGAATCGCATACCGTTGCCCCAGGTGCGCTCTATTCGATCTCACCTTTCCCAGATGTGCCGTCTGCTTCACCCTTCGCCCATACGCTCCAATCTTTCTTTCCACGACACGACCAACAAAGAGTCTCGACGCGGGCAGAGACTCTCCAACCATCAATCACTCTTCGCAAACGGTCTCAAACATGGAGACCAAGCATTATAAGTTTCTTGAGCAGGCAGATAGAACGATTGCTCGTCTCAAGGATAAATTACTGCCCTATGTAAGCTTCATCGCTCTGCCCTGCTCTTCCTCCTGCTGACCTTCCCAGTCACCTCACCTCCTCATGGTCCAAGAGCAAAGTTCTCGCCTTTGGAATCCCTCCGAACTGCGAGGTACCCCGTTTGAAGAACATGAAGTTAAACATCTACAATATATGACGATGGTCACCCATGGCGACAGAGGCATTGTCCGCCCGAGAGGTGATTGGCAAGACATGATAGATAGTCGGTCTCCAAGCGCGGCTGCGCGCAGTACGGCTACTACTCCAAACCCTGCGAAGGACCCAAAGATCCCGAAAACCAAAGTTTCCCTTGCAGAATACGCGCGAATGAAGAAGGATGGTTTCAAGCCGAGTCCAAGACCCGTCAGCACTGACGAGGGGAAAATCGGTCATTCTAGGAATACAAGTCAAGTCTCCTCTGAGCCAATGAGCCGCGGACCTTCATTTGAAAGCGCCGAGGATAGGCATAATGTCAAATCAGTTGAGAAGTTACAAACAAACCCTAGACCCAACGGCGCAAATGCTTCGGTCAATTCGAAATCAGCCTCTCAGGCCGTCACAAAGAGCATAGACGAGAGGTAAGTCTAAATCCGTCTTGCAGTGTAGGTGCTAACACAACTTTCCCAGACCCGCAGTAAACTCCTCCCGTCATGCAGATGCAAACGCAAAGCCAGCTACGAATGGAACCCCTAAACCCCTTCCTTCTCAAAATACCAACCAAACCCGCCCTCAGCAAATCAGTAAAGCTCCACCACCTATCAAACATGCTCTTCCTCCTCGACCCCCATCGCCAGTGAGCAGGAATAGCGAAATCAAACGAAACACGGATCTTAAACAACAAAAGAGAGTAGCTGAGCTGTCGGAATCTACACAAAACGACAAACGTCCAAAGATTGGCAATCCACCAGCTCCACACAAGCGACTACTTGACGCAAGCGAAACTACGCAATCTGCAGAGAAACGATCTAAGATTGACCACGTTCGCACTCCGTCAGGTTCACAAAAAGCTCTACACAAACAAGAGATATCATCTCAAGCCAAATCCTCTCCATCACAGGTCGCTAAAACATCACAAGCTTCACCCCTGGCTAGGAAAGAACATCCCAAGTCAATTGATACCAAATCTTCTTCTCAGCCATCACAGAAGCTTGTTGATCTTCCACCACTTCTTTCACCACTACCTGCGGATCTTGACAATAGCCCTGAATCCCCTCCACGTCATGATCATGGAAAGAAATCGGTATCGAATAAAACTACTTCGTCACATAGTACCCCGTCCAAGTCAAACGTTGGCTCTGACACCATTGTTGTCAAAGATGTTGCAAAGAAATCACACCTCTCCAATATTTCGCTTGGCACCCCTCCCAAATCCTCAAACTCGGGTGCATCCTCACCTCCATTCATTCTACCGCCCTTATTATCACCTGGTCTCCCGTCCATTGTTGAAAAGGAGCTTGAACGACTGCACGAAAAGGCAAAATATGAATCACTCAAGACCCGCAATGAAAAGGTTCGTCTCGCAGATGCCCCGGGCGTTGCTCGAAAGATGCCAAAAATTGGCCATCCTCCCAAGAGGCGTCGGGCCGAATCTAGTGGTGCAGAGTCGAGCGACCACAAGGGCGAGTCGAGCAAGACTGAATCCAAACCAAAGAGTTCTTCGAGTGGTAAATTCATGCCAGAAGGTGGTACTATCCTTCGACTAAAATATAGAAAAACCCGATCCAAGGATATCCAGCGTATTCTTGGCATGCGACCTCGACCTTCGTCCGAATTTCGGCAGATGGAAGAGAAGCGTATGGCTAGCGAGAAGATCGAAGAGAAGAGAAAGCCAAAGGCGGATGATTCAGAGGAAGACGCACATCATCTCAAAGTTGTACCATCTTCTTCGGGTGTTTCCAAGAAACGTACTAGCGAGTCATTTGAGCCTACTCCAGAACCAGCACCTAAACGTCCCAAGCCTTCTAATCTTGACGTGGTTAAGTCAAAGGCTCCTGTTGAGCCAGCTTTCAAATCCCCAACTCTATCCACACCGGCTAAAAGAGATCTTCTCTCGACACCAAAAAAGGGCGATACCATCAAGAGTACGGCGATGCGCAAAGTTCCTTCTACGGATTCGCACGCTCACACTCCTCAAGCAACTTCCTCATCCACCCCAGCTTCAGCAGAGAAACCCCGAGGCAACGGGGAACCCTCCAAGCGTCCCATCGATGCCTCTAAATACCTCGGTGAGAATGGAGAGGGCCGACTTGCTAAGCGTGAGATGGATAAGCTCTTGAAGCCGTACATGGCCAAAATGCCCGAATCAGCCGAGCCAGACCTGATGATGGGTCTCTGTCGTGGTCTTGAATGCCTAGTTGCATACAACACCGGGTTTAGCATTGGAGCCCATCAAAAGCCCCCTAAACACAAAGCTGGTGATTGGGAGAGTGCCGTGAGACTATGGGATTTTGTTCTCAGGCATTCCGGGAACTTTCCCGTCTTATACCATCTCTGTTGGCAGATTGGTGCATTATTCAAAGAAGAGCTTGCCAGGACTTATACGGCGATGTTAGGAGACCTGAAGGATTTGGAAGTGGCAAAAGGACTGATCGAGAAGATGACACAGAATGCAAAGAGCAAAGACAAATGCTGGATGAATGCACAGATATTTCGAAGAGCGGTGTTGGAGCTTGGGGTGAAGAGAGAAATGCTAGGACCATGGAGTGCAGAAAAGGATGCGCGGGAATACATTGTGAATGTGCTGGACCTGTTCAGCAAGAAGGAGAATCTAGGATGGAAAAGGATGTTTGATGATTGAGCTCGGATGCGGGGTGGAGTGTAGATGGATTTGCGCATAGTTTTATTGGCGTTACCGGCTGGATCTCGCAGTTGATTTCGATGGAATGGGTGGGACGGCTTCTACTGGTTTGGCATTGCTATGATACGATATGAGAGATGATACCCAGCTTTGATGCGTGCGCGAGATTTCACGGCAAATGGAGCGAAGTTACCAAGAGAGATAGTGTGTATTGTAAGATTGTTCGATAGATGGTGATTGGTGAGATGTGGAAATACTGGGAATGGAGGTGGTAGATATGGGAGGTAGATATGGGAGGCAGATTTTGGAGGAGGTAGATTTGGGAGGAGGTAGATATGGAGGAGGTAGATTTGAGAGGGCACATACACGTACAGAACAGCAGTAGGCAGGTAGTAGATGCTGAATTAAATGATGATTCAAGATTCACGAGTTGATTGAATTGAGCAAGGTCTCTCTCTCTATCTCCGATCCAAACATGGGATTCCAAATCAACTAACCCAACCAGGATCCACCTCCTATCCTGCCCTCCCTTCCTCTTTCGAGTCCCGCGCACCCAAATCCCATCCTTCTTCTATCCACACCGCATTACCTATACGAGAGCGAGTCCGGGGCCCATCCCTCGCGTTAACATTCCCTTCCTCTCACTCCATCTCGTTGCTCGTGCACATCTCACCATGTTTTTTATTATCTATTGAGATGTGAGATGATGGGGTTTGTGGGGAGTAAAAGAGAGAGAGGGAGAAGTGAGAGAGAGAGAGACATGGAGGGGAGCCGATCTTGGTCTGATATGGGATGGGTTGAGAGGGGCCGAGACGGAGTCAGCTGGCATGGTTTGGCATAGTGAGCGAGATTCGCCCTGACCCTGCCCTATGCCCTGGTTGTACGAACTTGCGGAGGGGTGTCCATCTCTGTCTTCCCTCGTTCTTCCACCTTTCTTCTTCTTTTTTGATTCGCTTCTTGTTTTTTGTATCCTTTACATCTCGGGTTTATTGTTTGTTCATTTGCTTATCGTTGCATTTTTCGAGTGTCTGGATCTGGGCATTCTTTTTTTTGGCCTGCGACGGAACGGGAACGGTAGGGGGTTTTCCGCCGGGAAAGGAGGGAGAGAAAAGAAAGAAAGAAAGAAAGAAAGAAAGAAAGAAAGAAAGAAAGAAAGAAAGAAAGGGTTGGTTGAGGGACTAGATGGTATTTGGAGGTGTTTTTGAAAGAGAAGAGAAGGAAGAGATTGAGAAGTAGTGAAGGAAAGGAGAGAGGAAGAGAAAGAGAAAGAGAAAGAGAAAGAGAAGAAGGAAAATAACACAAAATGGCTACCATGCTCTCTCAACATCTTCCGCCTCCCGACCAGACCAAGAAACTCAGGGTCATCGGTGCTGGATACAGTCGGACGGGAACTGTCAGCTTTAGTATGGCCATGGAGATTCTGCTTGGTGGGCCGGTGTTGCACTCTGGGACGGCGAGTTTGGTTCGAGAGGAAGGTGAGTTTACTTTTTGTTTGGTTTGTGGAGAGGCAATATGAGAGATTGAGTATGGTATGAGAGTGAGAGTGAGATGAGTGGACTGGAGTTGGCCATTTCAAGTCGAGTTCTGGGTTTGAACTCGCCAATATGAAGAAACTACTCTCATTCTCATTCTCGCGTATCATTGTTTTCACGCCGACATCACTTCAAGATCTCTCCGCCTTATGAAACCAAGCTAACACCTCCAGAATTCATGAAAACCTGGATCAAGATCCAACACTCGACATCCGCCGCCGAGATCAACTCCGGCCTCCTCACTCTGACCCGCGGCTATACAGCCCTCACCGACGCCCCAGCCATCCTCTTCACGCGCGAGCTCTGCTCCCTCTACCCAGATGCCGTCGTCATCTGCACGACACGCCATCCCGCCGCGTGGTGGCGCTCCTTCTCCGGCGTCGCCCAGACCATGCTCCTCTGGTGGCTCAACGGGCTCTTCCAGGTCCTACCCACGCTGCGCTACTTCGGCGCCTGGATCCAGGGACTCACTATGCGACACGACCTCATCTATGGGGATGGGAGGCCGTATGTGATCACAGAAGATCATTTGGCTGTCCATGAGGATTATGTCAGGAGAGTGGTCCCCCCGGAGAGGCTGTTCTTTTTCGATCTCAAGGACGGCTGGGAGCCGCTCTGTCGCATCCTGGACGTGGAGGTGCCTGATGTCCCATTCCCGCGTGCGAATGATCAGGATGCCGTGCAGGCTTTTATGATGGACTTTGTGCGACAGGCGCTTCATAGGTGGTTGGTGATTTTTGGGGTGCTGGGGGCGGTGGGTTGGGCGCTCTGGAGGAGATGGGAGTAGTGAGAGGGTTGCAGATGATTATATGGTATGTTCGATGGTATCACGTTTAATGTAATGATAGCCTTGACTTTGATAACGGCATAGATGTCTTTCATATTTGTTTCCAGTTACGCGTGTTCTTCATGAGACTAGAGATGTCGTCAACTGTAGACGAAGCAGCGGCTGGAGAAGCGTGTATAGCAGAGGGCTTCACGTCACATTCTCTTCTAAAGAATCAACATCCTTTTACCCACCCATCAACATCACCTGCTTTTCTTCACCCAGGTCATCTTCTCTCCATTCTGCATCTTCAATTCGGCTTTTGAACACAATCTCACAACCCATCATTCTGGAGACGAGAAATGATCTGATTCTCAACCGAGCAACAACATCACAATCAGATTTACTTGGTGTAGAGTCAACAAACTCAATCGCTCACAACGCATATCAATTATTTTCTACCTGCTCACAGCAAATATCCAATCTATTAGTATTACTGCCAATTATTCCCTTCTCTACTTTCATCTCAATCTCACACCTTTCAGCACTATTCTCCCACTCAAGAATCCACAAACACCCTCTTGACTTTCACCTCCTCACAAGTTTCATCTGTCTATGGATTAGTATATAATCAACAGCTACAGAGAGAACGGCTACTCACCCCACGGATCGCCACTCCCATACACCCAGACCAGGTGATTATAGTAATAATACTCATAGTAGTCCCAGCACATGTACCACCGATAGTAGGCCGTGGGCGTGCCCTCATCCGGCGCCTGCCCGGGCTTCTTCTTGTCCAGGCTATCCTGCATGTTCAGCAACCCGTCGGCATCAAACGCCACCTCTGTGACCTGGAGGCCTTCCGCGGCGAAGAAGATGATGGTGAAGGCGAGGTTGCTGGACACGCCCTGGGACACCAGCTGCACGCTCTGCGAGACGCTGCCGAGCGTGTCGTTGGCACCCGTGAATTGCTCGTTCCAGGTGAGGATGCCAGGCTGTCCGACGGTCGTGTCAGGCGCCGTCCCGCTCGGATTGCATGGCAGCGTGGACCCGTTGGCGTAGGTGCAGACGTATGCCGTGGTGTTGAGCTGGAAGGAGTAGGCAAAGGGCGTGATGGTCTGCGGTTTGGGCAGCGCGCAGAGGGATTCGATGGCAGCGCCTTCGTGGCAGGCAGCGAGGAGAGAGCCGTTCAGCGTGCGGTTGTGCGAGAGGACCACTAGGTTGAAGGGCGCGGATTGGATGGTTATCTGCGTGGTGGAGATCTGGGCGCAGACCGCGGTGGTGAGTGCGAGGAGGACGAGGAGGAGATGCATGATGAGTGCTGATGAGTATTTGTGAGTTTTTCTAATCGACTCCTCCATCTCCCAGTGCGAGGAGCAGCTTTTTATATGAATCCAGCTCACTTTCTCACTCACCGTCTGCCCCGTCGATCCCCATCGTATTCACACGGTACCTACATGCTGCGTCCCCGTCCTGTAGAACGTACCCATCCACCACCCGCCCATCCCGTCATGTGGTGCTGCTGCCCTCACTGTACACATGTCACCACTTCCCCTCAGTTCCTCGGCCGGAGAAGCCGCCACGGAGCGTCGTCGTTGTCGTCGCTGTCGATCCGGCTAAATGCTCTGGTGCGGTGCGACGCTCGCTCGCCAGGCGTCGAGGGGACGATACGAGACGGGAAGTTAAAGTCGACGACGCCTGCAGATACGAGGTTGGGGCGATTAGTCTAAGGTTAATATATTAGAGCGTAGCTGCAAGGGGGTTGTTTACTTTCTTGCTTACCAGTGAGGTAGTTGTCAGATTTGGTGCTGTAAGATTGATTTATCGGTTGATTGTTTAGATGATTGTACTGGGTATTATAAATACGTGCTGAGATGCAGATACGGTTTCTTTTAGAGCGGGATTTCATGTGTCTAACTCAGCATATCTTCTCTAGCTTATGTGTTCATAATCACAGAGAAACACTCCCCAAGCAACGCTCTGATTCTCTATCAACAACGCTGCTGTTGTATCAGGCAGATATACTTTGCGCCTCAATCTGCTATTTCTAGTTCTCACGGTGTGAGTAATCACAACCTTATTCACTTGATCGGTTTATTCACTCGCATCACAATCAGCCACCTTTTTTTTTTTTTTTTTTTTTTTTTTTTTGGATGACATTTTTCGGTCACTTTCGCTAGTGGAAGCAGGAGATTCATGGAGTACGGAAGACACACAGCAGCAGAAGATTCATGGATATAGAGAAGGGCGAATAGATTGCGTTGTTACGAATGGAGCATTGATCATACAGATTTTATTGACTGATATTCTTTTCTTACTGATTTATTGATTTATCTGCTTGTTTATTGCTTGTTGTTTACACTGCTTTCTGGTCTTTCGTACGAACACACGGCTTTTGCTTTAGGTCCTTGCTTTAGTTGTCCTTCCGAAATATACATATCGAGAGCCAGCTGAGACCCAACGAGATTCTTATCTTATTGGCTGCTCCTCCTACCCTAGTACAATACTCTTCCATCGAGTGTTACCTAGGTACAGATAGAGGGCAGTTCAACCGCTGCTGCAAGGTGTATCTATCTACCCTCCTAGACGAGTGCCAGAGCGGGAGACGGTTCAAAGATCGGTCCAGATATTATCAATCTTAGCTATACACTACTCCTTCAATTTATGGCCTCGTTGGCAAAATATATCTGTTTATTGTCAATCTACATCTCGCTGCTGTTAAATCTTCATCTGTTGTCAATGCTAAGAATATCTTTTACTTGACCCGAAAATTGATGACCTCTCCTATAATATCTAATCTTTAGCTGGGAGTTCAAATTCAACATCTGCAATCCAGCCTTTCAAAAAAAACCCCTCTGATTTTCTAGCAATGCTGATACTGATACCGGCTGATCCCGATCTGGCCTCGAATCTCTTCTTGTCTTCAGTTGCTACATTGCCGTCTTGGCTTTCCATGCTTGCTCCTTGTACACATTTAGATTTGCTTCATTCACTTCAACTCTTGAGCTTTTTTTTTTTTTTCCTTTTAGGATTTCGCCCCAAGCAGGAGGGTGACTCCGGCTCAGAGATGGGAGAAGCGGTGATTGCTTGGGATATAAAACCGGCTTCTTCGGCTTCTCTGTTCTTGTTTCGTGTTTACCATCATTCTTCTTCTCTATATCAATAGGATAGCTTTCTCCTGGAGGATGTGGTAACAAACGTTGGCTTATTTTCTTATTTATGGTTGGAGTGTTCACGTGTTTGTTAAGGCGAGACATAGCTAGGTTTTTCTGCTTTTTTGTTCTGGCGTATTTGTTGTCAATTCCAGGTTGCGTCCTCGATGATTGCTGACTACTGTCAAGCACACCTGCTGCCGTCATTCCTCCTTGTTTGCTCTCAGATTCCTCATCCACTGTCGCATTTTGATAAACCCTCTGGCTTCGTCGAGACACTGGGGGTAAGTGGAGATGAGGGCGCAGGAGAGACAAAGATGGAGGTGCAGGAGGGGCAAAAACGGAGGTGCAGGATCGAAGTGAAGGAGAGAGGAAGTAGAGAAAAGGCAAAGGGAAGAGGGGTTCGAAAGGAGAAATTCACCTACATGAAATCCCCCATCACCAGCTGACTGGTTGTATAAATAGTGATTGTGACGTGTGTACAAACAAGGCGCTAAGTCCGCTTCGCTGACCCACCAGAACGTGCCTTGATTAAGCAAGAAAAGGAAACGTTTCCGCCACAACTGGCGGCCAAAAGGTGGTTCGGAATGCTTCAATTATGAGATGGTACTGCCATTCCTTACTTCGCTGATTGCGCAGAATTGTCGTCAACGGCTTTTTGCTGCCAACCTTTTTGCTGTCAACCTTTTTGCTGTCAACCTTTTTGCTGTCAACCTTTTTGCTTGAAATACGGACTTTGCTTGAGCTTTTGCCTTCTTGTTGGTGTTTCTCAAAATGCAAATACCAACTTTATACCCAGCGTATGTTCTGGATGCAGATTCAAACAATACAAATAGCAGACCACATCTGAAAGATCCCAGTACTCGGTGATGTCAATGTATAAAAAAGAAGATAACATTATCTCCTCAATTACTCTTCTTACTCACTAGCCGTATAGCACACTCTGCTCTGCTCCCTTTAGCTTTGGAACACCAGTCAGCCTTTCTAAGTTCATTTACACCACACTCAATCCTTCAACCTGACATTCAATTCTCGTGCTGCAGGCTCTACGATATTAGTGCTAATATTTATGTACAGATTGAACTCGCCTGATAATTGTGATGCCGATACGAGCTGAGAATCATGTTGGGGATGCAAGGCAAGTGGCTGAAAGCCACAATGAAATACTGAGTAGCCAATCTGACGATGCTACGACGATAACGATTTTAAGACATGAGTGGTCTGATTATAAAGCGGGGTTATGAACAGGATACAGATCTATCTCAATAGAAACGATAAACATCTCCCATTACTCAATCCACCCGACTACCTAGTTTCGATCTTCAAGATCTTGGCACAGTTCTCAAATATGGGCAATTCCTCATCCCAAGCCTCTTCTTCTGGAACGCTATCAGCGATGAAGTGTGGTAGCCACGGCGGGTGTAGGTGCAGCCTTGGCACATAAGGACTGGAGAATGCTAATACCTCAAGTCATCCCATTTGATCAAGAATGGAAGATTTGTGACACCGAAGGCAAGATTTACTGCACGCCATGCGTCAAATAAGGAACTGTATCCGACACCCACGTCTTAAGCAACGCCAACTTTCCTCATACATGGCAACGGTGGAAAGGTACTCGCAAATCCTGTGACGTGTGCCGTCAACGTACGTCCAGACCTCCATTACCCTCAAGAACCTCATCAAAGACCACCAAGATGGCTACAACTGACACTCTGCACACCAGACTTGAACCCCGCAACCCACGGCAACGTTCAATGAACTGGCTTCACCTGCTTGAAACACAACTACGACATCTGTCTCGACTGCGCCCTTCGAGAATCGAGATCTCCCGCCGGTTCCACCTCCATGATAGCTTATCGTCAGCGTTTTCACACATCCAGAAAGCCCGTCACCTGGACGCTGTTTGCTGACACAAAGGAGGAGCACGATGCTCGTTTTGAGAAAGGGAGGGTGATGGCAGCTCAAAGAGCAGCTCAGAGGGTTGTGCAGCCCTCTGTGAACGTGGCGTCTTCGTCCTCCGGTTACAGGGCTGGCTTGTACTGAGATGCTCAGGCTGGGGTAGAAGGCGCTCTGGACACTATGTTCGCGTGGGATGCTCAGCATCGGTCTTGATTTAAGCGGTGTGGCTTTTAAATAATTTTGTCTTCTGCCAGGTATGGAATGATGAAATTGGTTACGTCGCAACATACATGATGTTTTCATGAGATAAAACTGTTTATTTTGCAGACAGTAATATGGATGCTGCTGCTTATGAGTTCTGCTTCTGGGAGAATACTCAATGCTTTGCACTTTACCAGAAATTAAGTCTCTGATCTCATCTTCGCTAGTTTCGTCTTAGTCCCTGGACGTCAGCAGCGTCCAATTTTTACCCTGAGCCAAGAGTGAGTTGATCGGATCATTTTATGATCTAGCTCAGAGCAACATCATCAGAATCCCGGAGCCTCTCAAGACGGATGGCCTGTCAACGGGCGAGAAGACAATTGCAGAGGTGTCGAATGATAAAGATTGAGAGTTCGACTTTCTGGCATATGTACAGAATGGAGCGACATTGCTCTGGGGAGACTTCGTCAATATCAGTTTCATGAGGAAGGAAAACCCCCTAGGCATGGGAGTATGAAGCATCAATATACCGGAACACTAACACTACTAAAGAAATGGAAGCTTAAATTCACACTGGCCTGTGAGGAGGAAAGTTTTCCTATGTCAAAATCAAACATAAGAAGCAACCTGCTCTTCACTCCACGTCCAAAACGCCAATGCAACGCCGCTTCCACCCTCAGCCCGTGTCTTGCGAGCTTGCTCAATATCTTTCCGTTGTGTCGACTTCTTTCCCCATGGCTCAACTAAGTAACGGATTAGTCGATGGCATAGTCATGAAACTGCAGGTACTCACTCCACACGCCATTATCCTTTGTTGAAATATCGGTGGATAGACCGCCATAAAGTTCAGTATATGCACCCCAAATAGGCTCTTTTAATGCAATGAACTTGATAATGAAGTGCAGATAGCGTCCCATATCTTTGTATAGATCTGTGTTGAGCATTCCTGGATCGAGAGACTACGTAGGTGTTTATTAGTATTTAATATTGTCCTAGGTCATAGCTATTGTAGGTAAGTCTTACCACACTTATGATGCCATCTTTCCCGTATCGCTTGGCATATTCTGAGCTGTGCAAGATATTACCAGCTTTGCTTGTGCCGTATTTGTACCAGTGACCCTGATCGATTTTGTAGTCCAGATTGCTCATGTCTACTCCACCTGTCGTTGGTGAGGCTCGCCGAGCAGATGAAGAGGACACCCAAACGACACGAACGGAACCAGGAGGGGCTGTCTCAGCTGTCTTCGCTAGAATTGGCGTTAAGAACTTGGTAAAGAGAAAAGGTCCCAGATTGTTAGTTCCCAATTGCAACTCGTAGCCCTGCTTGGTAACACTACCCTGTGGTGGAATCATAACCCCGGCATTATTCCACAAGACATGTAGTTTCTTCTCGTTGCGTAGGAACTCGTCGGCGGATGCCTTGATAGTGTTCAAGTCGGCCAGATCGAGGTGGAGATAGGCGAGTTCACCTCTAGATGCGGGATGAGCTTGCTTGATTGTTTCAATAGCTTGTGAAGCTTTTTCTCCTGAACGTGCTGCAATGTACACTTTTGCATTGTGACCGTACAAGATCTGTGCAAGCTCCATGCCGATACCGCCTGAGGATCCAGTTACAATAAAAATCTAGATATAAATATAAGGTTAGCCGTCTTCTTTTAAGTTTGAGTAAATCAAGGCTACTTGCCTTGCCGGATTGATCTGGGAGATTCTTCTCTGTGAGAGGAGCACTTTGAACCATGGTTGACAGTTTCGTAGATTGCAGCAGGACGCTGTGTTGCTGAAACAATGGTTTGGACTTGTATGAGAATGAATCTAGAGTATGATGTAAAGGATATATAAAGCAAGAATATACGCACTAAAGAATGTTAAAAACAGATCGCACATAGCTGACGATATAAATAGTCTCTTTTATTCTTCTCATTAAGGCCGAACGGCGTTACGGCGTTAACAAAGTACGGACTTCAGTTGGCCCGCGAGCCGACAGTCACACACCTTTAGACGATATGTTCGATAGCACGATATTTTCTTAGGATGCTTGAATTGACCGTATAATATACGAAATTCAAAATATCGTAAGCTATTTGGAGCTTTAGATACTTGATATGCCACGAAAGCAACCTATTCTCCTCTCACAACGGCGAGCTCTCCGGGCTTGGGCCCTTCAACAACATCCTCAGCCTTCCCAAAAGGCTTGTATTGCATGGTTCCAAGCGCAATACGGTCGTACGATTAGCCAATCTACTATTTCGGAGTCGCTCTCCAACCATTTTGAGACTATTGATACAACTACAAGCACTACGCGGTCACGGCTCCGTTCTGGACAGTGGCCAGATCTCGAGAATCTCCTCTTCCTCTGGCAACAAGAAATAGAAGGAAACGGTGGCACTGCAAGTGGAGAACTCCTTCGTATCAAAGCCCAACAGCTCTGGCAGCAACTCCCTCAATACTCACTGCTTCCTTGCCCAGAATTCAGCAACGGCTGGCTTCAAAAGTTCAAAAAGCGACATAACATATGCCATTTGCCTCACCGTAAAGAATTAGAGTCTGTTGCTAAAATAACTGGAGGAGAGATGGACGGAGTAAGAACATTGGCTGGAGAATGCAACAAAGAAACCAGATACAATAAGGACGAAACAGGTCCATGTTGGATCATGCCTCGCTTTTGCAGTTGGGAAATAGATGGCGATGTGCGCAAAAATCTGACATTTGCACATGAGGCCGAATCTGAACAAGTTTAAAGAGGTTGATCAATTGACCTGACAAGCAACATCAAACATGAAGATCTAGGAGGATTACGAACAATTTAAGAGGAGAAGATATTTTGCTCATAAGTTTAATTTGCTATCAAGCTGTCAGGCTTGTGTGGGAATGTGGTATATCTAATCAAACTTTCTAATGAAGACCCAAAGTGATAAAATCCATGTAAAATGTACTGAAATTCTAACTTCTATCGCTTATGCAACAGCCGTTCTCCTGCTGAAATTTAGTGAAACGGGACTCTTCACTATAGAAGAAACTGATGCGACTATGGGATCGGATTAAGCATGTGATTTCTTTGTTGGCGGGAAATTGAATGGCGGAATTTATTTGTAGCTGGCGAGTTTAAAGTTCATAGCAATAGGAATAGCTGCGCCAACATGGAATTGAAAAACTAGATAACCATATCTTGTACCTGATACTCAACATCCATCTTAGTAAAACTTACTTGTTAGTTCTTATCTATCTACACACGTTCGCCCATTTCTCCTCATTTCTCCTCATTCTTCTTACCAGTCGTGAATCCTGCGATAAGATGTGCCTCCTTTAGTGGACGCCTGATTCTCGAAGAGGTTCCTGAGACTTCTTTGTTTTATTATTGATCGGTTTCGAAGAGGCTTCTAGTTCAGGAGGTTGATAAAACGAAAACCGGAGCCTATGTCTCATATCGCTAGTAGCTACTATAAAACCCTCAATAAAGCAGGAGTGATGTCGAAGTTGCTTCTGCATATCGGAAGCATTTCGCCTAAGAGGCCTCAAAAGTACCGACGTAGTCAAGAGCTCTGAAAGACATTTAGAAGATTAAAAACAGTCGCTAAGGATATACGCACCGATTTTTAGCCAAATGTTCTCTGTGTAGGTCCCCACGGCATAGCTCGCAAAAGTACTCTTCAGACACATCCGCTGGGCTTATTAAACCAACACAGCCGCCGTGTCGCCAGACCTTACAAGCGTCACATTGTAGGAAAAAACTACCTAAGTCTTCTTCAAAGCTTGCTGACTTTGAGGCCTGAGTTAAACGCAGAAAGTTGTCAGTTCTAATAGGCGGTGACGTAGCGAATGAAACAAGATTTTCATAAGGCCGCCTCTATATTCGATCGAGTTTTTCATCTCGTTGAGCAGCGATTTGCTTCTTGTACTGTTCTGCTAGCGTTTTATCTGTAAGTTGTCTGATAAATTGTACTTCATGTTTAGTTTTCTGCTCGCCTAAGAGATCTGGCAGGCCTGGATATTAGTTCTTGCGGCCACAAATACACCGCACAACTTCGTCAACTTCGGATACTTTGTCTATTGGGTTAATAGAAGCTGCGATCGCAGATGCACTATGAACACTCTGACTAGAATGCGTCGATTCTTGATCAGATTCAGATTCGGAAGCATTCTCCCGGGGCAATGCTGTCAATGATATGCCTTCCATATGTTTGCAAACATGTGTTACAAAGTCCCTTCTCGACTTTCCGGGAATGCACAAGCATAGCGGACATTCCAGGGTCTTGGTATCTGGAATCTCTCGAAGCTCAGCTATATCGGCAGCGATCTGGTACTGCGAACCATCAAAGCGAATTTGGTGATCAGATTCGAGGTGCTTCAGCCATTCCTCAGATTCGGCGAACGTTTGAAGGCAATCCGAACATTTCCAGGTGCTGACCATTCTGTGATGACTAAACTCATGTGATTCCCACAGTTTGCGAGTAGGAAAGGTAAGCATCTCATCTTTGCAACCGGCAAAGGTACAAATATAAGGCTTGAGTTCCGCAAATACATGGCGTCTATGAAGAGATGTTAGCTTCAAAATAATTTACTATTAGCATAACAAGCGTATTGCCACATACTTCCAGTCAACCCGGTTCTTTATCTTGTTAAACCTATATCCACAAATATCGCAGGTGAATGAAGTCCTTTCAATTGCTTCTTTTGGCATCGGAGGGACGCGTAAACCTCCTCCACCCTCTTCAGCGAGACTCGAAACAAATGATGAGTGAGAGGCAGCAGTGGCAGCGTAACTGGATATTGTAGGGCTCGAGCTTCCTAGTCCGGAGTCATGGAACATTGAAACTGGAACAAACACCGATTTGGGTATTTCTTGGACGACTTCAGGGCCGCGGAACATACAGAGCGCAGTGTGTCGCTGCCAATTTGCCTCGCCGAGTCGTTCAACAAGTCAAGAATCTGCTTTTTCAAATCGGTCATATACGTTGAGAACATAAGATTGGGCAGGGCCAGATACTTGAAACTTGACAGTGGTGGAGGCTTGCTCATTTGTGCTGGTCTGGTTGGCAGAATTCAACTCGTCCTCCATCGAAGGGAGAAGATCCATCAAGCATGCTATGTATCTCTTCATAGAACCAAAAACCTGGCCGCGAACTTTGCTATCTGAAGCAATATTTTTCTCGGAATCTGATTCTGCATCACTTTCGGACTCGTCTCCCGTAAATGATCTTGCTTTCTCTAACAATACTTGGAGCTCATCAGATAGCTGACGGATTTTTTCAGCTGCCGGAGGAAGTGCAACCATCTGATAATTTGGGACGAGCTCTATTAACAAATTAGCCTTCAAGTTCAGATTCATTCATTTCTCACTTACTCGATATTAGAGTGCTCCCTATGACACTGAGCAGAGACATTACGGTCTCCTTCAAATCACCCGACTCTTCAAGAACAAAATCCAGTTTTCCATCGCTCAAACTATCTCCCCACAAGTACAGCTTACCTAAGGATTCTTTCAGAAATCTCGTCTCCTTCTCAGCTACTGCGGAAGATGATTGCGAAGCTAATTGTACAAGCGTTGACAGCAACTGGAGAATGTGTTCGTAGAGATTCCAAGCGAACCGATCCCCGTGGGAGTCAGCGCCCAGTTTCTGGATCGTCGTGCCATCAATCCGCTCCTCCAAGAACTGGGCGTTCCGTCGTGTGCGATGCGATTCCATCCCATAGACTCAAAATTCGCAGAAGATAGAGTTGAAATTGAAGATGGAAGACTGATGTTCATGTAAAGTGCAGTCGTCCAAACTTGAGGCGGGGCGCAGCAGGCCCTGCTGTCAATTCGACAAGGCGTTCCACCAGTTTGACACAGCCCACGCCCTGCTTTAGTGACTTCGTGTATCCTTTCGAGCTTTTTTTTTCATGACGTCTATTGCGCGAACCTCATGTTCTTTTCCCATGATGTCGCATCTCCCTTAGAAAGTCTACCTAGCCATCAGTGCGGTCTCGATTAGATTCTCTACGATAACTGGCGTAGAAACTGTAGGAATTGTTTTGGGAGTGCTACCGCTGTTAATCTCGGCTGCTGAGCATTATGAAGATGTTTTTAAACCGTTCAAAAGATACCGGAAATTCGCGCCTGAGCTGGAGATTTACCAGCAAGGGATATGTTAAAAGAGAAAAATCTTCCTTCTTGGCTTGACCCGCAGCTGGATGAACAGTTCGCTCGACAACTTGGGGAGTCTGGATCGACCTGCAAAATTGTTATAGACATGATTCAGGCAAAGTTGAAGATTTTTGAAGCTGAAACCGAAAGTTTTGGACTGGTGATACTGTCACGTGATCATACGATCACATGAGAATATCACTTAGCAATGGCTCGCTTAGCATGTATTTAGACACCACATTTCCTAGTTTAGCTCTCGGTCATCCTTTAATATACAACCTCAACAGATACAGCACTCGATCCCGGTAAGTCTTCACAATAGCTCTGATGTTGGAAATATTCTAGTTTCTGGTCTAACGCTTCAGATTTTTAGCAAGGCTCAGTGGGAGATAAAGCGTGGCGGTCACGAGTGGGGGAAAAGTTGAAGCTCAGTTTCTCTGAACCACGTCTGGAAAAAAGTCTGACAAGCCTGAGAAAGCTCAACCAAGACTTCCGGACACTTGCAGCGCAAATAACAAAGCTCGATGAGTCACTGCAGCAGTCTTCGGCAACTATTCATGTTACTCGAAGTACTCAGAATATCAAAGAGTGTCGGTTAATTCAGAGAGCATCTGTGCAGCTATATACAGCGTTGGAGAGAGCCTGCCAATTACATGAAGAGCATTCGGCTCTCTTTCGTCTTGAATCTCATTATATCAAAACTGAAAATTCACATTGGCCACTTGTCCGCTTCAATACGGCCTTCGCACATCGCCCCACGCATACTTCTATACTCTTGAGCCTGCCTGGATTGCTATTGATTCGACCTTAGACGAGCCAGAGAATCATTTCAAACTAGAAACCAGTAGCACTGTGCATCAACCGCAAGATATTCTGAATAACCTATCTAGGAGTCTTAAACATGACGTTCCATTGCTTGTTGGACCCGCAGCCAAGAAGAAGAAAACTAGGTCTGTTAGTTTCGCGACAACATCGCATCATGCAAGCTTCTCCGATCAAAATACTCTTGCTACTTCGATCCTCGTGGATTCCACACTTCCAGGCTTCTGTGAGCAACATGACTTTTGCAAGCAGTTGGAGAGATGCAATCCAAGAACGCCTGCGAACAAATATATAGGTTATTTTGAGAAAACAGGTCCATGCAGACATCTCGTTTACTTCACTCCTCCAATCACTACCTGCAACATGAAACAATCAGTCTCTCTCGCCCAAATAATCTCCCTAATGTCACAAAATGCTCGAACAGAAGGGCTTCTTGAATTTGAGAGGCTTCGGCTTGCTAGACAATTGCATCCACAGTTCTACAATTCCATGCAACACTAATGCTCAAAAGTCGCTGGTGTAGTGATGATGTTGTATTTTTTAGCACTGCTGCCTCCTCAACATCTCTCACATCACCGCATCTCAACGTCCAAGTACGCAAGCCTTCCCGCAAAGACATTCAAGGCAAGGGCATATCCCACAGCTCAATAATCACCAACAGCGAAAGCCAAGGTTTTCAAAACCTCATAAAAAACCCGTATCTCTTTGGTTTGGGTATTATTTTGATTGAATTAGCCCATCAAGCTCCTTTGGGCAGTCTTCGAGCTGACACGGATCTCACATATGGTCCCCGAAACTCAACACACGGATTTCTTCGTCGCTGACTGGCTTTCCAAGTCCATGGGACCTAGCCTTGGCTTAAATTTTGCGAAGATCGTGCGAAAATGCCTGCGATGTGATTTTAGAGAAGGGACAACGGACCTCAATGATCCTGGCTTGCAGGCTGTGTTCTATAAGGATGTGGTGTGTGAACTAGAACGGTTAGAGAACGCCTTTGCAAAATTGCAACTTGCTCCTTGAATTATATTTCAGTCCAAGATGCTTGATTAATTCAGCTGTGAGAGAAGTTTGAACGGATCTATTTTGTATGAATTGTTTTCTATTAGCGTAGTACGTAAATAATGCAGACTTTAATCGAGGAGAAGACGATATGGTCGAAGATAGAACATTGAGTAGTAGTCAAAAAGATACAGATGAATATCTTAGATAATAATCCAAAATCTTGGCTAGGCTTGAGTCTAATATCTGAGTTCTTTTCTCATTTCTATTGATCAGCTTTGGGCTTGATAAGTCACGTGTTTATAACTCAACTTCGTACGCTACAAGACGTAGTCAAGTATTTGCTAAGATCGGCATCTCAGCTGTATGACAGAATTAATGATCGAGGATTTTAAGAAAATGTCTTCCTTGTGCGCAGTGCTAAAGGAAAAGGATGTGGTGGTGGTGGCTGTGCTGGACAGCCACCTAGGCACTCAACGAGGCAAAATGCGCCCCCATAACGAAAAATCGTGGATACTTAATACCAAGCCTTCAGTTTCCATAGACTGCAATTTCTTATCTTCATCGACGACGACCAGTCAAATGCAACCATGGAGCCAGACAACTTGCTCCCTGGCCCTCCTGAGCCGAGCCAGTTCACTGGTAGCAAAAGGCTTTCTGCCTTACCCAATACCGACCGCGAAGCCAAGAGACTTCGCATCCAGCAAGACCAATGGCCTTCGGGAAATGACGACCTAGAAGCTGATAACGGCTATAATTCCTGGAGAGGAAATAATCCCTTGTCATATCTTCTGTCCGATAGTGCTACGGTGCAGAACGGCATTCCCCCTAAGATCGGTGGAAGCGAAGCCTTGCAGCCTCATGATTTTGGTGAGCTGGGGTCCGGTCTATGTCTCTCTAACAACTTCATACCTGCTCAGAATATCGAGACACATATGCAAAGCGGTCCCCAGGTAGGCATATGTTACGACCAGCTCCAAGATCCATGGGGCTTGGACGCTTTTGGCTTTGATCATGCCTATCAAGGTAGTAACATACCTACGCTACATCTCCAACCGAGTCAAGAACCCAATTTCGACTACAATAGTAACTTGGAACAGAACCGGGTACAGTCAGAGCCTAGCACCATGCTCTTTGAACAGCCATTTCTTGATACCGCTTCAGCTTGGATCAATGCAGCAGTAAAATCAGAAGAGAATGAAGAATACCAGCCTTCAAATCCATATGTGCTGCCTGGTTCTGAGATTACAGAAGTTGCTACCGAAAATGAAAAACCCCTCTCTGCAAGTATCAAGCAGGTGGATTCGGTGGGCAACAAAGATGTCTCAAGTCACTCTAGCACAGTGACAAGTCATAAGAATGCAATTTCAAGTAAGCCAACAAAAGACTTCAAGATTTAATCTTAGCTCCTAATTTATGATCATAGATCATGCTCCCTTACAAATAGTGCCTCTGGAGTCAATCTCCAGGAACCCTGTTATGGATCTAAACCAGATCAACATCTGCTTTGGAGTGGTGTGTCAATCTTTGCTTCCTTGGTTCAAATGAGCAAGATTCTAACTAAGTGAAGATCATAGCGAATGTAACTTCTTCTTTCACCGGTGACCAAGAAACTAGCATGATTCCGGTTACGTTAAGCCCTTTAGCAGACGTCATGAAGATGTCCTTTCAAGAATCTAAGAAATATGCTGGTATCCTGGACCTGCCTATTTTGAGCAAGCTTTCAGAAGAGTTTACTATTGAGTACTCTGCTAAGTTAATTACTTTGAAACCTCAAACAACCGAAAAACGTGTTAAGAAGGGGCGAACGAGTACATCTAACTCTTCTCATGAATGCCTTGTTCGAGTCATCGTTTATGGGATTCAATCCGAGGGGAATGCCGTAGGTAAATCGCTTTCAGACGCTGGCTTATTTCTCCAACATCCATCAGCCACCGAACTTCATAAACAGGTTGAATACTGGAATCCACATTATTTGCTGCGACCAGGTTCTCAAATGCCAAGACTAGAGATTCTATCAATATCTGGGGACACACCTCCCGCTTTACCGACTGACTCTCTGGGTGAGACACAAAAGAATCGCTTTATGCAGATTTTCAATTCAGCAAATGGCGCTGTTAGCTCCTTCACAACAGTTACTAGTCCTCGAATCAAGTCATCATTACAGGGGTAAGCCATTTTCTTGATACCTAGACAGATTTACTCACCAAAAATACGCAGCCACCAAGCCATAGCTCTTGCAATGATGATAGAGAAAGAATGTGGGACCATAGAAGAAGCAAAGTTTCCGAGTTTGTGGGTTCCATCAAGTAGTTCAAGCTCAGCGATTCGGTTAGTAGATACTTTCTTTGAGTCAAAAGTACCAGTAATGAATCATTTCTTATAACTCTTCAATAGATACCGTCACAAAATTACTGGGGCATACCATAGTAGTCCAACGCCTGTCTATGGCGGAATACTTGCTGACGTTAGTTCCCGGTATTTGCTTCCAGATTTATCTAACATTATCTCAAGGATATGGGCCTTGGCAAATCTCTGAGTCTTCTGGCCCTGGTTTGCGCATCCCTCGACTCCCTACGCGATCTAGTTGACTCAACTGAAAATAAAATGTATTCAGCGACGCTGATTGTCACACCAAAGTCAAGTGAGTCTTAGATATTGATAACTCATAAATTATGTGCCTGATCATTTCAGCAATTCCTGGATGGCAGCAGCAAGTCGAAAGGTACTAGACCCAATCCTCGCAATATAAGTAGCGAGAATTCTGATTAAGGTTTTGATGCGTAGGCATATCAACGCGGGCCAATTGCGCGTGGTGGTGTACCATGGCTCAGATCGACACCAGCTGCCGCCAGAGTTCTGGCAAACTGATATCGTGCTTACGACCTATGAGACCCTGAGATCGGAGCGTACAGCAAATGGACCACTTTACTCGCGTGCATGGCATCGGGTTGTCCTCGATGAAGGTAAGTATCATGATTCGATAAACTGCCCGGACAAGAGCTCACCAGGTATCTAGCACATCACATACGAAATAGATCGTCGCAATCATTCAAGGCAGCCTCCGCGGTTAACGCCAAAAATCGTTGGTGCCTGACAGGTACTCCAATACACAATTCGCTTGACGACTATGGAGCCTTGTTGAGCTTTATTAGCGTTCCACAGCTAGTGGAAAAATCGCAATTCGACTATTGGATAGCCTCTCCAATTTTGAAGAAGCGACCAAATAGTGAGAGTGTCCTTGGCGACCTCATTAGAGCTACTTGTCTTCGGCGAACAAAGGAGACGATGCAAGGCTCACTCAAGCTTCCACCACGAATTGAGAAAACTGAGGAGATCAAGTTACATCAAGCAGACCAAAGACTATATGATTTCTTTAGAGAGTGGACTGCAAAGACTGCGTCTGGTCAGGACGAACGTAATTCGAAAACTAGCGGGAAGAAAGGTGCAAAAATTTTGACCCTGATCAACATCTTGAGACGTATTTGCAATAGTGGAGAGGATCTGTTGCCGCAGTCTGCTTTGGAAACTTGGAGATCCAACAGCACGTTAGTGGACTGGGAAAAGATGCAAAGCCACAGCAAAATGTGTGGCTCTTGTGGATCGAATATGGAGGAAACCGGCGGGGTATTCAACAATAATCTTGAGCTTGGGGGCCACCATTACAGTTGTGCAACCTGTTCTACACAGGATGAATCCACAGCATTTAAAGAGGTGCCTTTGGATTTGGAATCTGAGGTTAAGCAACGGGATTCCGAAAGGTTTTCTGCTTCGCCCGAACCTTCTGTTCAACTTTCCACTAAGATCGATGCCTTGTTACGAAACATTTGTGATGAACGGTCCCAGGAGCAAAACTCGGACAGAGCGCCGCCCATAAAAAGGTCTCAACCCGCGATTGATCCAGTTAATGTTGGCGCCCTCCAAAAGTCCTTATTGCTGACTTATTGCAGTGTAGTTTTCAGTCAATGGACCAAAATGCTTGATGTTATCGCCAAGGTCCTGATGCAGCGCGGTCTTCAGTTCCAGAGAATTGATGGCCAGAGTAGCCTAAAGCAGCGAAATATGGCGATGCAGCAATTCAAAGAAGATCCAGCGTGTACTATCATGATCGCCAGTATAGAAAGCGCAGGAGAAGGGTAAGATAATACATCACATATCAGTCATCTTTCTATCCATTTAGCTATCGGCACTGATAAAGAAACAATACGTAGGGTAGATTTTACGGCCGCAAATCATGTACATTTGGTTGAACCTCATTGGAACCCAATGGTCGAAGCACAGGCTGTAGACCGTGTGCATAGAATAGGGCAAACTCGAGATGTTATAGTAACGAGATATATCGTGCAAGACTCGATTGAGACAGTATGCGTACCCTGAGAAATCTGCTGAAGCCGAGAAGCTGGTGTTAAAGCTTCACTTTTCTATTTCACTTGACAGAACTGCGAAACTAAGCAGATCTAGTACGTCCAATGGATTCAGCTAGAAAAAACCAGACTTATAAGCCGGTCTCTCGACTCGGCCAATATTCCGCAAAGCGATATCGAAGACCTACGGTGGAAGGTAATGAGCCTCCTGTCGAATTTGTCGTTTCAAAGGAGCTGACTTGCGAATAGAAGTTACAAAAGTTCTTGGGTGTACCCAATTAATGAGACTTGATATCATGTAATTCTTCTTTATTTGATGGTTAAATCAGATTGTGACATCTAGCAAATACTGCAGTGGACATTTAGAGGCGCATATAATACGGTCATATTGACCTGGCTAAAAAGTTGCAGCTGAAATTACGGCTAGCTATTTGTGGCAATTTCAGACTTTAGACTTAGCATCATGATAAGAAATAGAACATCCCCTCCAAATTCTGAGATCAGAACTCTATTCTTGATGTTTAGAGCTACTTTGAATTTCCGTTTTTGCCTTCTCGACAACCTCATCCCAAGACATACCCAACCACTGTGAAATACCTTTTGGACCCGCCTCATCTTCAATTCGTTTAATTTTTCTGCCTCCATGTGGTCTAGATGTTGCAAATTTAGCTGGATCAGCACCCAAGGTCAGAAGAAACCACATCAGCTCGGCGGCTTGAAGGTTGTTCTTCCTAGCGGCCTGGTGGAGAGGCGTGAGGTATTTGTCACTACGTCTGTAGTCTACTGGAGCCCCTGCATCTGTCAAGTATTTCGCTAACTTTACCGAACAACCTGACGCTGCAACATTCACAAGCGCACCTCCGAGATACACTTGTGTAAGGTTCTTTGTGAGGTCTATCCTCTGCCAAAATGATAGAATAAACGCCTCGTTTTCTGAGTTCTCCTTGGTAGTCTGGAGAAGATCTTGACTTATAGAGTACTTGTTATAGGCCTCATTTCCATGCCCACTAGAGTTCATTTCCTCAAATCTGAAAGCGTTGTCCACATGTATTTCCCAGCCTACTCGAAATTCTGCTATCTTAGACCTTAAGACAACTGGAAGAATTTGGAGGTAATTGTACTCGACATCTTTCTTCAAAAAATGCAGTATATGTTGAAAGTTCTCAATATTTGCCTCCTTGATAGCATCACAGAGCATTGAAGTCCATACCTGTTTTTGAAACTTTTTTTTCTTGAGCACCGGTTGCAGCACATCTAACATTGCAGGAGATCCAGATGTGGCAACTAACAGGAAAATGTCTGGACCTTCAAACAGTTTGCGTCTTTCAAATCTAGGAAGAAGATTTTTGAACAATTGGACTTTGTCAGTTCTAATGAGATCAAATAGTAGCGGCTGTAATTCATCTTCATCTGGGGTTTTTTGGAACAATGTCGCCTTTGGTTCCTCCTGGTGGCATCGCTCCCAATGCAGGTCTCGCATCCTTCGAGATAGGAATCCCTGAGAATATGGGCAATCAAGCTTGCTGCACTTCCAGGATTTATCGTGATGTTTTTCGTGTGAGTTTCGAGCGAACTTGGTTTCGAATCCATAGCGGCTGAACGAGCAACTCAAGAAGCTGCATTTGAATGGCTGTCGACCATAGTGTTTCTGAATGACAATGCAATGGCAATTCTCTTTATGATGTTCGCCACCTCCACAAAGTAATTGATCAAATATCCCGTGCAAACGGATTGAAGTACGCGTTACTGTTAAAGGGCTGAGATTAATCCATGAAAGTTCTTTAGTTATTAGATATATTGCTACTATGATGTCTCTCAACTTGATTTTTATTACCCACCTTGTTTTCTGTCGTATTCTTCTTCTGTGCACTTTTGCTGGAAGTGCTCTACATCGCGAAGCATTTGATGGACATCTGGGTAATCCTCTAGGAACAAAGAATTGTTCAGGGGGTTTATGGGTGGCGACACGTTTTCGTCATTGAATTCTTCACTGCTTCTCTTTTCTAGAAAAATTTGTAAAAGGTTGACTAGGTTAATAGGTGGTGTTTTCGATTGAGTCATGCGGCTGTATTGTTCTAGTAGCTCAAACCACATGGTGGCCGAATATCCATGGAATCGATATGCGCCCGAGAGTACGTTATCAAGAATCTCCTCGTCTGACAAATCTGTGTCGTGATGACTTTGGCAAAGATACTGAATACAATACATCGCTAAGCTCAGAGTTGCCTCCGTGATATCGATACACAATGCGATATGTGGACTGAAGATGTATCTAATAAGATGTGTTAACCCCCAGTATACACTTGTTTCAAGTAAGCTCACTTACTCTTTCACTGTAAAGTGGACAAACTGCACGTAGTCATCGACGACTTCTAGGATAGGACCACAAACTCGAACAGGATTGAGATTAGCAATAACTCTTACTTTGCCATCCAAGTCACCCATCCTGACAGTCAATGCTTGTTCCATCTCTTTGACGGTTAAAATTGTGGAAGAGCTACCAATCCATCCCAAAAGCTTCCGCGCTTTGTCTCTTAGACTTGGAGGGTGCAAATTGTTTATCCGTTCCAAGATCCTGGCATACCTTGTATTGTAGTTAGTATGCATCACTGAGCATATATACACAGATTCTGTATGGTCTCACGCGTCATTTAAAGTCTCTGGAAGAACTTGTAGCTCGTTTCGAATCGCTGTCATGTCATCAAGGTTTTCAATGCTGCTCAAAACCACTTTCACATAAAGAAACATGCCTAAGACAATTTAGAGTTCGTTTATTCTTAGGGAAAACCTGAGCTTGGTCACAAAAGGGAGACATACCATTTGCCTTCGATGATAATGGCGCTAGCAAACTCTGGATCTCACTGCGGGCTTCGGGAAGAAAATCTCGCATTTCGAACCACTTCTGTAGTTGTCGGTTTATGAAGGCTTGAATGCTTCCTGCGTTCTGGCTGTCCACGCGAAGTTCAATAGCTTTGTCATGAAGGATGGCATCAATATCATCTTCCATCCTAGAACTAACGAGAATTCTAGTCTCATCACAGCTTTTTGATAGATCTAATAGACAGTATAAGAGACTTCTTCGTTCAGCCTCATCTATTTCGTCGATTCCATCAATAACAATGAAGGTTGGTCCGGAGGCGATAAGTAATGTGGTTAGAAGTTCCTTAGCAACTTTCAGGTCTCGCTTTAGATCTGTAATTTTAGTCTGGCAAAGTATTGCCTGTAAATCATCGTCATCTGCTGCGACTTGAAATAAGAGTGAGTGGATAATTGATAGAGCTGTTATACTACTGCCAAATTTGTAGCTGAGAAAGGCGAAGAGGGTACGGCCGTGACTTAATGCTTCACCAACAATAGTGCCGGAAAGAAAGGTCTTTCCTGCAAGTAATATCAGGAAGTGACTAACAAATCAACATGCTAGTAACACAAACATACCTGCTCCGGGTATACCTTGAAGCCATATGAGCTTTGTGGTCTGTTCAGAACTTCTGAGCCACCCGATGAATGTAGGATCTCTGAGAATCCATTTTCCTGTGCCCTCACATATTCGAGTACGGAGCCTATAAAGATCCTCATCATACGTCCTTAGAGAAAGGGCTTCTTTAATGGCGTTATACTCTTGTTTTCGATGTGATTTTTCGGTTCTTTCAAAATGGTCTAGTGCTTTAAGCCGAGCCTCGTGTTCTTCGCGGATGTGCTCTAATCGAACCTCATTTCTCATAAGAAAAGTGTGTCGTTCAATATGAGTCATCACAATTTGTATCTTGTTTCGCTGTTTTGGCCACATTGCTTCAAATATAAGTTTCCAGCCTATCACAAGCCTCAAGGTCAGACTTCTCTGTCAACGGAAGACGCGTGGCCATGAAACTTACGACTTAAGTTGAAAAAGTTGAGTGCAATTACGTAGATGTCAAGGATATCCTGAAAGAAGAGTGCGAGGACATCATTCATCTGTTTATTGTGGCCAAACAACTTCATGAACTCTTGAAATTCCGGTAGCAAATCACCAATATCTCCAATGGTATTGACTATCGCATCAAAAGATTGCTTCAAAACACTAGTCCATTGAAGAAGCAGCTTGATTGGCCCCCAGATAAATGCTAGAATCTCTGGTTTGGCTTGCACAAACACTTCTATAGCACCTGTGTAGCCTCGTAAACGTTCAAGGAATGGTCCGATTTTAGATAAGTGTCGCATGTGCCCATTTTTGCCTTGCTCTTCCTGAAGTTTATCCGTGATATTATAGACTTGATCGATTGTGGTTGTTTGCAAGATCTCGCTGTACAACTTATCATCTTTGAGTTGTGATTTGAAGTCGCGAATACATTTATCAAATATTCCTTGAACTGGATTGTACGGGGCAGACATGCTTCGGCGTCCGTCGCAATGTGTGAACGACGGAAGAAAGAGAGAAGGAATTGAAAAATCGAAAAGACTTCAAGCCTCCGAGGCTCCATTGATTTCATGAGCAGCAGTGACGTTTGCTGCTAAGCTAGGATGGTGGTGGCGCAGCTATGCATTGACAGCTCGTGATGCTTCGATTTCGCCCGCGAGCGCATCTCTAGGCGGCCATGCAGGTTGCTTTCAAGGCTTCCTCAGTTGTGTATTGCTTTTGCAAAAGAGATAATCACGATCACGCCGCTCGAGGACTGGTGAAGGCTAACTCCGATAAATAAATACAGCCCTAATTATGCGCCAAAGAGACAACATCACAATCTTCCAATATATATTCATCGCTAATTATACCGCTCTAGGGCTCAAGCCATCAACGAGAAGAATCTGTTACAGCAACTTAAGGCTCTAAGCCCCGCCATCCAGGAGACCATGCAGATTTCTGGCACGACGGGTCTCACTTACACGGTTCTACACCCCATGAAGTCCTCCATAAAACCAACTTTGGATTTCGAGATTTTGAGAACCGGCTTGCGCCAGACGAGAGCACGCTGTTCCATATTACCTCCCGTGATAGATTCATGACTTGTGCGGCCATGGTTACCTTGGTTAAGGAAGGGAAAATCAGCTGGGACACTCTAGTCGCAGAGGTTCTGCCGGAGTTCAATCATCCTGATCCAAAAATCCAAAAAAATTACCATTATGGACACACTTAGTCATCGAAGTGGGTTGGAATTGAACATAACATATTAAATGGAAAAATTTAACCTCACAATTCTTCCTAAAGATTTTGTGAAGACAGCAGAGATCCACAGACGTGTCCATGAAGTAGGCACCATATTCTTATACAGCAACTGGGGCTTGGGACTTTCCGGACCATCATTGAGCTGTTGATTGGGATCAGTCGGGCGACTTCCTGAAAAATCGATTGTTTGAGCCTTTGGGGATGACTCGCTCCACATTTGAGAAGAATCCGGAGTGGGATAACTTTGCGGAACCATATCTATGGTCTAGAAACCCGAAATATCCATTACATGTTGTGAAGCCGCCGTTTGCTAGCGGTGAAATCATGGTGGAGCTATGTCAACAAAGAATAATACCACGGATCTCATCCATTTCTATAAGGCCATCATGTATGCTCTAAAGGACCAGGTCGCCCATAACTCGATCTCAACCACTAAGAGCCCGTTTAACTCGTCGCTATGCTCATGGAGCCGTAAATTTCTCTATCAAATGATCCAAAGGATCTTTCCAAGAGATCCTACGCTTTGGGCTGGGCTACAGCAACTTTACCAGCGCTGATGTCCTACGTGATTACTCCTGATTTCCTTATGAAAATTAATCTACTAGTAGGGAAAGGTTTGGTTGAAGTTCCTGAGATATTGTATCACTTCGGAAGTTCTCATAAGATATTTAGGTTCCTCGATACTCATCCGCAAACTAAGTCTGTCATTGTCGTTGAGACAAATACACTTGCAAAGTCTGATGCGGCGAACTGGATAGGCTCTTTGATTCTTGAAACAGTGCATGATGCTCCGGAAAAGAATGATTATATCCAGGTTGCCAGAGAAGCTGCTGCAATTTAGGCTGTGGGCTTTCCCGCACTGACAGGAAAATTAACACCACATCAAAACCAAGCAAGGAATACATTGAAAATAGTACAATAAGGTCGGCACTTGCTTAGATATATTTCAAAAAGAAGAGGATGGTCCTCTGTTAATATACCGTGGGAGTGACCGGGATGCTGTCGATACCGTCTACCCTCTGGAGCCATTCTACTTGGACGTATTGTCATAGGCCCTCGACCATGCCGAATCTTATCGACGCGGTCTATGGTTCATTCCTACAGCGGACTATTGACTTTTCAGATATTGCTCAGAAAAACAAGGTTCGCCAATCGATCGACTCATTTGGCGACACAACTCGGATGTTCCCGCAGGAGAAACATTCATGCGAGATGTGTTTAACACAGATTCACAGCATGCAGAGCTATGAGCTACTTTACATACAGAGCCTTCGGAACTGTACATTTTTTGGTTGGTTCCAACCTTGTTTTGAAGAAATCTCCTACTCTGGACATCCCACAAATTGGTGCAGCATTGTTTCTGAGCTTGGGATTGTGGGTTCTACTTGAAAGATATCGATAGGTCGAGTTCGTCAATCAAAAATTGTGATAGCTTATTAGACTAGAAAGTAGTTATAGACATTATGAAAAGCGCAACTAAATTGGACTGGTCAGAAGTTTTGAATCTCTGCATCAACCACCATCTCGTATAACAAGGAGCAATGATCACCTCGAAATGAACAGCTTAACTGCACTCAGCTATGTGAGACATTCCCCACGACAGCCTTGCCTTATCCAACTAGTCATTTCACAAGATACGCAGAGCTGCCGCGTCACTGCTCTAAATGGGATTTAACCTGTTTTTCATATGCATGTCCACAATACCATGCAGGTCAGCACGGCCGGTCGGCTGCAGGCTTCAGTTGAGCTCGGAAGGGATTGCTTGGCTGTACGCAAAAGGATCGAGAATTTCAGCGAAAGAAGACCCCAAAAGGGGAGTGCAGACTTGCGACGATATGTTGAATTTTAATTGATAGAGCATCATTCTCAAATAATAGTCGTAAAAAGTGAACTATTGTTAAGATCAGGTCGTATATTGGTTTCAAGCACAGTGAACTAATTTAATATAGACAAATTAAGTAACTCATTCAATTTCCAAGAGGAAATACTGTTTTTAAGCACCTCAGGAACGCCGGACTCGATGCCTCTTCGTGGAACTCTTCTCGCCATCCATATGTCTCACTCCGACGATTCCCCGAACATGACCATAACAGTACCTCCGTACTAGGTTTTAATTTCTGGTTTCTTCGCTGATGTATTCGATCGACTATGGTGATACACCTTTACCAGAACTATCTCCAATCAATAAAAGTTGTGAAGCCATAGAAGACGACTCAACGAAAGATCGAACATCCCGCTCAATTATCAACGGGAATGCTGAAGGTACTCTCGACGATACTTTGCTCCAGGTATCTGCCGACTTATCAAATACAATTTTGACCGGCTCAGACTCATTCGAGGGTCTGATCACGCTTGGCTTAGCTGACTCGGCACCTGACCAGTGGGGGAGCCGGGAAAGGATTAGAGAGTCATCACGTCCATCATCATGCCACTGTTTAAAAACTGCCGAACGCCCAACATTCAATACAGAGATATGACTGAAGGAGCCACTTGCTGCTACGGTTATGGTGCTGCTTGTCAGAGTCTTATGATTTCCGAGGATTGCATGCGCAAGCGTCCATGGTTTTTTGAGACTCGTTGATTTTTTTGGTACTTGAGTCACCGCGGTAGGGTTTTTATCCGAAGCCGAGCGTATTACCTCGCTTTCAACCGAGGTCTTGGGCATTGCCGTATCAGATATCCCAGTGTCTTTCATAGCTTGAATCAGGGGGATAATCTCAGGCCGACCATTTTTGGGAGTGAGGATACATGAATCACCAGTGTTAGAGCAGGAGAGCAAATCAATCTCAGGTGACCCATGGCCAGCTTTGGAAAATTTATCTTATTTTTAGTTAGTAGGAGTATCAGCAGAAGAATAAGAACTAGCCTTGACTTACTAGCGGCGAAGTTCCACACGTACGTTCCTTTGGCCCATGCATAGACCACAAGAGGAAAATAAGGATGGAAACAGATCTCAAGCTCCTTGAAATCACGATCTCCGTAAGGCTTGGAAATGTCTCTTGTCCAAGTCCTGCGCTCTGCGCTCTGCAATAAGTTTCGTTTCAAGTTTCAGGGTCTTATCAGTGGAGACACTGATGCGGAATACTTTGAGAGACGTTGGCGAAGATCTCTGTTGAGTAACATAGCATAAATTATCTCCACAATCATCAAGGTAATTCCAGTAGAGCCGGACACGTCTAAGATTTTTGTCGAGGAACCTGTCAAAATCCTTATATGTCAATTCCTCTGGTGTGTTCTCGTATCGTTGGAGCCTTCCGTAGATCCTTTTCTCATGTTTTTGTGGAACTGACTCAACTGGTAAGCTGTGCGAAGCGTATACCGGCCGGCCGTCAACGATTCTGACGTGATATAATCTTTTGATCACGGTAAAGAACCGACAGTCTTGCGTCATGGAAATGGGGATTTGTACTAATCCAAAGAGCAATGTCTCGCATAATGCGACCCATACTTCGAATTCGGGGAGAGGAAGCTCCAGGCAAGCAACACTTCGTTGATCACTGACTTGGATGATCTGGTAGCGAATCATCCAGCCGCTAGAGAAAGACTTGTCTTCAAAAATTTGCTGAGTATTCATTGTCTTTGAGTGATATTCAAATGCTCTGTCAAGGTATTAATTATATTTTCGTAATCAAGCGCACTGATCATTGACAGAGGCCTATAGTCTACTCACTCAGAAGTATATACGCTCAAAAAGACATGATGAGACCCATCAGGTGTTAATTTTGACAGTTGATTGATCGGCTCTTGGCATATCCCTGACCGCGAGGGTGGACTCGGCTGCAATTTCTGGATAGAGAAACCAGCATGTTTGACCAGCAGTGAGCTTGGTGTGAATGTCGTGACTTCCTCCCAGATACTAGCCGGGCTTGTGCGCAAACCCTGTCCCCAGTCATTCTCCAGTGTTTCAAGGTACTCGCCAAACTCGTGGGCTATTCTCCAAGTTTTATCCACCTGGGTAGATGGACCAGTTGAATTGGGAGTCGAGCTCTCCAGGTTTCGCCATGTTCGAAGGCAGCTGGACTGCGGACTCCTGCCATATGTATAGCAGCCTTCTATCCAAGCCGTAAGAACCTTGGGTTGAGTTAAAAATCTCTCTAGTGCTGAGTAGAATTTTTTCTCCTCTTCCGTTACATCAGCGTTGTGTCTTTGGCTCGCGCCTTCCAAGTGCGACGTCCAGTTTAGCATAGCATAGTTGCTGAAAGGAAATGCTAACCAAATTCTTTCCGAGGTTGCGTTACTGCCCAGCACTCCGGACAAAGGCTGGGCGGGAATGTGATACGTCAAGTAATTCAGACAAGTTGTTGCTAGTTGTGCCTCTGCTGTAGAAATAGGAGGGGGCAAGATCTGATCTCTAATTGTTGAGCCTAAGCCCCGTGAAACTGTCTGTGCGATTAGATACTCCTTGACTGATGCGTGAATGAGACGGAATGGGTGAAATGTCTTTCCAAATAATTTGACGGCTTGAGGGCTTTGTTCGACGAAACCCCCACAGGCAGATATGACTGTATTCTCAAAATCTGGCATTCTCCAGGACTCTTGCTCCTCAGGCACTACGTCGGGGGGCATGAGTGCACTCTCAAGCTCGGTTGGCATCATTGGTCGCTTCCCGTATAAAAGCCAGAGAAAGCTGCCGCTGGCAAGCCTATGCATGGTCTTGCCGCCTCTCTCGATCAGATGGAGGATTCGCTCGTACATAATGTCCAAACCTTCTGGACTGTCTAACTCCGAGATTGCTTTTTGACGCTCCCCAGGATAGAGACCAGGCGATTTCAGGTATGCGATCATGAGCCTGGCCCATAGAAACATGCCATCAGCTCTCCGTGTCAAAGTTTTAGCCACCTTTTCGAGACTTAACTTGCTGGTTATCAAGCGATCCGCCTTCATCTCTTCGAGTGCGCGGCATAGGTAGAGATTGATGTCATCAATATTCAAATATCCTATTGTCAGCGTTTCCAAATTCATTATCTTTCTTGTTAAGGCCGTCATGGTGGGACGAGAAAACAATGCTAACTGTATGGTATCAACACTGGCCACTCTTTGAAGTTTTGCTACCAGTTCTGGAAAATCATCGCACTCGTCCAAAGCGTCAAGAACAATGCGTGTTTTGCCAGTTGAGTGAAGGCATAGCTCCATGAGCTCACTAACTTCTTTCTTTGAAGCGGTGCATTGGCCAGCTGACTGGAAAAACATGGCGAACCGAAATATTTCATTTAGCCGATCGTCTTGAATGTTATGTTGTAAGATCTGAGACAGGAGAGCGCGATAGGCTGTCGAAGAATCGTTTTCGACGGTTTTCTGAGTTGAGTTGAAAAAATAATAGCAGATTGGTGTGTGTGCTTCCTCATGCTTCAAGTCCTGGATGACGGCTGCCGCCAGCACTGTTTTTCCTGACCCGGGATTGCCTATTCATATCAGAGATATAAAAAAGCTTGGAACTACCCCTTCATATATACTCACCACGCACCCACAAATGTGTATTCGGATTTCCGTGCTTGTCTTCTCGCCGTGACCAAGCGGTGTAGAATGGATGTTCGAGTAGCCACCCTGTAGTCCCTCGCGCGCATTGCGAAGCTGCATCATCATACCTGTCGGCAAATGGTGGTGGTTCGAGCCACTCACGTACACGATGTATAAAGTTATCTACAGTCTCATTAATCAGCAGTTCAAAGTTGAGGAGTACATCGTTTCGACCAACATTTTGCTTCTCTTTCCGCCATCGTTTCAAGTCTGTCCAAACTACTTCCGAACTCTTCATTTTTTGCATTGGTCTTGATACTCTCCTCCAAGGCTCGCACCTCACTGCTTTCAACACGATTCTTCGTATTGCTCGATATTTTCAAGTGTAAGAGGACCATCTCCCGGACTATTCTCTTGCGATACTCCGTCATCCGTGCAAGAGTATCATCAAATCGAAACGGCTTCCACACGACCTTGGCGAAAACACGTAGCCCATTTCTTGATCCTATAACTTGTCAAATCTCCAATAACCTTTCTAAGACCGCTATGCATGGCTCTGTACTCACGTCCATTGGGGTGATAGAAAATTCTGAAGACGCCGAGGAAGTACTGAACAAGCTCTTCGAAAACTTGCTTTAGCACTGCTTGAAGGCGTGGAGATGATTCGACAAGTTCTTTCCATTCTGCGTGCACTGCCTCAAGCATTGTCGCCCTCATTTGCGCTAGCAACTCTATCTTCATCGCTTCTAATTCTGCCGTTCCCATCCCCTCTTCAAATTTCTTCCGCAACTCTCCATTGACTTTTTTCTCCATCTCCTTCTGATGCTTATCGTTTAGTTGACTGACTACTTCGTTGATATCGACGAAATAGTTGATTTCCCATGCAATTTTCTCCAGGCTTAACGTCAGTTTATCCAAGAATTGGGTGAAGTTTTGTGCAAGCTGTCAAGCTATTAAAATCGAAGCCTTCTTTGAACGACCCAGTAGCAATTATATGACGCACCTGGATTATCACTCGCAATCCACCCCAAAGGGTTCCCGCATGGATTGGGTCACACTGGACGAATATATCAATCGCTGTGAGGAATGGCTTCATTGACTGGATGAATGCACCAAGTCGACGAGTATGAGTGCGCCAGTCTGCGCCATACTCTTCAAGATTTTTCAAGACATCCTCGCCCGTCGTACATTCTTTGAATTGTTTTTGGTACTTGTCTGGTAGTGTTTCAATAAGGCTTCGCAGCGTGCTTGTGGAAGCCTCCAGAGAGACTATGGCGCTCTGGCCTGACTGCATCCTGCGGAGAGGCCACGAAAGGGGTGTTTTTAACTGTGACGGATGAATTTTGTCAATACTCGTAGACTGAAGATAAAAGCCATAATTCTATGGATCCGTCATAGTTGTTGAGATCTTCGAGAGGCGATCAGAGCTAGAAGAAGGCTACGAGAGTCATATAAAATGGCAGGTATGTTCAGCCTCACGATCTGGCTGCTGCTCAGCCCCAACTGCGCCTCTGCAGAGAAGCGCTGGAAGGCAAGCCTTACGGAAATGCAGCATAATGTAGATTTCAACGTTAGAGATGATTTTAATTCTTGAGATAGGTAAGCGGAACAGTGGAGAGGAACTTTTCAAACAGATTCTCAGTCGACATTCATTGTAGAGTTTATACTCATTTTTTTTATTATCGAACGCTGGTTGCTTCATCCGCAGCCGCCAGACCCCACCCCTTTTCTCCTTTGTATGCTACCTTTGCAGGTTTAGCGCATGTTTCAGGAACATCGTCTCATTTGCCAGGTCGCTGCCTTTTATTCCATACTGGCTTGCTCGCCAGATTTCAATTTTTTAGAATGAACGAGCATCTATCTGCGTTCTTGAGAAAATGTCAACTATAGGTAGGCTCAGCGAAATTAGCTATACCGGCGTGTCACGTGCGGCACGTGGCCTACCAAAGCAGGCGATATTTACAAATCGTCCCTCTGTAAACCAGACAAAACCATACGCATAAAAAGACCGTTCTACCCCACTTCTCAACCTTCTTCATCTCTTTCAAATTCTCAACTCCTATCCATAGTAGCTATTCTGACAGGAAATTCCCTCCCAGTATTTTCACTCTAGCTATCATCGCCATGATCAAAGTTTGATAAAATATTAAACAACGACAGCAATCAACTTAAGAAGAGCTAGTGTTCACTCGAGTATATACATGGACCTCTCTACTCATAGTGGTGTCCGGTGTGCTTTCACCCAAGGTTAAAGGTGATTGCTCAACGGCTTATAAACAGGACCATATTGAGAAAGATGACTTTGGTTGAGCAGATGGTGAGTGAACTGAAGTGGATGATTCAAAGTGAGTAGTGGCTAGCAATGGTTGATGAGAATAGATTTCAGAGAAGAGAGAAAGTGGTACATCTCGGAACTGCAGCAGCGGGCCATATTTTCTGTATTCTAGTTGATTGATTTGGACATCTAAATCTTCCCTCTCGTATTTTTTTCTATTCTTGACACACACAGTCTGCATAAGAAACAGACATCGAAATTGGAGCACTGATTACTACAGATTCTATAAGAAGCTGTTAGCATTTTGAGATTTTTATGACACGATGACGAGTGGAAAATCTTACCATCACCAACCCAATGAGTAATAAAATATCCAGGTAAATCATCGATATCAAAATCGAATAGATTTACAACAGTACTGTCAATTCCACCTTGTTGGTAACATGTCAAAATCCCTCCTGAGACGGAGCAGAGCGAGGGTTGGAATCCGTCGGAGTCGGATTGTATCATTGATTGAGCAAAGACAGTCCACCACCCTTCGTTGGAGATATACTCTGTCATTGTTACTCTGTCTAAAGGTTCTAAGACGTGGAGTCATTTGTTATCGTCAATCCACCAGATGCTAGCGGAGTCGTCGAATCGAGCAAAACATTCGTCGGTACCATCGCCTGTCTGGCTGGCGTCTACTCCCAGTTGGAGACCTTCGATTCGTGAGTCGCCGTGGCCTGTGATGTAGAAACATGATCCGGATGGGGGCATATGGCACGATGAGCTGGTCGTAGTAGCAGCGGGGCTTGCAGATGTGGTTGCTGAAGTGGTTATAGCAGTAGATGTAGGTGTGGCGTTTGAGGATAGAGCAGTCATTAATACATCATCCATAAAGAAGAACATGTAGCACTCATCTGGGCCAAATGCGATGGTCACCTCGGTGGCTGAAGTTCCCGTGTACAGTCGTGTGTTTTGATGCCAGACCCAGTAATTTGTATTGTCCCCATGACCATTTGGAATTTCGGTGACTGTCGGCGCACAATCGCCATCAAAGCAGGCATTGAAAGTACAGGGAGAATATCCCTCTCCATCGTTCATAGTCCAGAAAATTAGATTATAGTCTGTATATGGACAAACAGTAACAGTCTGAGTCATTCTCCAAAGCGGCGTGTTTGTAGAATGATAGACAAATCTATGCTATGTTAGGGGCTTCTTTTAGGAGGGATAAATAAGTACGCACGCATCATATTGGCCACTGTGAGGCTTAGTGTAATCTTGGTATAAGCCTGCTGGGCCTGCTGAAGGGTCGACTACCAGTTGCCAGCCAATTGCTGTATCTGAATAATCGTCTGGATTCGTATCTAGGTCCCAGAGCTCAAAACCGCCGTTTTGGACAACTGTAGTCGCTGAACATGACAGAGCGGATGAAGTTGATGTGAAAGAACTGGTTGTAGATGAAGCCGATGAGGATATCACCGAGGAAATTGACGAAGATGATGAGGTTGATGTCAAGGAGGCTGACGAAGATGACGAGGTTGATGTCGAAGAAACCGACGAAATTGCAGCAGGGATTATACAGTCATAGCATTTTGTATCAAACCAAACTATTGCCTCATATTGTTGTTGAGATGAGACTGCGTACTTGTTCACAGGGCCACTGTAGAAATAGCATATCCATGGTCCTGTAGAACCCAAAACACGGTCGAGCGCGAAACTTGCACAGCCGACAGTTTCTTTACAACCAAGAGCGCACTGCTGGAAAGCTGGCTCGTAATTACTAGATGCTGCGGACACACCGGAGGCGACTGCGAGTAGTCCAGATGTAGCGAGTGGGGAGTCAGATTCGTAGCATGAGGCATGTGCTTGAAAATCATATGTACAAGCTCCAGAAACATAAGAAGGAGCCTCGGTAGTGAGAACAGAAGTAGCAGCTGTTGTAGAAGAGCTTGTTGGGGGAGTTGGAAGTAGTGGGAATAGATGAGGAGCTTGTTGTAGATCCTATCGAAGCATTCGATGTGGCGGATGTTAGTGTGGAAGAAGCTGATGTAGAACTGGGTGCGGATAAAGTTGAGGATGAGCCACAAGTTTTGTAGCTCACACTGAGCAGGTCCAAGGTTGTCGCAAGCTCCCAAGGTTCGTTGTACATGATCGTCGTATATAGACAAGACCCCGGACCCGTAGTCGTTGGAGAAGCACTCCCACAGATAGTATAGCTGCTGCTCTCCATAGTTTCAAATGCTGGATCTTCTAAAAGAGATTTGGCTGAGAGGCAGACCTACACCGGAGGTTTCAACATTCTTATGAATATCGCGCCTCCTTCTGCATCATTGGTTCCTTCTCCTTGGGGCAATTAATATCTGTTCTATAACTTCGGTGTTGCCGCTACGGACCCTCGCTATATATCTGAGAGCAATGATCTTGCGGCAATAAGCACTAACGGAACTCTCATTAACGTTCTGAATCTGCCTCCAGGAATCCAAATGTATTGTGTCAACTGTACAGTTTCAGGAGCCCTGACAGCTACCTCGGTTATCCAAGTCAAATCTGGAGCCTTGTCTAAAGGTTCCGTTCTATTGACGGGTGCAGTGGAGGCTGATGTAGCTATTGGTGTTAATGCTTTTACCGAATATTCCCTTATGGCCTCTCCTTACCAAGGCTCTATCATATCTACGGGATTGTCGAGGTCAACGTTCACAATCGCGAATGTCGTGACTTTTACCCCAACTCTTGACTTGACTGTCACAGCAGCATTAGATCACTCAACGAGTAGTACTCTTGGCCAATTCTTGGCGGGTGCTTCTTATAAGTGGAACTCGGTGTCTACTAATTTAAATCTTGTAGCTCCTGCAAGTTCGGCAAATGGTGTTCGCTCTGTTACGTCTCCAGTGTCTTCATCAACATATAATGTCTATGGAAACGTTACTGCATACTTAAACGCTACTATTCAGTATGGGCTCTCTTTCAATGTCAACTTTTTTAATGGTACGTTCTCTCTCTGAACACTTATCCAGACAATTCTCGCATTCTTGTGGATGAATTGCTTACGTTTGTTGAAGGTAAAATTGTCGAGAACCTCAATGTGTCGACTTCCGCAGGCTTCCAGGCACAGTCTACATATTCATCTACTGCATCAAGTCCAAATAACTGTTCAGGCGTGAGTTGGGACATATTACGCGAGAGCTCTAGCGATGTTTATTTCAATGGAACTTTAGCAACTGAGCTTTTTCGCCAATCAGACTCAAATACTTCTCCATTTGCTACCGGCTGTACAGCGAGAAGATATACTCCTCCGTCGGCTTCGTCAAGTAGCTCTACATCTCGGACCAGCACTTCGACGATATCGACTGGCAGCTCAACATCATCAAGCTCTATTTCAGTCACACCAAGTCCTTCTTCGAGTTCTAGCTCAGCCACACCGAGTTCTACTTCGAGCTCTACCTCAGTTGCGCCAAGTTCCACTTCAAGCTCTACTTCAGTCCCAACAAGTTCTACTTCAAGCACAACATTTTCCAGCTCAATCACAGCAAGTTCCAGTACAACTGTATCAAGCTCCAACTCTTCCGTATCTACTTTCGCTTCAACGAATGTGCTTCTGGTTCAGCAAATAATGACATCAAAAGCAACAAATACCCCATCAATCTCAACCGGGATTGGTTCCAGCCCCACAACTTACTACTCGCCAGTCACAATTACAGTCACTCCTTCAGTGGCTTCTCCTGTAACAGTCACGCTTACTCCTTCCGCAGCTTCTACTGTCTCGGTTACGTTAGTGCTCCAAATCAATACCTTAATGTAGATGTTCTGAAACAACTGCTAACATGGTGCTCGCTCTATGTAGTGTAACTGCAACTGCGTCAGTCTCCTCCATTAGCTCAACAACTTCTGCAGCACCTCAATGTTCTGCTACATCCGTTCTACAAAATGGTGATTTTGAGGGTTCATTCTCTTTAGCGGCAATTCGATGGAAGTGTTAATATTGAAATTGACACCCGCGAGGCCTTCACCGGCACACATTGCATGTAAGTTCCTCGATCCTAATTATTGTTCCACCTCTCTTTGGTTTCCTACGTCAATCACTAATATAGCATAGGTTTTTATATACTCCATATTTGGCGTATGGCTCTTCCACTGTTCAACAAAACTGGTGGGCTGTGAGGCAAAATGTGACTGTTTGTCCTTATTCCCAATACACATTGGCTGTCTGGGGGGATTTCTTCAATACCCCGTTGACGGTATGCTTCAATAATGACTGTGCTGCAACTACTTCGACAACTTCAAGCAATGGCTGGAACCTTTATCAGAGGGTTTTCTATGGCACAAGGGCGTCCTCGGTAAATGTAACACTCATCATGCCGCAATTGGGTAGCATAGCCGCTCTTGATGACATGTCGTTTAACCTTACCGGCATGGACGGTACAAGCACCCCTTCCACGATATCTTCACCCACATGTTCAGTAGCAACCATAAGCAATGCAGGGTTCGAGGGCAGCGATTTCACCCCTTGGCAATATGGTTCAGACCATTGTCAGCCTACTATGAGCACATCACAAGCACACACTGGTAGTAAATCATTGTGAGTTCTCTCTTTTATCAGCAACTTCTCATCAAAGCCTCGTATACCTCAATCAAAATTTCCGCCAACCACCTTCTAGCGAAGCGATCGTATCTTACAACCAAGCTTGTACATACAGTCTCAGTCAGCTTGTATCCATATGTCCCAACACAGGATATTCCTTCACTTTCTGGGCCTACTTTTCTGGAACACCCGGGATCCTTCAAGTGTGCCTTGGCCTGTTCCATGAGGACTGTTCTGGTGCACTGCCGGTTTCGGGAACTCCAGTTGCTGCAGGTTGGTACCAGTATCAAAGACTCTGGGCAGGCTCTAGCCAGGCCCAAGTCAGGGTCACTATCTACTCATCCCTCCTGACTTCCAGTCTGTGGATTGATGATTTTGCTGTGACAGCGACTACCTACCCGACGCTCCGGAGTTAAGTGTCCACGACCCATAGGACAGGCAGTTATAGATAATTAGATTAGAATAAATAGTCTATATGATAAAAATTTACAAAAGTAGCTACTTTGCAGAAATTAAAAAGGTGACAAAGGCTGAAATTTGAGAATTCGAATGAATCTCGTAATTTGATGTGGAAGTACAGTAGAGCTAGCTTTGCTTTAACCTCACGGAGCGATGGTAAAATTTTATGAATATAAATGTAAACCGACAGCGCACTTAAATAATGTAATCTAGATGTAAGACCTCAATTGTTTTTGGGGGAGGGGGGGTGGTTCTATCAGCCGTTCCATACTACCAGCCAAGATATGTTGTCATATAATATTGCTGTCGTCAAATGTTTACTTCTGCTACCAACCAGAGATCTGAGCTCATCTTAAGATCTAGCAAAACCAATGCAGATAAACCAGAGAAAGATATTAGCTTGTTGATACCTCCGACTTAGGTTCGTTCACAAGATGAATTGTCAAATTGTTTGGAGTTTCAGATTGCTGGAATGAGATGTTGCTGACAGCAGGATGTTTTATAATCGAAGAATCAGTGTCAAGGTTCGGAAATATTCACCTTTCAAAGCTCGTGATTCAAAACTCAGAAATCAAGCCTGCCGAGGTATATAAAGCCTTTTTCTCCAAAACTCACCAGTCGAGAACAGAGAATGGGGATCTAAGTCCAGTTTATCCTATCCTCAATATTGGACTGGCAACTGCAGAAGACAGTGAAGAGGTGGAAGATTTCATATTGCTTCTTTCAGAACAATTTCATTCATTGAAAAGAAATGTCAGTTATTGCGGTGTTTGTCATTTACTTTTCTCCTGCTGTCAAGTCGTGAGTAAGATCTTACTGCTGTCGAACTTCCGTTGCACACCATCGGTCGGATTGCCATTCAGACCTCGAGCTCTCTACAGGGGTTTCCCTACCACGACAGCCAGGCTCACGTACGACTCAATAATTTCATATATCCGGTGTGGCTCGGGTGGTGACACGGTCGCACTCATATGAGGAGGAGTAGGAGCACGTACGAAGGCCATATGGGGAAAGAGATGACCGAACTTCCATCATTACTATATGGTATGAGATAATTTTTTATATGGCAAGAATTTTTATTTCGACTCCAATTCACTCTCCCTGCGGCCGTGATTCGTAGTTCGGAATTATGTTGGAGATTGAATAAAAAGGACGCCTTTTTCGCTGTTGCTTAACAGGCGAGAGAAAATACCCATGTCACAAGAGAGGCCTCCGCCACGTACGTCTGTTTCTGGATGATGAATTTTGAACTTGGATTTGTTACGTGCGGGATTTTGTAAGCTTTGTAAGGCATGAAAGTCAATGACGGGAGATTTGAGTCATTGGCTGACTGGTCGAATTGCTGACTAGTTCTGACATCTGCCATTGATAATTTTCTGCTGTTAAGATTTGTTTTGATATCAATCTTGTTTAATGTTGCCAATTACGTTCCCACTGTCAATCTAGTTTCTGTTGTCATCCATCCATTCTGCCATCAACACTTCGCTGTCCAATCGTAATTATTTAGCAAAGCAGCTGAGAGTAGACGCCGACCGCACCTGTGATGAAATTGGGGCTCCAATTGTACTCTTGCGTGATGATACGTCAATAGAAATGAAAGTCGAGTTATTCTAATGGAAGATTGAAATTTATAGTTCTTCTTCTTCTAGAATTATCCAAGTGCATCACTAAGATACTAGTTTTGAGTGAATTTAAACTTAATTCTGAGGACTCCAAGCCATATATACGGAAGTTGAATACTACTCAGTAATCAATGAATGCTCAGGAATGGCTTGAGCCTTAATGATAAATAATTGTGAGTTGATACTTTAAAATCTCCCTTTCTTTAACTAGGCTCTAAATATTTGGACGAGATGAAGATTGTTTAGGGCTCTGCATGATGGCTGTGACTCAAAAGATTACTTTGCACGTTCAAAGATTTACAGAGTTGAATTTGAGAAGAGAAGTACTATCCCTTCGCGTGGGGTGTTGCAACTCAGGAAGGGGGTCGTGTGGTGAGTGCATGGTAATAGTTTAATGTATCGAGAATTGAGATCTGATTCGGAGATCTCCTGGTACTTCGAGAAGTCTGAAGTGTGGTTGAATGGTTTTCTGCACTTAATTGAGCGCGGGAAGCCAATGACTAGGAAGTCGGAGATTGGAGAGTGGAGCGGGAAGATTGGGAGTTCTTGGGATGGGAGACTAGGAGGGCATTTTGGAGCATGGGAGAGAAGATATTGTTGCTATGCTGTATTGGAATAAAATTTATGATGAGAAAGGGTCAATTAAGATAGAAACCAAGGAGAAGATCGAGGATGTGGTTTCATTGTTCGAAAATGAGAATGAGAGTATAGAAAGACAACATATAATATGAAGAGGAAATAGGATGAGAGCTTAGTATTTGGAAACTTTCCACGAGTCTGTAGCGAGGTATACTAGAAAGCACTTTTTCAGCTCAGACGAAACCAAGCAGGTCGGTATTCGAGACGCAGAGACGCATCAGGCGGCTAAATGCGAATTGCAACAAATTCTTACCATCCAAGGTCTATCCCTGAAAGTTAGTGCGAAGAAACAAAGCACGGACAAATGCCAAGAAAGCATCGTGTTCGGAAAGTCTATGTTGTTTTGTGGTATTGTGTTGTTACAATTTCCAGAACGCCGGATGCTAACAACATCTATATAATCATTGCGCATCATTCATGACACCGAAATACCAGGATTGTTGGTGCTCATTTCTCTGGGCCGCCAAGTCTCCTCTTGACGAGTACCTGGAGGAAGCCAAGTGGCGTTGCTTGGACCTCTCTTCCTGCCCTCGTTACCAAAATTATCGCTTCGTTTGTCTTCTCCAAGAGACATGCCACCGTTTAAAGCATATCCATTGCCATATGCTCGGGTTGGTTCAAATCCTAGTGTGGCATTCCCGGCATTGGCATTCAGAGGAAGTAATGGTTCCTCTTTGATATCCATCATCTTTGCTTTCCTGTCTGCTTTCTCACTCTTTGTACGGTCATATAGATACAGGCCAAAGAATGTCAGAGCTATCCCAAGCCCTTGGATCTTGGTAGTAGGGTTTTGAAACCAAATAATGGCAATAACGACGACAAATACTCGCTTGATAAGTGATGCAACGGAGTATGAAACTGGAGATACCATTGAAAGAAGGACAAAGGCAATGATGTTTTGACTAAAGTGAAAGGTGCCGTTGAAAACGAATTCGAGGGTAAGACGGCCATGATCGAATGCCGGTTTAGACGGCGTTCCTTCTTGTAAGTCAAGCGCACCGTCATGAAAGAAATCGCTGATAATCTCCGTACCCTCAGACCAGAACCAGATTGGCGAGGTGAGAATGAAAGCCAATCCAGAAGAATAACAGAGAAGGTTGAGTTTGTCCAATTTTCGGCTCGGCACGCCGGTCGACTCGGCGACGGCGGCTTCGTTGAACAGGCGTTTGGAAAATATGTTTTGTGTCACGAATATAAGGGCAGCCAAGAAGGCGTAGAATATTCCAAAGAAATTGCCCTTGAACTCGGCTGAGCAGGCGAGCATGACCCCGAGAGTGAGCGGGATGAGAGAGAGGTATGTGGTGATTGGGTAGCGGATGTTGAAGATAACTCTGTAAGCAAAGACAGTGAAGAGAGGCGAAAGACCCTTGATTGTGTGTACGAGCGAGACGGGGATTTGAGCAGTGGCGGTGGATGATAGGAGGTGGCCACCAATTTGAAAACCAGCAAGAGGGATCGTAGTCATTAGAACGTCTCGAGAAGGGGGGCGGATACCATGACGGAGGGCGGGGATAGACTTTTGTAAACCGGGAAAGACGGTTGCGAGCCATGCAAAGAAGATGCAGAAAAATGCCACAAATGCAAATTGGATCATGGTGAGTGTTGCAGGTTTTGGAAAGGCGTTCAGAATTGCTTTGGAAGAAGTATTGGTCAACGCACTTGACATGTACCAGATAATGCACAAAGTCTACAATTATTAGCATGAGAAATGTAGTGAAAAAACAAAGGGGGGCAGACGATTAACTTGGGCGAGACAGGAGCCTTTAAGGCATCTGCTACTTCGTGCACATTCGCGCTGACACTCCCTCTTCTTGTCCTTATTGTCTTGAAAGCATCAGTCAAACTTTTCTGTCTCCCATGCCTCCCTCCTATGCTTGTGTGCCCGTTTGTCCGAGACCCTCCTCTTAAACTCTCTTTCCTAGGGGTCCGTCTGTCAGTAGCCGCTGCGCTATGCGCGTAGCCATTAGATCTCGTCGGACTTGTAGGATAGAAAGCCTGGCTCTCCGGAAGCTCGCTATGATCTGGAAATTTCTCCATCGATGTACGCATGTTGCTCTTGTTCTCATCAGGAAATTTGAAGCTGGAGACTTGATTCACAGAGGAGTCTCGCGTTGAATGGGGCATTGTAGAGATTCTGTGGCGGTATCATAGCCTAATCGGCATGTTTATCATCGCATCGCGTTCAGTGACGAAGGAAATCAAACGCTCATAAGAATTCATTGTCTGCACTGTTCGTCGTCAGCGAATTTATCTAACACGAGGTTTCGGTGTACGAAGGCGGAGAAACGTATCTCCGACGCTAGCAGATCGTGCTCTCTCAAATTTGAGAACCGCCGGCCGGGCAGGCTCGAGTAAATATCGATCATCTTCGTCGCTCCCTCTTTCCCAACTTCTTATCTTTTTCTCATCGCCATCCTGCTTTCCACTTAATTCTTCGAACCAGTCTCTACCGTCAAGATGGCGCCCAAACTTACGAAGAATCAAATGCGACGGATGAAGAAGAAGGAGAAGAAGACAGAGAAAGCTCAAACACCAGCTCCCGAAACCGAAGCAACCCCACCGCCAGTTCCTGCGAAGACTGAAGATGAAGATGCTGCATTGGATATCGAGTCTGTTGAGATTAGTGAAGATGACCCTAATTTTGAGATGTTCAAGGACATCATGGATCGATTTGCTGCCACAGCAGAGGATGAGGATTCGAAAGAGGCAGCTATAGCTGAGAAGGGGGAAGTTTTTTTTGACGACGATAACGAAATACCTGATGAAGATGAAGAGGCAAATAAAGAGACTAAATTATCGAAGAAAAAGAGGAAAGAGCAGAGCAAACTTTCGGTGGCAGAATTGAAGGCACTGGTCAAGAAACCAGAGTTGGTTGAGTGGACAGACACATCCGCACCAGATCCAAGATTACTCGTTCATATCAAATCATATCGAAATGTTGTTCCGGTACCTACGCATTGGTCTTTGAAACGCGAATACCTCTCTTCGAAGCGCGGTGTTGAAAAACCGCCATTTGCATTACCTAAATTCATTCAAGAGACTGGAATTGCCGAGATGCGCGATGCGGTTCTTGAGAAACAAGACCAGGCATCTTTAAAACAAAAGCAGCGCGAGAGAGTTCAACCGAAAATGGGAAAATTAGATATCGATTATCAAAAACTCTACGAAGCATTCTTCAGATTCCAGACCAAGCCAGAGTTGACACGTTATGGGGAGGTCTATTATGAGGGAAAGGAGTACGAGACGAACTTGCGACATTTGAGGCCGGGAGAGTTGAGTGATGAATTGAAAGAGGCCCTAAATATTCCACCAGGAGCTCCACCACCATGGCTGATCAACCAACAACGGTTTGGGCCTCCACCCTCGTATCCTTCTCTCAAGATTCCTGGTCTGAATGCACCACCACCTCCAGGCGGTGCTTGGGGCTTTCATCCTGGTGGATATGGAAAACCTCCTGTTGATGAATTCAACAGGCCCCTTTATGGTGGGGATATCTTTGGTGTTTTGCAGCCTCAAGTAAACAATCAGGCCGGAGAACCAATTGAGAGAGCACTGTGGGGAGAATTGCAAGCTCCAGAAGAGGAGTCAGAGGAAGAGGAGAGCGAAGATGAAGAAGAGGAAGCTGACGACGAAGACATTGGTGCAGGCCTCCAAACCCCAAGCGGCCTCGAAACTCCTGGTGGAATGGCGTCGACTGTTCCGTCAGAATATCCAGGTGATATGAGTGTAGGTGGTGATTTTGATCTTCGTAAACAGAAGCGTGGAACGGAGACGGAGGAATCATCGGCTCCCAGATCAGCATACACAGTCATCCCAGAGCGACAAATTCGTGCAGAAGGATTCTTTGGTGGTGAACGCGCTTATGATGTTCGCGGCGCTCAAAATGCACATTTGCCTGTCCTCGGTCAAGATGATGAAAGCAGGAAGCGCAAGAAGCCAGGAGATGTGGATGTTGCATTGGATCCAGATTCTCTACAATCTGAGGATGGTATTAGCAAGGAGGAGGTGAGGAGAAGATTTGAGGCACAGAAGCAAGCTGAGAAAGGTCCTTGGGCCTTTGAGGAGGATTTGAGTGACATGATTGCACAGGAGAGCAGGAAAAGGCAGAAGAGAGATGAGGAGAAGAGAGGCGAGAAAAAGGAGCGAGGCTATAGATTTTAAATTGTGTGTAAAATCGCATAGCAAGGCGTTATGGTTGCTTCATGTATCTGGCTGGAGAAGGCAGAAATGTGCTCCACTAACGGAGGCAAATTGGCGTCTCGCAGACTCTGCTACGCATGTATTTTGAGATGTAATATCAATAATGCAAGAATTCCAAGACTGAAAACGGTTATTCTCTTCCCAACTTTTAGAGCTCTTAGACAACAGCTTCACGTGATTTACAGGGGCTTCTCACAAGCGGCCGCATGGGCGCGACTCCAACAAAATTTGGTCGCGACCTAACCCTCTAAATAATAGCCACCCCTCCCTTTCTTTCTATCTTCTACCCCAACATACTTCCTTGCCGTACGCAACTGCCTCATCTTTGATCCGTCTCAGAACGAATAAATCGAACAGCAGAAAAACGGTAAAGGATGGACCGAGATCGTGGACGAGTTGATCGAAGGTCAGTTCGAGAACAATATTTCCTTATTATCATTCCCCGCTACGACAGTTGAGAAAGAAGTACATCATTGCTTTGGGACGAGAAATATAGGATTCCATCTGCGAGACTTTAAACTTGGACTGGGCATTCTCACCAGCGCCGATCTTGAAATTTCAGAGATATGAGGCGGGATTGTATGCCAGGAGAAGGGGACGGAATCCGAAAAAACGATGCTTCCTAAGACAAGGTCCGGGTCCTCAAACGATGTGAAATCAAGCCTCCCGATGTCTTGGTCTAGAAAGCCTAGGGCAAAGAATACCGCAAACCAGCTACTGCCTATTTGTAACACTCTGATCTGACTCCACAAATATCCTTCGTCAACTCGCAGCACATATTTCTCTATGAAACTTGTGAGGGTTTATCCTGCAGTCATCCGAGTACTGCACTTTATCAATGAACACAAAGCAACAGATTCTTCAAGGGTTGTTGCCGTGAATTATTCAGTCTCTAGACGACTACACGAAAAGCGGAAAAGCTGGGGATCATTTCATGGTCTGGAGAGAATATTCTCTCAACCGAATTGATCAAGCATATGTCATCTGGAGTTGAATATTTCAATTCTGGTGGTATTGGACTGTCCTATATTTGTTGGCATCTGGATCACCATTGCTTAGTGTGTGTGAAGCAATTCTAGTAATTAACTTGCCCCAAAGCAATGATTTCTTCTTATTCTTATATCATTTTGCAGCCCCGACTAGAAGTCTTGAGAGATTACTAACTAGAAATAGGGGAGATGGGGAAGTTGTAATGCTTGGGGCTGGCGAATCGTACAGACCAGCCGGAAGCTCAGGTCGACCACGGTCACCTCCACGAGCCGACACGTTTCGGTCGAGGGATAGATCTCCTAGACGAGACAGAGCGAGATCGCCACCAGTTACTGATAGCTGGCACCCCAGCTCTCGAGATCGATCACCACGCAGAAGATCTCGAACACCACCAAGAAGAGATCGATCACCTATGAGAGACAACTGGCGCAGTAGGGATAATAGGGCGAGATCACCTCGAGGAAGAACACCTCCACGGCGGTATTCTCCAAGAAGAGATGATGATAGGAATGCTAGATCACCACTAAGGAGAGATGAAAGGTAATATTTACAGTTATATGTTCATATCTTCAGCTTACGCCTTGACAGAAGAAGATCTAGGTCACCATACGATCGCGACCGAGATCGTGGAGCTCCTCGAGCAAGATCACCCATCTCAAGAAGATCTCCACCTGCAGGACCAAGAACTTCCTTCAGACCACGTTCTCCTAGCCCCGAGCGACGAAATATTCCAACTGGTCCGAGCAGCATTCGTCGCCGCCGCTCGCCGTCATTAACACGAGACTCATCCGGTAGAACTTCAGGCAATACTTCTCGTCGTTCGTCACCCCCTGTTCATTCCGAGAGATTGCATACTGCACAGACTGTACAGAGACCTCGCTCACCACCTGCTCGTGAAAAATCGCCAGTAACTCTAAGCTATAGAGAGCGGGATTCCGCTAGATCGACGCCTCGAGAACGCTCTCCTGTCCGAACAGTAGCTCCCAAGTCGCCTCCTCGAGGACCAGCTGGTTTTCGTGCACCTCCTACTGGCCCAAGTGGCGGAAGAAACTTCACTGCCCCTGCTTTGTCAAGTTTATCTACTGTCGTACCACCTCCTCGGCCAAGACAGGACATCACTGGATCTGCAGTCCCACCTGCTGGACCTCGAGGTTATATGGGTCCAATTCGAGGGGGTCATATCACTTCTCGAGGTGGTCGAGGCTCCTTTGGCAGTGATCGAGTAAGCCGACCAGATACCTCCCTCTGGGGCACAGCACCAGTTAGTCGAGCGGCGTCAGAGGTATCACCAACAAGCAGCACACTAGCTAGTCGTCCAGCACCAACACCATCACCAACAATCCCCTCAGGGCCATCAGCAGCATCCATCCCAACCGGTCCTTCAGCCGGAATTCCTACAGGGCCGAGGGCAGGCGTTCCCTCGAGACCAAATCTCCTGCATTCTTCGACAATTTACGGACGTTCTAACATGGCTGCTGTTCAGTCTGGCCCACGACCTCATCCGGCCATGGCAAATATTCCACAGATTATCCCAGGTGGGCGAATTGATCCAACGGCGGTGGGTGTTTCCACTGAAGTAGCTGCTGGATTAAAGAGAAAGGAGGAAGAAGAGGAAAGGTTGAGAGCCGAACTCCACGCCAAAGAGGTGAAATTAAGAGTGGGCCTGAGACAATGGGGTAAATTAGAGAGAGACAGCCAAGCGATGGGATTGAGAAGCGACTTGAGCGAGCGTCATGTTAGGATGCTCGCTGGAGAGGGAGTTGGTGGCGCTGCATTTTGAGGGTCATAGTAGGTGCTCGAGTTTGTTTGGATTTTGTTTGAATATGGCTTTCTTCACAGAAGAAGTTTTGCGGGAATGGAACAAAATAATGGCATAGCATGAGATCACAAGCGTGGCGTTTTCGGGTCGCAACTTGGGATTCTACTTTACTGGTAGCGAGCCAGACGATATCACTTAGCATAGCTTTCCTGATGAATCCATCTAAGTGTATTCTACTGTATAATCCTTACTAAATAAATTGATATCCCCATAGTTTTCAAACTTGTGACGAAGGGATTCTCTTATGGTCCCTACTAGGGAGTTGGCTTCCAATATTTGCGACTTATAGTGACCATGTGATCATCCAAAATATCCCGTTTCGAAATACAGGATATATGCGACTATCCCAAGGCTCGATATTTCTAATTTCAGGAAGTTGAAGGCTTTACGAATAGATATGCTAGCAAGATCAGGATTTGTTCAAGGCAATCAGCCTCTTTTACCCGAGTTTGAGCCGCGGAGCTACAGTTCGATTACATAACAAACATCTGCATTGATATTTACACTCCAGAAATAAATTGGAGATTTTCGGGAGTCAAGTGTCAGCGTGTTAAATGCGCGTCTCCTCCTCACCACTTCATCTCATTTTGCGCAACTATACCATCCTTCAAGATGGCCGCAGTAAGATACGATTCGTTGTCTGCAGGTTGCACACTTGCTAATAAAACTCCAGGCAATCCAAACCGTCTCCGAGAGCAAAGAGATCAGAGGGCTCAACCTCATCGCAGCCCACTCCCACATTCGCGGTCTAGGAGTAGATCCAGATACCCTTGAGCCACGAGCATCATCACAAGGATTGGTGGGACAAGAGAAAGCGCGTAAAGCTGCTGCAATCATACTGCAAATGGTCAAGGAAGGGAAGATTGCAGGTAGAGCCGTATTGATCGCTGGTCCTCCAAGGTAGGGGAAATGGGCTAATTCAAAAATTTAAGCTGAAAATTCTGCAGTACCGGCAAAACGGCGATTGCCATGGGAATGGCACAATCAATGGGCGCGGATGTTCCGTTTACGATGCTGGCTTCCTCCGAAATATTTTCCCTGGAGATGTCCAAGACTGAAGCTCTAGAACAAGCCTTCCGCAAATCGATCGCAGTACGGATAAAGGAAGAAAGCGAAATGATCGAGGGAGAAGTTGTGGAGATTCAGACAGATAGAAGTGTGACGGGCGGTACGAAACAAGGCAAACTTACTATCAAGACGACGGACATGGAATCGGTCTATGATATGGGAAGTAAGATGATCGACTCGATGACCAAAGAGCGAGTTATGGCAGGAGATATTATCTCCATTGACAAATCCTCTGGCAAGATCAGTAAGCTCGGTCGATCATTCGCCAAGTCCCGCGACTACGATGCTATGGGCGTGGATACCAAGTTCCTCCAATGTCCAGATGGCGATCTCCAAAAGCGCAAAGAGGTTGTTCACACGGTATCTCTACACGAAATTGATGTGATCAACTCCCGAACCCAAGGCTTCCTCGCACTCTTCTCAGGTGACACGGGTGAGATCAGAAGCGAGGTTCGAGATCAAATCAACACCAAAGTAGCAGAATGGAAAGAGGAAGGTAAGGCTGAGATTGTCCCCGGTGTGCTCTTCGTCGATGAAGTCCACATGCTCGATATCGAGTGCTTTTCTTTCATCAACCGAGCTCTCGAAGATGAGTTAGCTCCTATCGTCATTATGGCATCCAACCGGGGCAATTCGCGCATCAGAGGAACAAATTACCGTTCTCCTCACGGCCTACCTCTCGATTTCCTCGACCGTGTTGTCATCGTCAGCACACACGCCTATCAAAAAGAAGAGATCCAGCAAATCCTCTCCATCCGTGCCCAAGAGGAAGAAGTGGATATTACTTCCGACGCACTGGCCCTGCTCACCAAAATTGGTCAAGAGACTGGCATTAGATATGCGAGCAATCTCATCACGACTTCGCAGCTCATTGCTGCCAAGAGAAAGGCTAAGCAGGTGGGAATTGTAGATGTGCAACGCAGCTTCCAACTCTTCTTCGACTCGGGACGAAGCGTGACGTTTGTGTCTGAGTTTGAGAAGAGGTTGATCGGTGATGCCGGAGAGGTCAATCTTAGTGTGACGAATGGTCATGGCGATGCTATGGAACTTTCATGATTGGATGATTGATCTGGGCGTTAAGGTGCAATGAGGGACAAAATGGGTAGATTCTTGTATAACTAGGAGACTGTGGCCAGAGCTCGTTCCAGTCCTTGGTTCGTTGTATGGTAATGAAAAGCAACCTCACGAGAACAGGTTCATCTCGTGACTCTATTATCTTCTTATTTTGGGTATCATCATTTTTATTTTTCATACAAAAGCCACATTCGCCATCCAAGGCCCATCGTCGCCCACTCTCCTAAACTCCACTCCCTCTCCAAAATACCCCGCATCCTGCCATGCCACCATCGTAGGCTCATCATACGGTCCCTGTTTTGCTACCCCATCTCTCCCATCCGTCCATCGATACTCCCACATCTTCACCGGCCTCACCCCGGCCTCCTCCTCTTCTGCTGGCGGTTCAACCCAATCCTCTCCCGCCTCGCGCCGATACTGTCGAATCAGCATCTCGCGCTCCTGCTCATAGATCTCCGTCTGCCCTCGTGTGAGAAGCTGGTCTGCCGCGACTGTGATCGCATCAACGGCTTCGCGGATCTTGATCTGTGAGGCGTCTTCTTTAAAGTCGACATCCATGGCTCCTCCATTAGTGCCGTTTTGTTGTTTTTTGAGCTTCCACTTGGGGATCTTCTTCTCTTTCTTTTGACTCTTGGCTAGTCGTGCTAGAGCTTCTAATACTGTTTCGCCCTTTTCCAGGCGGATTATGAGATTTCGGAGGAGGTCTGGGAGGAGGATCGCATCGTCTGCTAGTCGTCGTTTCCGTAGCTCAGCTTCCCTCTTCTCGTGGGCTTCGGCTGCTCGTTTCATCTCCTTTTTGCTGACGCCCTCTAACCATTGGTCGTGCTTTGCATCTGGATCTACTGCTTTTCTTACGAAGTTTCCAGCTTCATCAAAGCGGCCTTCTTCCTGCTCGGCTTTCATGTTGAATGCATCGACTTTCGGTGCATTTCTTTTCAGCCCGCCAGCTCCCACTTCCTCATCCACATCTTCTTCTTGTGCAGCTAAAGCTGCATCCTCTTCATCATCACTGCTCTCCTGGTCGTCCATTGCGTGTGTAGAAAGTTTCCCCTTCGGATCTAGAGCAAAATTTCCGCTCACATGTCCCCCAGACTTTGAATTCATGACTTGTCCCTCAATCTCATTCTCCTCCAAAAATCGTACACTTTTCCCTTTCTTCCCTTTAGGAACACTCTCGTCTTTGTCTTCGTCCACATTTTCTTCTTCCAAATCCGCAAACATGTCTGCATCCTCCTCCTCATCAATTCCTCCATTATCCTTGTCATCCTTCCCATACCCGTCCAGCTGTTCCGCAAGACTTACGTCCCCCTTTCCCTTCTTTCCCTTGGCTCTTTCGTCAGCACGCGCATCAAAACCCTCGTTGTCGGAGTCGGAATCATAGCCGTCTAAATTGACAGCTCCACGTTTCGTTCCTGCCCCAGAGGCACCAATAACATCCGCTTCGAGAACAGCATCTTCTTCAGGTGCATCAGGCGCTAAAGCAGAAGGATTACGGATGTCGAACTTTGGTTTTTTGGTGGAGGGGCCTGCGGCTTCGACTTCTGCATGGTGTGTACGGGCGAACTGTTCGCCTGCCCGCTTTGGTCGAGCGGCCGAGAAACGGGAAGACATTTTGAGGCAGTTTAAGGAGGCATATGTGGAGAAGGATCTCGAATGAGGTTGTAATCAAGAGTTGAGGCTCAATGGGCCTAGTGGCGGATTTTTGTACCCCCGCCAGGCACAGGCGAGACGTCATTCGAACCCTTGATCCTTCACCTCTGTGAGCTTCCTCACCACCATCTCACACAAAATACCTACAACCTTCATACGCAACGCCAAGATGGTAAGTACTTACCTCCGACGACAACAGGAGCTAACACGTTGCAGTTCAACGCAGGTTACTTCCAAGATGATGACCAGATGGCCATGTACAATATGCTCCAGCGCGGCGGACGAGGTGGTGCTCCTAGGCGCTTCGATGAATACTACCGCTGTTACCCTATGGTCATGTTACCTGGTCCTGATCGTGAGCATCTCAACTTCGGAGGCAAGATCATGATGCCGCCTTCAGCTTTGGAGAAGATATCGCGATTGCATATTACATGGCCAGTCTTGTTCGAACTCACAAATGGAGCTGTGGGAAAGACAACACACGCTGGTGTACTTGAGTTTGTTGCTGAGGAAGGAAAAATTTATTTGCCACACTGGGTATATTCTGAATTCTTAAATACGGAATAGTAACTCTGACAGTGGATATAGATGATGCAGACACTCCTCCTCGAAACTGGCGACCTTCTCCAAGTGAAATCCACCGACCTCATGCCTGCAGCTCTCGTTAAGCTCCAACCACAATCTACTTCCTTCCTAGAGATTAGCGATCCCAAAGCCGTTCTCGAAAAAGCATTCCGCGACTTCTCTACTCTGACAAAAGGCGACATCTTCTCTTTCAAATATAACGATAATGTCTACGAAGTTGCGGTACTGGAAGTTAAGCCTGAGAGCGACAAGATGGGTGTGTGTATGCTTGAGACGGATGTCAGCGTCGACTTTGCCCCACCAGTTGGATATAAAGAGCCCACTCCTAGCAGCAGAACAAGTGGCACCAGTACTCCTCGCAGTGGCATGGGTGTTCCAGCCAGTGGAATGATGCATAATCAAGGCACAATGGCTCAGTCCATTAACTATGACTCCATCGCCCCTTCAGCAACTTCTGCTCTTGCAGGTCAAAAGGCCGTATCGTCCAACTTCCTCCTCGGAGGTCAAAAACTCAACGCCAAGAAATCCTCAAAAGCGCCGACGCCCAAACCCTCCACCCCTGTTGCAGGAACTAGCACCAATCCTCCTGCACCAAAACGACGCACGAATGGGCCACAGCCATTAAGATTAGCGCCGAACAAGCTTTTCTTTGGATATGAAATCAAACCCTTGAAGACGGCAGCAGATAAGGAGAAAGAGAATGCAGAGGCGATGCAGCCACAATTTGCAGGACAGGGACAGACGCTTAGAGGTGGGTCTAAGAAAGGAAAAGGAAAGGAGGAAGATACAGACATGTCAGATGACACCAAGCCTGCGAAAAAGCTTGAGCCCAGTGTTGGGAGGAGACTGGATGGGAAGAAAAGTAAATAAGGGTCACGAGATGGCGGATTATATGACAGCATACGGAAATGGCGTTGGTTGGTTTGATCTCTAGAGCGTGGAATCGCATGGCGCAAGGAAAGATTACTATGGTGGTGGGAATCTTAAGCCTGGTTGGTGGAATAACTGGTAGATATCGCGGTAGATCCACCTCAATTGCATTTATTTTTCCTTCTTGTATTCCTCCTATTTTTCGGTTCCTGAGTAGATGATCTTGAGCCACATGGGTGTCTTGTCTTCCCTCTTTGATACTTGGAGCCCTCTTTCAACTTCCTTGAACCTGAGCTTTTAATGGCCTTTTGTATCCGCTATGTGCAGAGCAACAGAGACTAGAAAACATTTGATTGTTTTCCTAGTTCAGGTTGCCAAATATCGTTTGTTTTCGTGCCGTTTATATTTTGACTTTGACAAGGTTTTTTTTTGGGTGCGCCAGAGGATATCAGACTCGGGGTGCAGCAGAAATTCGAGCTGATTTTTATATTCATTGGCAAGAGTTTCGATGTCTGCCGACATTGTATAGTATATCTCAGTTCTAATTCTAATCATTTTGTCCTTGATGCCGACCCCGTATTGTCACGGCATACAGCAACGACCAAGAGTATCTATGCCCTTTTTCAGACATTCTACCTTTTCTCGGATCTGATTCTTTTAATAATTATCATGCAACAACACAATGCAACACAACGAATATAGCCGTAAACTATATAGAGCCAGTATATAGTTCAGCGCTTTGGTTGTAAACAAATGGAGCAGTACCTTAAATTACTGCTGAACACCGGAATTGTGGCTTTCCTACCGAGCCTTGTGGCATCCATAACCAGGTTCGAGCTCGTGGAATGTACAAAAAAGCTCGGCGCATGTAGAGATTTGAGTTTTAGGCGTTACCAAAAACGACAATGCTGCACTTTTTCTACATGTACCGAGCCTTTTTGTACATTCCACGAGCTAGAACCCACATTCCACGAGCTGAAAGCCCATCCATAACTTCCATAACATCAGCGCACGAATACTCTATCATCTCAACCTCTGTCTGATGGATTGCTTCTCAAGCATCCAAAATATCAGATTCAGCCCTGAATTAGCGTCACTATGCCCTATTCCGTTATTGCAACCAGTCTTGCTACTCTCTTTACTCTGATTATCCTTTGGGCGACGATCTCAGGACTACTACTTAATCGGAACATCTCATATCCTTTTTCTAGTAGAACTAATATCCCCCCAGATGTTTTAGGAATCACAGAAGTGTCTAAATTCTATGGGCCCGGTTCCTGGGCGGCTTGGCTCTTCACCGTCATGGCATGCTACTTGGATCAAATATATGGGGAGATGAGAGAGGAGAGAGAGAACTAGTTGAGTTTTCGAGGCATCAATCTCAACTTTGTGGGCGCTTATGGCTATCCTGTGATTGCCTCGGTGGACTTCTTGATGAATTGGAGTTCATACAAACAGGGAATGCCTTTGATATGGATAGGACCATACGCAGCCCGTCTTTCAGTCCTTCGAACCGGCTCTGGGATTGCTCGGGGCTCGCTATCATATATTGCTGGCGGTCTAAATGGTTAATTCCAACGTTACTTGCCATCATTTTTTCTCTTTACCTGTATATTACGTGGACGGTTACGGAGATAGTCACATTGGCCTGGTATCTGGCATTGTATTTCAACGATACTCTTACTTCCACAACCCCGTTATTCCCGGCCTCTATCCAAATTGGCAAATTTTAATACTTTGGCCAAGAGAGTTATCTTCTAACTCTTCGGACATATGTCGAGCTCCGTTTGCAGACTTTTAGATGGACAGCGAACGTGTTCAGTGTTTTCCTGTTCTTTCTATCTTTGGTTTTGATGTGGGGCAACTGGAAGACTGGTTTTTCGGTTCTCCTATTGTTTGGGAGCTTTGGATGGTGGATCCTCCAGCTCGTTAATCATTTCGGCTCGACGATTTATGTGATGGTCCGCTGGCCGGAGAATACTCTACCTGTGTCAGCCGCCAAAATAGGGGACTTAGACCAAATTGTTACTCTGATAATAAGCGGAGTTTTTGTTTTATTTGGGACTATCATCAACTTGCTTCGGTACAATTGGGAGGACATCGCAAATGGAATTTCAAATGCTGTAGGTTTGGTTTATGATAGTGAACAATACATATGGCGTTTGTTCACTAAGTTTACAGGGTAAAACAGATTGTTCGGATGGCTAAAGCGGGAAAGAAATATGAGGAGACGTAATGTAGCTACCAATTTTTGAAGCTTCCTTAAACTGAATTGTCAGTCGGCAATAGGAAAAGGAGGTGGAGGTTTGTTGGGAAGTTGAACACGAGAAGGAAGATGGATAGGAATAAATGGAATAGAGAATAGATGAAGAATGGATATAAACGGTTTGTTATGAAGCGGGAGCAGTTCTTGGGGGAAAGCGGTGGAAAGGAGGTAGTACAGAGGGAATCTGGTGATGGTGGCGAGGAAGGCGAGGTGATGTTACAGGAATGACTTTTGATTTATGTTGACAAGAACTTCTTTTTTCTTCGTGGAATGATTTAGAGAAACGAGTTGAATCTCCTTGATGGGTTAATTGTTCCCTCCCTTGAGATTTGTTCCTTCCGAAAGTAGAAGCAACCGAGGGAGGTTGACCTCTTCTTTCCAACTTCACTTCTCAACAATTCCACCTTCTTAAGCAACAAGCTCCTATAACTTCTTCTTAAACAAAACCGCGCGTCCAAAGACTTGAAGTCTCTGGCTTTCGCTACGACGCCTTCATCTTCATTCCCAAGAAGGACCCGTCTCCAAAGATCAGGATCTCCTCACGATCATCCGCTCTCTATCTTTTTGCAATGGGCTCCTTGAAAAGGTCAATTGGCGAGTATGTTTACAAGATTCCACACTAGTCTTCTATCATTACTAACTGCCGAATAGGTACCTCGCTGATGACACTCAGCGAGTGACTATCTACGTCGGACCCGATCGCATGTCTTGGACACTCAGCGAGGACCTTCTCTGTGATCAGGTGGAGTTCTTCGAGAAAGCTTTCAAGGGGCCTTTCAAAGAAGGCGTTTCCAAGACCATGGCGCTACCGGAGGATGATCCAAAGGACTTTTCCAAGGTTGTTGATTGGCTCTATACTCAGAAGATTACTTGCAACCTTTGTAAGAACATTACAACCGAGTTGGAACAACGAGTTACAAACTATAAACCAGAGCATGAACTTCAATGGTGTACACTTTGCGTCTTCGCAGACAAGCTGGGGATGATGGATCTGGCTACGGCCGCTGTGCGCCAATTGAAACTGTGCTGGGAGCACAGTAAACTGAGTATATCTGCTGAAGCGGTGGAATTCGTCTTCAACAATGCGCCGAAATCACTCCCTCTTCGTACTACTTTTATCAAAACCGCCTTGCTCAATTTCTTCTCAGATGGTCCGGTGAAGAAGTTTGCAGGTATCGGACAATCACTTTCGGCCAGTACAAGTTTCGCCAACGCTACGATGGATGCCATTCGAATGCACATCCTGAAGAAACCGTATGATTGTCACATTCCAAGATGTATCGACCACGGGACACCTCAAGCGCCGGCACCCAGCGAACAGAAAACAGTCGTAGCTTCCATTGCGGCATTTCCTCAGCCCATCATCAACTTGTCAACAGTGGTTCCTTCTACTCCAGTTCCAGCACCCTCTACGACCAATTGGTATGACTCGCCACGCAGTCGTGGAAGCGGGATTCGAGATGGACGTGGACGTGGCCGTGGGGGCTGTTAGTTTCAACTTCTCAAGCACCGAGTATCATTGAATTTAAGATCCTTAATTACTAGTTGAAGACCGTATGGGTTCTCTTCAGATGTACAACAGAAACAGAGGTCATGGCTCGTTTCTTGACGAAGGTGTATGGATGAGTTAGCACCGAGATAGGAAGAGGAAGCAATAGAGAAACCAATATGAAGCATCCTATTAGGGTGGTATGCTTTTCCAAGGCCTTTAATTCTATTCACAATTGTGTATTTTCATGTCTCATCAACCTTTCTTTGATCAGTCTCATCCCGGTGCGATTCTCCTTCCCAACCCAAACGCCAAAACAAATCATTATCGAGTTTTCACATCCTCGTTGCCAACTCAGCTCATTAGCTACCGTTCAGAGAAACCACTTGTATCGCTGACCAGCAGCAACCACATCTAACCTTGATGGTGCTGGTGCTGATGCTGATGATGTTGAAGACTCTGCTGTCCATAGCCCTCATCCCACCTCTCCTCTCTCTTAACACAAACACCCCTTCCCATCTCTTGACCCTCTCTCTCGCCACCGAACCCTTCGCCAGCTTCGCTCTCAACTCCCCAGCCCTGCTGCAGCTCGCCAAACAAGCCCCCTCCAACACCCAAACCACCCATCCCCTGACTCAACCCGGTGCTCATCCCATACGCACCATAGATATCGTCTCCTCCAACCCCACCGACGAAACTCCCCATCATATCCAACTCTTCAACACCGGCTAAGGGATTGGAGTGAACGAAGCTGTGGATGCCGTTTGAGCTACTAGGGGTCGGTGAGAGGCTTCTTCCGCCAACGCCGCAGTTGAAACTGGGTGTCACGGGACCGGGTGTTTGGAATTCGCTTCCGCTACGATCGAGTATCTCGCCTCCTCTCCCACGCGCATATTCACTCTTGACGCTCACGTTGGGGAGGAAATCGGGTGTTCCAGTGCCGGTGCTCCGTCCTTCGGTCTTGACACTCTCAGAATCATCCATCTCCTCATGTTTGGGATGCGGGTGTTTGTGTTTTCTCGGTAACGGTTTGGTTTTTTCCACACGCGGTTTGCGGGGACGGGGTGGTGACGGAGTAAGGCCGGTTATGGATGTGTCCATCTGTTTCTTGAAACGGGAGTAGCGCATGCGTGCTGCGTGGCCATTGGTAATCTTCTCCGACTGGAGGATCGGGTGTGAGGAGACGGCATTCCAGTCGATCTGACGAGCGGTCGGGTTAGTGCTTGTCTAACGTCATGGGGTCAATGAGAGAAAAGGAAGGAGCAAGAATACCAAGAAGATGCATGATAAGAGAGTTTGCGATTGGGTAGAGATAGGAGTTGCGGGGATGGGGATGGATGAGAGAGGTGTGGCTGGTGGGACGGATAGTTGAATCGGAAAAGATGGAAATCGAGAGGCAGGGTGGCTAATGCTGGAACCCAGAGAGAAGGAGAGAAGAAATCAATGAGAAAGAGCGGTGTGACTTACGTCCTTCAAGCATTTCTGACTGAGGATTGCATAGAGCAGCCGGTTCATGGCGCTATCGTTCGGCATTGTCTGTCGCTTGCGAAGACTGGCCAGCTTGAAGGTCTGAGAGGTTTTTCAGAGTGAATTCAGCACCTTCTGATGAAGAGCAGTATGTATGCTTGGGAATAGAGGTCCTCGAAGGTGTGAGTTGCTCTGATGGTGGGCGAACCTCAGTACTTCTGGGCGGAGGAAGATGGGGGTGCTTCGCAACACAGTGCGGATGGAAAGGCTCCTATCTGACCGCTCTGCACGATACAGCTGTACCTCGAGTGAGCAGGAACTGGCGGTGTGATCTGGGGAAGAAATAGTTGTGAATGGGTGTGAGGGGGGAAGTACCGAATTTCTAGGTCGCTCACATCTTTCACGCAAAAATGGGTGAGGAAAGGTGCATGCGGTACAATGGAGTGTGAGCCTTTCAGGCCACCCCTCTCTTTGGCATTCACAAAGACTTCTTTCTCATGCACGCGGGCTGGTTGACCAGCCTACTTGGCGACAACGTGTTTGTGAATTGACAAGGAAGGCAGCACCAGATGCAGGCGAGGCGCGGCAGCTCCAGAGAGCCTTTCACACCAGATCCATCGCCATTGCCGGTGCCCACCATGACGCTGTCGCTGCTGCCTGGAAACGAGTGTTTTGGTCGTTGATCGGGGCAACGCCGTGATGTTCTTCACAAATCGGTTGGATGGCGTGCACGCGTCGGCTACACGAAAGGAACTCCGCGCGCGCACGAGAAATAGAGAGCTTGCATGAGGCTAGCAGGGGTCGTGGCTGGCGACAAATGTCAAAGCGTCGCTAAACCAGATGGCAACCAGAAGAAAAACAAAACATAAAGGGGAGGGAGGACCTGCATATCGTTGCCCTTTCCGAGCCTTTCTCAACAGATGGGATCCCAGAAAAGCCCCAGCCGAGATTCCGCCATAGTCTTTAAAGCTGGTTGCGTGGTGGTGACCAGCTGTGTCCAACCCTCCTTTTCCCGCCCAGGATGCGGGGAAGCAGGTGGTTGGTATCTGATGACAGTGGTGTTACAAGAACGAGAAGAGCGTGGTAAATAATCGGGCGAGATGATTCTGATGATGCGGTATGCAGGAAAGCGTTGATTTAATGCAAAGGCAGGGTGTGAGTCATTTTTGAATGTAAGAAAGCAGGTGGCTGAAATGCAAGAACACTAGACGAGAGAATTTTGAGGTACTGAAAGATAAAGATCAAAATAGGTTTGCTTGTAAAAAGAAGCACAAAAGGAGAAAGTTTGCCGAAGAGACATGAAAGATGTGCAAGGAGACTTGTAAGTAATCTGCTCTCTAAGGAGGCTGGGCTCAAGATTTGCATTTCGAGCTCTCATCTGGAGTCCCTTCTCCGCTCACCCATTGCATCTTCCTCTCGCTATTCGTTGTAAATTAAGAACTTCTGGCGCCAGTCGCACGGATTTCTTCGAACTGATGTCTTTCGAGCAAAGACAACTAATGTCGATAAATCGCATACTTCTCAAGGCTCAAATTTATCCTTGCGCTTCAATCCCGGTCGTCTGTAGACTCGCTGTCACCTTCCACATCTTTCTTTCGCCATCGCCCTTCATCAATTCTTCTTCTGCTGCTCGCAATACCTGAACACTAAGATTTCACCACCATCTTTCATCGAAATCCCCTTCACAAACACAAGAGAGAACCCTTCAACCTTGTGATATCTCATCACCTCTCATTACGCTTTTCTCTACAACCAGCAACGGAGAAATTTTGCACCATCAATTGCACACCCCTGTCACACACTCACGTCTTCGAAGAAAATGCCGGCACTATGGGACGACAAGGCCGACAAGGACCTTCTACTATCAATCATCGATGAAGGCTCTCTCAAGCCCATCCCCTGGCCTGCCGTCTCCAAAAGAATGGCCTCCAAAGGCTACGGGTTCAGCACGGATGCATGCAGGTAAGATTATTTCGCGTTCATCAATTGCATTGGTGTAGCATAATTTAGCTCGTAATGGCTTCCTTCTTTAAGCTCATCAATCCGATGACTTCACCGTACAACTGAAGCAGAACTAACTTGCTAGACAACACTACCAGAAAATTCGCAAGCAAAGCACTGCTGGCTCTAGCGTTGCACCCCGCGCTCCGGCTTCCACGCCAGGTAAGCGCTCGAAGACGAGCAATGCTGGCAAGGGAAAAAACAAGAATAACCTCTACGGTGAGCATGACGGTGATATGGATGAGAAAGATGACGAAGAGGATTTCCCAACTCCAAGCAAAAAGAGACTCAAAAAGGAGAAGAAGGAGGAGTCGGATGAAGAAAACCATCCATTTGGTCAAAATCCTGTCCTCTTCAAGACTGAGGCTGGCGAGGTAATCGACCTGGAAGAAGATGAGTAAGTGTATATCCATCATTTACACGGCTTCCTTACTAACATCAGCAGTCTCTACGAAGCCTAGTCATGTGTCACTTGACCACACTGCCGGCTTCCTTTACTCAACAGTACATATGATGCTTTGATGGGCTTGATGAGGACCTTATGCCCACTTGAGCACCTTTCCCCTTTCTGCTTCACGTGAAGCTCATGAGATCATGGGCCGGCGTGCCTATTCCAATGAAGGGGCAGCTTTTCCAACGTCTTCGATTGTAGTGCTCCGGCGCTGATCTTTTCCGAGGCACGAATCCTCTTCGTCTTCCAAACTCTTCTGCTTCAGAAATAAATACCGATGCTTTCCAACTGTCCTGCCTTGACTTGTTTATTGTGATTATGATTGTGATTGTGATGATGAAGAAAGATGCAGGAGAGCAAGGAGAGGGAAAGTGGGGATGGGTCAGAGCTGAAATTTACCGAAGAAAACGTGACTGCCGGATCGGGAAATCTTGCATCTACTTGACCCTTCCCATTCTCCCTTCTGTCCTGATTCATTCCTTTATATCATGATGCTCATATTGCTTGCCTCCCAGCGCCATGCTCAAACCCATTACACAAGACAAATTATACCCAATGGCCGGAACGCCTTCGACCCCGAACTCCTTCACATTATCGAGCAACACGAATTCCCACCACCGCCACTGCTATAACTCCCTCTCGTCCGCAGCAAGTCTTGGAAATGCTTCCTGTTCTCTTTCATGATGATCTCCATTCGCTGCTTCCCAATGGTGCTCTCGCTCATATGTATTGGCATCGCGTCTCTCTTTGCGTGTCTGAGCCACAGATTATGCGTGCCGTCATGTATCGGACACATGGTACCAGGTTCAATCGTGTAACGAGGGTTTTCGAAGTTGGGACGGATGCGAGAGTGCGCTATTGGGGCGGCATCGTTGCGGTCGCTGTCTGTTGGAGGGCGCACTTGAAGACTGGCCACGCAGACGACGCAGAAGTTAGGAGAGAAACGGAAGGACATGTTGGACGTCTTCGAAGTCCTGGCCACGGCTTGTTGGAGTTTCCTTGCTCTGCTGAGAAGATTGCGTTCCAGTCTTATGGTTTGGAATGCGCAGGAGAGAAGACGTGCTGGATCCACAAAGTCGTGTCCCGGCAATTCTGCATCATATCATCTCGACCTTATTGAGTACTTATGCGCCGAGAATATTGTCTTATTTTATTTTGTGGAAGCACAACATCATTTCTGGGCCCACCGTATCAGAGCCGAGCACCCTGCACAACGTCGGAGCTGAGTCGCAAAGTCCCCCTCATTGTTGGAGGCGTAATATTGCTCCTCTGCCAAGAAGAAGACGAAAAAGAATGATATATTTTCCATTTCACTCTGCTGGATTTATATTTTAGATTCCTTATATCGGCCACTTCGTCCTGTTGTGCCAAGAAGGGCGGATCGGAGTGTCAGCAATAGCCCGCTGTTACACAGGCGATGGAATTCACGAGCCGACTTTGGAACAGGAGAGGAAAGTCTTCCGACACTTGCAGGCAAAGCAAACAAGGTCCGTTTCACCACTTCGTGGCGTTCCAGGGTCGCGTGCCGACCCTCACTCGAAGAAAGAGGCTGAAGGTGGTTGAAAATATGTCACTTTCAGCCCCCACGTCCGCACTGCGATCCTGGAAGATCGACCGCACCGGTGTGATTGAGATGCATGAAGCCAAAGCTTGGGAGAAGCTTTTGGAGGCTTGCTTGCGTACTGCACTCGAGCGTGCAGTATGAGTGAATGGTACAGTCTTGGTGGCAGGGTTGAGTCAGACACTTCTGGCTAGGTAGAAATAGACGAGTTTTGCCCCCTCCAAAGCTTCCTGGAATCGCAACAAATTCCAGCGAGTTACTTGACTGCAATTCCTTTCTAATCTTCACTATCTTCACTGGAGAGGTTCAGAGAGCGCATTTTTTTCTCGTTCCAACCTTTTTCGGACGACTTTGCGGATAGCATCTTCCAGACCTACCTCCACATGTCTCAAAACGCCATGGAAGCCACTAAGAAAGCGACGAAATCCCCTGATTCAGATCACATGAGATTCTTTGCAATCATTCTCCAAAACGTGAGAGGCAAACTCGATGCAAGTTGCACCGAATAACCACACCTCTCTTGTCACAGATTCACATCTAATAGTGTACAGGTTGACTGGAATGTCATTGCCGAGAAAGCTGGCTACAGCAACGCAGAGACAGCTCGCGCCCGCCACCGCCAAATTATGAAGAAACTTGCCAAACAAAGTGGCGATGGTTCTTCTACCCCGTCCCCAACTAAGTCTCATGCTCCTAAAACACCAGTTGGAAGCGGGACGAATCGCTCTCCCAGTAAGGTGACGAAGAAGCAGCGCCCCGGGAATGGCAGTTTCGACGGAAGCGCAATGATCAAGCGGGAACAATGGGAGGAACAGAGGGGAATAATGAGTGGAGCAAGCTTTGCAGACATTGATGTTTCGGATGTGCTTGACTAAATGCCGATGTCTCTCTCCAATATTGCACTGATTAACGGCCTTTGGATGAATCCAGTCGAAATAGACGCCCCGGATCGAGTATCCCTAGAAAGAAAAGAATCAATTAAATTTACAAGGTACTCTCGATTTCATTCTGTCATGTGTGTGGCTTCTGTATCGCTCCGCCCCCATCGCATCTCAGATCTGATATGCTGCCCCTCCGGCTTCGATCACCCACTCAGAGGAAGCGGCTTGCATGTGGCTGCATCAGAAATTCGTAATCCGACCAGCAAACGCACAAACACAACGATCCCTCCTGATAAACAATACTCTCGCCCAAATTCAGAACGCAAGACAAAGAAAATGAGCCCTCATGTCATCTCTTCTCAATCATCTCCCCCTTAAGGTTAGCGAGCGTTGAATCCGGCCTAGTGACTGCATTGCGATCGCGCTCTCCACCGACGGATCTCAGTAGCCGCGCGCCCCGGACGCCGCGTCCCTCCCACCCCTCTCAAGCTTTTCTCTCCCTTTGCTTTATCTCTTGGCATTCCCTCCAGCTGGTGGCGCTAAAGTGCAGGTTCTAGACTGCTCGCTTCGCGGGTATTCGGACGCTGGCGTTGGGTTCGAGTCTTTGATTGATTGATGGAGAGGGAGATTACAATGTTTTGAGTGGAAAGGGGTTGTATGTATGTGGGTGGAAGGGGAATTTACTTGGGGTGCAATCGGAGTTGGGTGTCTTATTAGAGGAATACTGGTTTGTTGCTTTTGGAAGTGTGTGGTTAAAGGCTTTTCGTCGCTTGGTAAGCGGAGATTCTCGTTATTGTATGCAGCGATCATTGAGAGATTTTCACATGCAGCAGTTGCTCTTCGATCAAAACAAAAATCTTGATTATAGGCTTGGAAAAGTACATCTAGATGTAAGATCCAGGCGTGGTAAGTGCTGATATAAGCAGATCTCATCGCTCTCTGATGACCTTCGCCCATCTACACCTACATTTAAGCGAGCTCGCTTGTTGACCCTGAGCTGCAGAGGGGGTTTGTTCGAAGAGAATACGTCGTAGATCTTTGGTTCTTGGATTAGAGAAGTGAGACTTGGGATTTTACTCGTAACATGAATCCAGCACCCGAGTACTCTATCTCTGTCTTTAGAACTGACTGGGTACTACTTAGAAGCAAGAGGATATACTTAGCTTGCCTCGAAAAGGACAGCCGTTGTCGAAGGAATCATAATCCAAGTCTAAGAGGTGTCTAGAAATTGGCTCTATCTAACTGGTCAAACACGCCTTCTCGATATATTTTCCTTCCACGTTCATCGTAGTATGTCTCGCCAAGCAGCGTATCACGCCGCAGCTTTGCGGTTGCAAGGTCCGCACTCGCCAAATCTTGCGCCTGCTGAGCCGCTGCTGCTCTATACTGGGCTTCCTGGGGCGCCTGTCTCTGGCGCATCAACTGAGCGAACTTCGCCTCGATCCCCTCGCTCTTCTCCTCGTACCTCTTTCTCAGCTCGAGATCGGCAGTGGGAGGGAAGCAGGCCCGCAGGATCTCCTGGAACGTAAACTTGTTATCGGTCAGCGGATCGAGCAGGAGACAGCCGCTCTGGAGCAGTTTGTTCAGGGACTTGTGCGCGACACTTGACATGTTCGTGATTCTACAGGATATTGGACGCCCAAGACAGCCGTGCTCAACTCGGTATCAAGGTGTGTGGTCTCATTTCCAGCTCGTCTCTATCACTAGAAAGACGTCTTTCCTCTTGCTCGTACCAGCGCGGCTGCTCATCCACCATGCGCCTCCTTCATTCACGGACCCTCAAGCTCCAAGAATTTTTTGAGAACGCAACACCTTCGTATGCGATCCTGTCTCATACTTGGGGCCCTGGGGAAGTGACCTATGAAGATATGCAGGGCGATAGCGCCAAGGAGAAAGCCGGTTTTGCCAAGATACAGAACTGCTGTGAACAAGCTGGCCGTGATGGATTCGATTTTATCTGGGTTGACACGTGCTGTATCGATAAAAGCAGTAGCGCCGACTTGTCAGAGGCTATCAATTCCACGTATTCTTGGTATAAGAATGCCAAGGCCTGCTATGCATATCTTGCCGATGTCCCTCCCCTCGGCCTCTGGAATGTAACAGACTCGGCGAGCTTCACTCACTTTGCGGCAAGTAGATGGTTCACCAGGGGCTGGACACTGCAAGAGCTCATAGCACCGCCCGATGTAGAATTCTTCGCTCAAGATTGGACACGGATTGGGACAAAGGATTCCCTGGGCCACGTGGTTTCTCGTGTCACTGGCATTGATGAGGCCACGCTCAGAGGTAGATGTGTGAAGGAGGCCAGCGTGGCTAAGCGGATGTCATGGGCCGCAAAAAGAGTCACAACCAGAATTGAGGATATTGCCTACTGTCTGATCAGTATATTTGGGGTAAACATACCATTGTTGTATGGAGATGGAGAAAGAGCTTTCGTCAGGCTCCAGGAAGAAATAATGAGCAGCTCGGACGACCAATCTCTTTTTGCCTGGGGAGACAAGTCATCAGCACAAGTCTTTGATCATGAATCTGGCCCCAAAGTCTCGTCTCCTCCGAGATTAGCGGTCAGACAGAGGTTCTGATTGAGTCGATTTCAAAGTCTCGTCCTCGTCCCTTACGAGGTTTCCTTGCTCGGTCACCTGCTGAGTTTGAAAACTCTAGAAATATCATTCCCTATCGCAGTTGGGACGTCAGCATGCCATACTCCATGACAAATCAAGGTTTGCGAATATAGCTTTCAGTTAGAAACCATGAAGAGCATGTGCAATGGATCGGAATACTTGCATGCCATTACGAGGTCAATTTCTTTGGACCCCTCGGCGTCCACATCCAGCCGGTGGCCTCAGTTAGTGGAGATCAATTCGCCCGAGACGTTTCATATGAGAGACTTATTATCGTTGTGCCGGAGCACGTATCCAAAGCAATTTTCAGAACCATCTACATTCGACAAGACGTCTTGCTTCCCAGTGCTCGAGATTCGGATCAGAGGGATCACTTTCTGATCAGAGCACTTCCAAATCAGGACTATGCGCTGTCAAAGACGTTTCCAGCCGAGCATTGAAGTCGAAGGGCCTAACTGTTCGTGCAATATTGTCATTGTCCCGCCAATTTCGGACAAAAAAGCCGTCGAAGAAATGATCGAGAGCACTTCTCATGGGGCCTTGGAGATGGCGTGCAGAGTCTTAAACCCTTGGGATCATGTGCGCGAAGAGGCAGCTTTCGCGGCGATTAGAAGAGAGGTTTTCGTGGGCCAGGAAATGTTTGTAGTTGATATTACCGTTCTATCAAAACGCATCAAGAAGATTCCTCTCTCCGCAGCCGTCTAGGTGCTTTGGAGCTTGATAAAACCATGTACTATCAAGAGCGGCTCAATTGAGCTGGGTGTTCGAATTGAACGATCCGAGACATCGAGGGAGAAGTCATATAATCCTGACCAGTGTTAAATTTCAGCTTGGAGATTACATCTCCATGAATCTTCTGACCTGTTAGCGAGTTGCTCTCAGCTATAGTATGCAAACAGAATGCTGTTGACGACTGTGGGCTTTGTTTGGTCCCAATTATAATTCTACCTCCTAGAAGGTGCCTCAACGTTCGTTCCTCCTCCAGAGAAGTTGTGGATGAGAAGAGACGAGATAACTATAACTTGTCTGCAAAATTTGCAGGCCGCTTGACACAGACATGCTCTAATATGAAGGTCAGACCTATCATTTAACCTTTTTGTACACTTACCACATCTGCTCGTCCCAGCCTGCAGTCTCAAGTTGTTCGAACGATGCGGTGCGCAACTCTCGAATTTGGGAAAAAACTTTCAAGCTTCTGGATACAACTGTGCTTGTTGTTAGAGTAGAGAGGTTCAGGAATGATGCAGTTGTGTGGATAGAGTTGGCAAGGTTTCTTAAATCGGGGATATCGTAGCAGGTGGTTTGTTGTGAATAATCTGTGATTTGGTAAGCCGGGGTGCCGCGAGGGGCTGAATGTATAGTGAATAGCAAACAATCGTGTTTGATGACACTTTGGTAAGTCGGGGTATTGCGAAACTAAAGAGAACTCGCCCCGCCTTATTCTGTGTTCTCTCCAGCCTCCTTCTTCACCCTTGAATCAAGGAATTCCTCTATGATCATGTGCTTTAGTATTTCAATCTTGACCCCAATAGCGTGAGAGGATAAAATCGAGCCCGCGAGTTCATAATGAATCTTTCAATGCCATAGTTAAAGTGGAACGTTTCAAATTGTGAGGTTTAGGAGCGCGCAGTAACTATAACGTTTCTAAAGTGAGAGCACGTAAAGAGCTTGACAAGGGTAAGATGATTCTATTGAATAGATTGAAAGAAAGAATCAAAGAACAAAGAGCAGAGCTTGGTATTTACGTACATAAGGAGCTTGCAGGAGCTAGTTCTAGAGCATGTGAAACCCCCTGCAATGCGTCCAGGGGCTATTTTCCGTGACACAAATTAAACTCGAGTAAGCAATGATGACATTCGTCTTTGATGCCATCCATGTGTAGTGCAATGATGGAGAATTTGAAAGGCTTCGTGAACTACCGTGCAAATATCCCTGGCTTAGTCCCTACTGATTTCTGGGTGCAAAATAATATTTCCAGAGCTGATGCTCTCCAAGATACGACTATGCGTACTTTTCAGGAGTCTCCTTTGGTATGACTTTGTAAAGTGTGATTACTGAAGACTTCGATATATCCAAAGGTAACTTTTTCCGAGAATTGGATGACGTTCGTCTTTCGAGGGAGCCAGAAATTGTGACGGGCACTGACGAAAAGTAAATTCTAGAGGCGCAACAAGTTTAAAAAAAGGTTGAAAGAGTCCGGTAGACAGTAGCTTTCTCTTTTTCTCTCCGGTCTGAAGATTTAAAGTGTTGTCATGATTATTCAAGCCTTGAAGTTTGATATCCCCGTCCGGGTCGAACTTCGCCCGCAGGCCACATCCCAAGATAAATAATGCTCGACTTCGTGTTCTCAACCCGCTTCTTCCAACCTCGACACAAACCAAAACTTTGAAGACGCAAACATCTTCAAACATCCAACTTGATCATTCAATCATATCTGTAAGTCTAATAGCCAAGCATGATGCATCGAACAGTATTGATCAGATGGATTACGTTTGACAAGATTCCCACGCTGACCGTTTGATGAAGCCGACTTCAATCTAGCAATCCATCAAAATGACTGCCGACCCAACTCCTAAGGACGTTGAGATGTTCTTCGCGGTCCTTATCAACATGAAGAACAAGCCCGATGTAAGTTCTAATCCATTTGTTCGAGTCAAGTATGCCCTAGTCATTGTGATACATTGTTTACAACACAACACATGAACTTATTCTGTCAGCTCCTTTGAAAGCTGCTCGCAACACAGCTGTTTCGTTCTTATGTTATGACCATACTTGCTAATCACAACACGCTCAGGTTGACTGGGATGCTGTTGCGAAGGCCATGTCTCTGAAGAGCGGCAACGTTGCATCCACCCGTTTCCAGCAGATTAAGAAGAAGCTGGGCCTTGGCCAAGGTGCATCATCGGCTACTACCACCCCGACCAAGACCCCTGGCGGCCGTGCGAAGGCCAGTGGTAGCGGTACCAAGATCACCCCCTCCAAAGTTGCTAAGCGCGGTGGCGGTGGTGGACGTAAGAAGAAGGAGGTCGAAGCTGAGGAGGTAGAGGTTGACGTTGATGCGTCCGATGCTGGCCAGGACGATGGAGAGATGCAAGTTGGCGGACCGGTCGAGGATGAGCATCCAGAGGAGGAGACCAGCGATGAGGAGCAGGCTGCTCTCGTTCATCAACCCCAGCTCGATGTTGATGATGATTTCGAGGATCATCTCGAAAATGACCTCGTGGCTCAACATGATGAAGATCACTCGGCGTATGCGTACTAAGTAGCATACATCTGCGACTCGACCCCCCTTCCCGAACCTTGCGTAAGACTCTCCTCCTGCTAAACACTCCATGCTAATGGGTTTTCAGAGCTCTTTGGAGACTGTGACACGGAATAGGTGTGGGTTGGCACAGATTTCTTTCATGGTCCATATCCGGTTCTTTCCCTTTGCATTCCACCATTCCGGTTGGGCTTGCGTTATCGAGGGAGCTGCATAATAGCTGGCATGTTATTAGAGGCAGCAAATGACAAACGTAGTGAATATTTGATCCTTGATCCATATGTGACCTGTCAAGAAAGCCAGTTCTGCAAATCGTGTCTTTGGCTTCAAATGTAGCTCGCCTAAAAAGGGGTATCACGTGAACTATTGCTCCGCAGCTCATGGTCAACCCTGAACTTTAGATACCTACTTAGGTAGGTAGCCACCTTCCATGCAGTGTAGAACTTTTGAGAAAGTTAGATCATCCTGTGGAATAAGCCTCTGTCATATATTCGATGTTTTGTAGATTATGAGTCGAGGAAAAGTCCTCCGACATGCTCCTACTCACTTTCCGTAGTGCTTCTCAGCAGGACAATTTCATATCAATGGGCATACTTCTCATCCTGGGAAATGTATCAGTGTCCTCTCATCATTGACTGTTTGGTTCCTCTCTTCCTTCTCTCGAGATTGACACCCCAGTTGACTCTGTATGTCCTCGCTGCTTCCTGTTCCCTCATTTTCCTGTCTACTTCATCTCCAGGAAAGAGCCATGGCTCTCCACGTTTCACTCGAGCCAAGGCATCCTCTGCTTCAGTGCATTCCGCTTCTTCCAGAAAATCATCTTCGATATAAACTGCTGTCTTGAAAACCCACACGGCCAATTCGTATCTTTCCTCAATTCCTCTGTCACCAGGATAGAGTTTTTCATATAACCACGCAACTTTCATGTTTGCTCGACCTTCTGAGCGATGGACGAACTTCCCAATACGGTCGGGGTCGTCTGTTCGGCGTGAAAGCATTTGCTGCGCGGTATACTCTGCGTGTGGTAGAGCTTTCTCGAAACAATTACGGGCTTGTTCGGGCCGAGAGAGCCTTTCATAGACGATACCTAGATCTGTGTACCATTCCCCAAGATACTTGTCTAAAGAGTTCGGATAACCCCACGATCCTTCACGCTTAAGTGCCCAACTTTCTTGCAGGCGGATTGCATTCTTGTACTCTTTGATGACCTTGGAAAGATTACCTGAGATAAGATAGACGTCACCAACAAACTTATATGAATCAGCTGTCTCTGGACCTGACTCAATAAGCTTGTTGAATGCTGCCAAAGCCTCTCCATATCTGCCGCAAAACATGTAGGCTTGGCCCAGGGTTTTGTAAACATCATCTTTATCTCTTGACCATTTTCGTTTCAAAGCGTCTTCTAAAAATGTTACAGCTAAATCGAATCTAGACATTGCACAGTAAGTTTCTCCTAGCAAGAATTCAAAGGCTGGTCGTGCGTTGATCGCACTTTGGGTCTTCATCATTGAAGTCTTTTCGACCCCATACTGAAGCATCTCGGTGGCGGTAACAAAATGCTGATATCCTCTCATACCCTTCGCCTGATCAAGCCAGACATCCCAATGATTATCTGCTCTTCTCGGGTCCGCAAGAGTTGCGTCAGCCAGTGCGTTACAAAAGCCTTGCCAATCGAATTCTCGTGTTTCATCATACAGTTTTGGGTCAATATAAGTCTTTGCAAGATCTTTCCACTGAGAATTCCAATTTGGATCAAACTCCATATTTGCCCTGTAGGTACGCCGAGCCCCTTCGAGATCACCCTTCTCCTTGTACAGATCTGCCATTTGATGAAACCATCGACCGTTGGCATTTCCTGGATCTTCTTTGATGGCTTCTTCTAAGAGTGCAATAGCCGCGTCATAGTCTTTCTGGTCAACTAGCATGCTCTTCTTGAGCTTGTAATAATTTTCTCTGCAGGCTGTTAAATGTTGAGGGTCAATCCGTATTCCGGCTTGCCAAGCATCCAGAGCAAGATCCTTTTTGTCTTGAAAGTCGTAAATCAACCCAATTGTTTCCCAGTTTCGAGGGTTTCCATCGGGATCTTCATCTATAATATCCTGTATACGCGTCAAGCTTTCCTGGGAGTATTCTGCCTCTGAGAGACCACTACGTCGATAAAGAAAGTAGCATGCAATGGCTAAGTTGCTCTGACATATAGCACTCATTGCGTCAAAACCGCCAGCTTCGGCAATTGAGTCGAAATGTTTTCGCTCGCCGGCCTCTTTCTGGAAAATGAGATAAGAGTTTGCATATCGTAAACTCAAGTTCCCAGACAGCTTTCCTGACATCTTCCATCCTCTTGTTTCGTTTCCTTCAATTATACTTTTCTCTTCTTTTAGCAGCGCAGTCGCTTCGGTATTTTCAATAGATATATTGGGATGATTTGCCCAGATATCAAACCTAACCAAGGCCCCATATATATCTTGTACATTCATCCATCCTGGGTATGTATTCCAGAGCCAAATGTGACAAACGCGGGGCCATAGTTTATCTATGATGCACTGGAGATCGGGTATACCTTTACACCAATGGAGAATGGGTTGCAAATCATTTTCAGTCGGTGACAGAGACGGCGAATTTTCAAAAGACAATTTGTTGATCCCATACCAAGCTGATACTTCAATACAAGTGTGATATATTTCACTCCAAATGAAATGATGTTCTGAAAATCGAGAATCATCTTTCATGTAATAATCGAGCCATTTATCAACGGCATGGGAGGTCAAAAACTGATAGAGGTTGACCAATATCTCTTGGGAGAGTTTAGCAGGTAGGGGTATGCCAAACTCAAGAGTGGTAAGTGGATCAGCAAACCCACGCTCACCCAAACCTATGCTGTGACGAAGATGCCAACGCCATCTTGTAAGAGCATGAATCTGAAAAGCATCATTCATTACTGGTGGCGCACTCGTCAGATATCGAAGGCATCCTAATGCGGCGTTTCCATGTGCTATATTTGCTGAGAATAATTCAGGGTGGGAATTTCCAGGACTCGTAAGGTAGGCGTGGAAGGTTTCGTGACTGATATGAATTTCCAAACTCTGATGATCCCCAGGGGTAGGTACTAAACTAAGCAGTGATCCACATTCGCTGCAGAGAAAATCTTCAAAGTCAAAAATCTCATCATTCATGGAGGATTCCACGGCGGCTTTCATTTGAAACACTGTGAATGGACGAGGAAGTATCAAGGTCCATCTTAAAGTCTCCTTGATCCAGTTGTAATTACCGCTCTGAACGGCGCGATCAAGAATTTGATCATATACATTGCTCATTGTCAGAGGTACTGTCTCCAGTGCTAATGAAAATGAGTTAGTGGAGATAGTTCTCTCCAGGATGTCAAGAACCAGAGCTACCCAAAGGAAAATTCCATTCGACTTTTCGCCGAAGAATTCGACCGGGTCCTTCTCAAGCTGCTGAAAACCGTTGGCCAGTCTTGAGGAACCGGCAACCCGAGATTTGACGTATCTTTCAATGTCCTCCCAATTATCTCTCCAAGAAATATTGCGAGTAACACCGGTTTCAGAAAGAACCTTTTTCAATTCTGGGGATGACCTACTCGTTATCAGTATTTTAGCTCTAGGTATCAGGCAAAGGTTTTCGAGGAGGGTTTCAATCTCAGTCTTGTTGTCGTATGAAGGGCGCTCGGTCGATATTCTCGAATCCTCCAGTTCATCAAGACCATCTAGAACAATCATTATGTCGGATCCTTGCGGCCCTTTAGAAAGAGGTTCTGTAATGAGAGTGTTGATCAATAACGCAATATTTTTAGATTGGCCTGTTCCTGGAAGATCTGGCTTTTCCTGTAGAAACCTCCGATAGAAGTCGTGTTTCCGAGTGATCTGGTAGCAGAGAGTCCTGACGACATTGTATGCAGTCGTAAGGCCTGGCGTTCCACTCTTACAAAAGAAATGCAAGACAATGTCATCAGGATATTGACATGCTAGTAAATCATATAGGTATGCGGAAATTGTGGATTTCCCTGTGCCTGGAAGCCCGGTAATCCACATTGTTTGAGAGGGAGCAGGTAGAGACTGCTTTACGTCGCCAACACGCCACATCCTAAACTCTTCAAGTTCGAGAACCCAGCCAAGAGTGCCAACGGTCCTCTGCGATCGATTTGCGTGAAGCTGGGCTTCAACTTCCCAAGTAGATGGTTTGAGCCATTGAACGAAGCCATCATCTTTCTTATCGGATGTCGACTCTTCAAATTGGTTTCGTTGTCCTGTACTCAAAGTTATTACACACAAAAAGCGATTTTAGAAATATTAACCAGCAATAAGCTTGCCATATTAAAGATTGGAATTAAGAATACTAACTTTCAATACTTGTCGCAATTTGTAGAAGCAAGGCCTGATCGTATTCTTCATAAGATAGATGAAGGGCTTTGATAGCAGTCTGCCAGACCTCTGGACCTAAAAGGACGCTTTTGGTGACGTTTATGAAAAAACCATGTTTCCAATATCTCAGCGAGGACGCCAAGAAATTGATTATCTCTGTCATGAGATCAAGACTCTTTTCAAGCAGCAGTGGGTTCAACGAGTTCCGAGGTAAGTTTTGGATTTCAAACACCCTTCTGGATTGATAGGATATCCGATCTAGTTCAATGACCAAATCTTCTCTGCGTTCCTTTTCATTTTGAGCAAGCTGCAGGACCAATGCAGTTCCATTCGCAACAGCTTTCAAGGGACTGGCTATAATAGAAGCGTCTCCCAAAGCAGCAGCCATTCCACAAGCTACAGTAGCAAGCGGTAGTAGTTTCCCAACAAAGTCACCGGTCTTAGAAATGAAATTCTTCATCGAATCCGTCGTCGCTTTTGCTTTCTTCCCAATTTGTGTTTGTAGCTGGTATTCGACAATGTTTTCAAGCAAGATTTGTTCCACAGCCCTACCGAAATTGTCTCCTCGACTGGATACATCATTGTTCTTCACCGTTACCTCATAACTCGAAACAATCTGTTTCAGTGTGACGCTAGGTATCGGTGAAGACTTTGCTTTGGACGTGACGTAGGCTGTATAGCTTTCTTCAAATCTTTTAACTGCGGCACTCATCCGAGCCTTGGATGTTTCGATTGGCTTTGGATCTAACCAATCAATCATCAGCTTTAGCTTCACCCTAGGCAAATTGCAGGAAACGAACCGGTACTCGTGACGATAGATAAGTTCTGAAACGCCTCCATCGTGTTGTTTGTTATCTGTACATCAAAACTTGACTTCAAAAGGATAGGTGTCCCACCGGAGCCTAATACAACATGAAATAGCTGCCTGAAAGTGCCCATGCCAGGTTGGTGGCACAACCCATTTCCACGATCCAGTCAACGTCGGAATGTTCTGCCAAGAGAAATTGTGGCTGAGCAGCTGAAAGATCCTGCACCACTTCAAACGCGACGCCGGAGATTGATAGCACTCATCACGACAAAATCGGTATATAAGCGCAGTGCTAATCTTGATGTTGGAATTTAATCAAGCCTTGCAAAGTAGAAAGTCGAGGGAGCGGCACTTCGAAGTTGAATGGTCGTTCAGGAGAAGAGATGTCTCACCCTCTACGTAGTAGAACAAAGCGGCCGAAATTGGCACGCGGACTTAACTAACGCAAAAATAAACATCAAAACAACACCGTATTTGAATTTGATTCTAGTAAGTACGATTACTTATAAAGTGACTTCTCTACTATCAAAGCTACTTTACTCATTCTTAAAGTATTTGCATTTATCATAGAATAATCGTTAACACTACGGCGCTCGTGCCAATTTCGGCCGCTTTATTCTACTACGCAGAGCTCGCTTCAAGTTCATTCGCTCGCTTACAGTGTTATTTCTGCCTGAGGCCTTACATATAACCCCTGTCACATCCCAGGCTTTTTGTTTACCTCAAGGAAAGGATAAGTATCGAGTGAGCTGGCCCGTCTACTGAATTATAACTTAAAGCTTACACTTTATCTTCAGACGCTGCACTTAGAAGAGTCACATCACGGTATCAATAGAGAGCAAATATTTTGACTACCTTCGTATTGCCTAATGCGCCCGACGCAAAGGAACCTCCAAGTAACCGAAGTTAAAGGAAGAGAACGATGGCAGACCCAGACTCATCCACAAACACCAGAAATATGAAGAATAAAACTCTCCGTAGACCACAAAACCACCAGATATGCATCTAAGACTATCTGTAGCACATACCAGTAACTACTGAGCTTCAACGCAACCAGGGTCTTGAAGAAGGTCACGAGCCTACATATTCTGGTCGCCGTCCTTGGTGTCAACCAAAGATTCAGAACTATCTAACTGATTGTCCAAACCTTCTTGATCCTCCATGACTTCGTCCTTGACAGGAACATCCTCATCGACGACCTTCTTATCGGCCTTGATCTTCGGGGTTGCAACCTTACGCGGCTTAGTCGGGGTCTTAGTGACCTTGGCCTTCTTTTCAGCAGGAGTCTTGGGGAAGGCGTTACGCTTCTTGGGCGTGCCAACAGGCTTTTCGGTTGTGTTGCCATCGACATCGTCAGAAACCGGAACCTCGGCAGTGTTCTTTCCACCCGCAGCACTAATGGGAAGATTGTACTTCTTGCGAAGGGCTGCAAGACGGTTGCTAGCCGATCTATAGTTGGTGTAACCGAGATCTTCAGCCAATTTCTGAATGTTGACCTAGAATAATTGGTTAGCTTGTGAAGTTGATTATCGATGTAAAGATGAAATGTATCAATGCGATTTAGGCTGCCACTTATGTCCGTGGATCGGCTCTTCTAGCAGTTAGAAGACAAGATGAACTCGATCTACTTACGGCAATAGAGCCACCAGAGGCGTTCTTAAGACAGGTGATCAAGAACTCCACATCGGCCGGAGTCATGCCAGCGACCTTGGACGGAGCGTCGGTTGCCGTATCAGACATTGTCAATGAAGTAATCTCAATAGATCTAACACGAGACTAGATGTTAGAAAATATTTCTAGCGGAATAATATCGATGGAAGATATCTTACTGTATGTTGGGTATTCAAGGGTTTGATGGACTAGATGCAAGGTGAGTTGTGGTCGATGAGAAATTTTGTATGAGTGTGTTGTTATTGAAGAGAATATTTGAAAAATGAAGTTGTGGGTCGAGATGTAGGCACTATGCACCAGCTAGTCTTATCTGGGAGTCATAGCCTTGCAAGGCTGCTGCACAGCATTAAATCATTTAATTCTCTTACTTAATATGCGAATGCATGCGTTCTTAATACTATTACCTTCTGTTCTTTTAAACTCTCCAATGAAGCACATACTAGACTTAGCCTGAGAACTCCATATGACTTAAGAAACAGTAAAGATATGCTGCTATAATATTTCTACCTCTCTGAGTTTGAGAGAACCAAACTAGAAAGCTGCTGGGTATCCTTCTAAACTTGTACAATTCCTAATCTACACGTGTGAAACAAAGGCCCAACACTAGGATTAGATTTGTTCTAGGTACTAAATAACGGGAAACTGCAACTAATTTCTAGCTAGCTCTTTGTGGGGATCATTCATAGCCAGTAGCATTCAAACCGCTCTCATCGAATAGGCAACCTCGAAATCATGCTGTATTCTCCTAGTCTACCTCCATTATAGCCCTTTCGTACCCAAGGAAATGCCACTTCTTTTTAGCTAGTGCAGCATTGTGAGCCGCCAGATGTATCAGTAGGATAGTTCTACGCACCAAGATCAGTTTTCCCCTTATATAGAACCTCTAATAACTCATAGAATGAATGGCTTATGAACTGCTCGAATATGCTGGCACATTCGGTTCTAAGTGTTTCAAACTCTTCCAACAAAGAGCATTTATGCATTTATGGTGCCAGTCACCGAAGCATAGTGCTTGCACTGCAATCCGAAGAAATTTATATTATCAGCCTCCAGAAGTTCCTTGGATTGTCTAAGTCATTTAACTAAATCTCTTTAGCCTCTAGGACCATGAAATCGGACAATACTCTATTCATTTTCTTTTTGATATAGCAAATTATGGTGCATGACATAGCCATATCTCAACACTTCGTAGTTAATATAGACGTGTCACCATGAAGAGGCTTGTTATTCTTGACCAGGCACTATTATCCTCTTTTGTTCTTGATAATATCGATATTCTTAGTAAAGGGTTTCGGCCGTTGCCTTCTGCTTGCTCGTAGCTTTATGTGTTTCGAGTTTTTCGTAATGAGGTTTTTGTGTGTGTTCGAAGACTGTCAAGATTTGGTGACTTGAGCTTAAAGAACAAAGGGTTCAATGACTCTCATGGTGGCAAAGATTCCTGTCAGAGAAGTTGTGTTCATTTTTGTTCTGAGAGGAAAATCTGTGAGGTCAGCGATTTTCAAAATGCAGCAATATCGTCGCAGTAGGTAGTTCTAGATGAACAAAACTTAAGGGCTGCAAAGACCGTCACGATTGCGGTATGATTTCATGTAAAGATGCTCGACAACTTTTCATTTCAAAGAGAAATAATATCAATAAGGCTTAACGCTTTTAGGTCCATACCTCTCACCGCCTTTATGCAAGTTGCAGTCTGATTTCTCTCATAATTGGAATATCAAAGACTATCACAATTACCAATTCACTTCAGTCATAGACCCCTTGGAAAATCTGTGTCATAGCGGGGTAATACTTGTGAGAGAAGCTAACGCTTTTAGTCAGACACACCTCTCACCGCCTTCTAACATTTCGGCAACAGGCCTGTTTGTTGACACTCAAATCTCAAGATGAAAAGCGACGGTCTGCATGCTCCAGCAATTTAAATGAAACGATATCTCTATGATTAATCTCAATTATGTTACTGAATATGAAGAGTTGCCTGAAAGATCATTATGGACAGACATTAGAGTAGAACTAATCATCAAAAGCCCCTGAGAGAGACTTCAGCAATATGCGTAAGCTGTAAGCCCAAGGGTAAGAAGAGACTTTGTACTTATGTAGAGTATAAAGAAAGAAGACCGTCAGTATTTGCAGTAGAATAAGTTTCTGAATTGCGTTCCAGTTCTGTAAGCAAACTTGAACAAAGAGACGAAAAGCAAGCCGACTGTAACCTCAAATTCTTATACCAAAGCCTATTTCACCTGAAATGTAATGAGAAAATTGCACGTCGTCCCAATTGCGTTAGCATGTGAATTTGAAATTTCTGGGCTCGCAGATCGGGACTAGGCCAGAGCAGTAGCTAGCTATATGTTGCAGTGCTGAACTCGCGACTTGACTGCTTTGCCACAACAAACACACATTGACAAAAACCCGCACTCCAACGTGCAATACTCTTCTTAAAGACAAAAACTCCGTTGCAGATACTTTGCTATCATTCTCTCCATTCTCACTGTGAGTAATCTTAATAATTTCATCAGATCGCGTCTCCTTTGATCCGTGTTGACTGTTGGTGTTGCAGGCAATTGATCATCAACAACAACAATTGCAAATATGTCCGGAGGCACGGCAACCATCTCATTGACAGTCAAGGAGACTGAAATGCTAATCGCCGTCATCCAACAGATGGATGGCATGCCAAAGGTAAATATAACTCTTGTTCTAACCGTTATCTTCGATACGCTCGGAAGCCGACGGTCCCAACCACGTTCAACCACCCTTGTTCAAGCAGCCAGATAGCCATCAAGGTTTCTGTGTCTGGTAACAATGCTGCTCATATATCCATTGCCTATAAGTCAACTACTCTCATATGATATGAGACTTGAGCACAGCGGACTTTCAAGCATAGGTACTTGGCTTCATGGTTCAAGGTAGCCAAACGTCAGCGCCAAGTATGAAGATCAACGCTTTACTTCCATCTCATCCTCACTAATCTGCACTGCTTCCGTTGAGCATCTTTTCTATCTTCCAGAAATGAAAACTCAGATAGCTGTGAGAATCGTATCACTAACATACTCTATTAGGATTTGGACTTTGAGGAGATTGCCAAGGCTGTCGGCCAGAAACACCCCAAGAATGCAAAAGCCAGCTGCAAGAAGTTGTTTAATAGGTTGAAGAATGCGTACGCGGCCCAAGTTGAGGCCAACAAAACCACCAGCGCTGGCAGTGATGTTGACCTTAATGATATTGGTGCCAATGACCTTTCCGATGAAGTCAAGGGCTACGATGGTCCAGCTAAAAAGAAAGCTCCTGTCAAGAGAGGAGTTGGAAAGAGAGTCGCACCCCAAAAGGTCACTGCCACCAAGGCCAAGTCTGCCGCTAAGAAGGGTGCCACTTCCAAGCCTGCTACTCGGGCTAAGACTAAGGCTCAGGCTGCTACTGTTGAGGATGCCCCGGAAGACGAAGAAGAGGAGGTAGTAGAAGAGCCCATGGAGGATGCTGTTGATGAGGCAGGCAAGTCTCATCCCTTTAACACCCTTCCCCACCCCTAAGTCTATGGACACAATTTTCAATCTCATCAAATGTATATCTTTCTAAGACGAACAGTAGCAATCTCGGAATTGAGGCAGTTCTTAATATATAATGGCATCGGAAGTGTGTCCAGAAGATGTTGCTCACCAGCATATTGTGGAGGTATTTCAATGACTCAAATGCAATTTTGGTTGTGATCCAACTTCTCTTGGCTGCTTTAAGCGAGGCAGATCCCTTGAGAATAAGAGATCACTACCTAGGCAATTCAATTCTTCATCCCTGTTCTGCTTTTAAACTTTATTGGCCGCTTGCTAACCAAAGATTTAAGCAGCTTAAATGTGTACTTCGCGATACTCATGCAACAACTCGGGCAGATTGGGGTACATCAATCCTTTTAGGTGTACTAAGCTTCTTCCTCTTTGCTGTATCAATGTTTGCGCTCTAGTGGTCAAGAGCTTTCGGGTAACGGGTTAACTGGTAGAAAGGCTTTTCTTCTTTCTTTGGTGGCCCTGCACCTAGATCGGGAGGAGGAATATGCATGGTCTTATGTACCTATGCTAGCATGCACGGAGTTGCATAGCGGAACAAAGCCTCTTTCCAACCATTCTCCATAGCTGTGAAGTGCCTTTGTCGTTCCCTTAAGAATGCATGATCCCGTGAATTTGCTTAACCCTGCCTAAAGAGAAAAGTCCTCCTAGCTTTCGCCCCGCCATGCAAACTGCTTGGGAAGCTGCCAAAGATCTGCATGCCGACTTTGAATGACAACAACGTAGGAGATTTCTCCCAAGTGACCAGATGTGCTTAAAATCAGAGGGCTCCTCCATCTGGATTTTAAACATTTAAGTCACTGAAGCCTTCACTAACGACCACCATCATCTCTGCATTGGATTCTTCCAGTATTTCGAAAGACTTTAGAATCTTCAACTCTAGTGCCTACACATCCAACAATACTTGAGATCTTTCGAGAATAGTGGCACTTCTACAATGGCTCCAGCTTCCAACGAAGAGCAGTTCAAGTTCCTTATCAGCTGTATTCGGTATAGCAACAATGGCAAGGTATATTTTTGAAAGCATTCATCTCCGCAACATTCAACTGACTGAACCAGGTTGACTTTGGTCAAGTTGCGAAGGAATGCAGGATTGTCAGTAAAGGTGCAGCGTGAGTTTGTCTTTCGTTCTGGTTTTCTGCTGCTTAATACATGCTACGAGTCTCATCCTAATACTGATTCTGGAATGTAGTGCCAAACGCTACGAGCGAATGATGAGATCTCATGGCATTGCTTCAAACGCTGCCAGCGTCAAGCCAGCTCCAATTCGAACCTTGAAGACCGAGCGTGGCAATTCCTCCTCCTCTCCTGCCAGTTCCAAGAAACGGAAGGCGGATGCATTTCTGAACGAAAACACCACTGTTGATGATGACGAAGGATTTGGAACTATCAAAGTGGAGCAAAGTGGTATCAACGAGGAATTTGTGGTCAAAGAAGAGGGCGAGCATATGCCGGGTGCCCTGAGTCTAGGGGAAGCCGCGAATCTCATGCAATACTACGACCCTCCTTCTTCTTACGGCTCGGGACAACTCGCAGCTGATGTTGACTATAATGTGGATAGCTATGGTGGTCACACTGGTTATGCTACACAAATGGGTGCTCCAATTGGCATGCAAACCCCTCAGACGTATGACTACATCAGTCCATACTCTGTTGGAATGGGCGGGATTCCGAGATCTGAGGTATCAAATCTTCACTTTCAACATATGAGGCAGTATCAAGGAGAGGAACAAGGTCGTTCGGATAGTCCATTAGTCGTTGATTGAGTTGATAGGTGACTTGCATGCTGTATCTGCTGCTGTGGGCGGATCGGCGTCTGCTTTTGGGAGTAACATATAGTTTTTCTGCAGTATGGGGCATAGAGATCCGGTGAAAGTCAGAATCAATCAATGATTTGCATATTTTGTTTCGCCCAAACTTGGGGCTTCTCTGCTCTGATATGGTGTTAGAGCTAGCTAGCCCATGTTTGATTAGATCAGAGTGAAGGGAATGGTGTCGAATTGTCGAGCAGACTTTCTCTCTCTATCTCCCTCCCTTGACCTGTTTCTTGGATCATGGAAATATGCCAGCTTAGGTCGAATCTTGTGACTTCAAGTCACGTCGGCTAATGTGACGAAGGAAGTTAATTTGATTTCTCCCATCCTAAAGACTTTAGCGTATCATCTGACACCTGTTCCCGAGTTCCACACCATGGATCAAATAAATCTGAGACCATTTCTAGTATCCAAGACTCGACAAGATACTCAGAAAAGTCTTATTCTCTAGAGCTAATGACGAATGAGGTAGATCGAACTCTACAGTCAAAATCACCGAAGGCAGAGAAGGCGCGAGAAGCAGATGCTACAGAAGGTCCTGCTTTGGAGAGAGTTGGCAATTATTTAAGTAGCATCTGCCTTTTTCTTAATTTCGAGATCCAGTGCTGAGGGAACTTGTTCTTTTCAATGTCTGACTTGAAGTTTTGGAGCTAATAAGCTTATTTGAAGCAAATTGCAACACTAGGTGATCGACTCCAGTCACAGCCACATACGAATGGAGGACCAGCCCAATGAAGAAGAGGGCAATGTAGCTCTAGAATTAGCACCCAGGTGGAGGTGATAGTCGAAGGTAGGAAGGCACCAGAAGCCGGGAGAAGCCCAAAAGCCTATATTCAGAGCTCAAGAAATCTGCTCTTTCAGGTTACAACTCGAGTATATTCAATGAAGGATTATGGACTAGGAGCACTATGTCGGCCAGAGGTTCTCGAATTTGGTTGAATATACTCCACATGGTACCACTTGCTACGGATGTCGATTGGTAGAGTGTAACAATACTTGTACATCCGTAGCTTGTGTGTTCTCGAGCAAAGTAGATATTCCTTTACAATTTCGCAAGGGAGAGCAAACGTTTCTAGCTTCATCTAGATAGTTAAATAGGATTCAAATCAAGGCTCTCAATGTTTGCAGAGTCTTCGGACCAATCCTTGAGTAGTAGTAATAGGTGACTTGTGCTGCTCGTGAACATCCAAGCACTTTATTTAGGAGGAAGCTCTTGCAATATGCCAAATCTTCGATTGTAGAAAGGGTCCTAAGCTTCTTTACTGGAGATACGAAGAGTGGCAGGCCCTCAAAGAAGAGAAAACTCGTTTCGTGTCCACTGGATTCTTCGTGAGTATTCCGCAACTTTATGCTGTCCGAATATGAGCATCAGTGGCAATCCAATTCAAAGTTTCAGGCCCCAATAGGATAGCTCAATAATCTAGCTAGACCAAAACGGGACTCGATGTAGATTATTGATTTCGCGGGGCAGCTTCGCTTCTTTCCTCTTTCCACACCCTCCACGAGATTCCATCAACAACAACCACAGAGCGAACCTCAAACGCTCTTGACAACAAAGGCTCCGAGGACATCAGGCTTCTCGAGATTCTGATCTGAGTCAATCTGGTACGTGCTTCCTGTTTCTTTCATCCTTACTCCAGCCCTCAATCCTGCACAAATTTGCTTGCTGTTGAAACTCGAGTCTCAATACCGCCACCACTACTCAATCACACTATTGAACCTCTATACAAAGGCACAAGCATTGAATGTCCTTGTAGACTCTTTGTTTGTCGCCTAAGGAGGTTCTTGGCTCTATCCTTCTTGCAAAGCCAGAAGTCGAGAGATTTCCTTGCTTGTGTGTATTTCTTACACCACCCGCCTTTGAGGAACTCAGCGGAATCAATAGAGATTCATCAGTATCTTCTATCTTCTACCAGAGTAACCAAATATTTGGCAACGCGAGAAAGTCGCGACTAGTACGTCAACACACAGCTCCTACATGCAAGAAAATTCTCCAAGGCCGAATGACAAGAGCGCATCTTCGACTCGCATATGTCATTGATTCACTTGAAGTCAAATTCATCTTGATGTTTGCAGTCCTTCTCAAGACATGTATCTCAATACAGCTTCGGCATGTCCACAGTAGCATCTATGGCATTGTTGGTTCAAGCTTGGTGTCTACCGTCGTCGTCGCGAAGTGCATCCCGACACAACTTACACACTCACAACGCTTCCTATGTAACTCCGAAATCGTACTTGAGTATCAAAACCCATTGATACAAGACAGACAATTCTTGTGAGAAGATCCTAGTTCTTTGAGGTCGAAATGACAAGGTCATATCATTGACCCTCTTGCAACTACAATCAGTCTTTGTAGGAACTTATTATTCTTAAGATAGAATCAAGGCAGCATCATTGTTGCAGCTGGAATCAGATCGATCTGGGTATCTGACCCATCGTGGAGTGTCCTCGTTCATCTTTCATCCTCAAGCATTGAACAGCTGACACCTCTCCCAAAAATCTTCATCAACCTATTGCATCATAGTTGATACCGTCTGAAACTTGACTCAGAGACTAACAATTGATTTTTCAGTAGAATAACACCTTCGTTCAAGCAAGCCTCCGTCCAGGAGCAAGGTCACACTATGGTGACGCCGAATGCTAGGTCGACTCGGGCGACTCGCTCGTCGATGTCACGACCACTCGCTACATCATCTCCGGATGTACTAGACAAGTTTACTACACCAACCAAGTCAAAGAGTGGCAGGATCTCCAAGCCGAGTACTAGTAAGTAAATCATAGACAAAGTTTTGTATAATTGAGGAGGCAAATTGACTAACAATCCCAAAGAGAAGAAGGACTTTGAAGCGGATTCTCACGAAACGCCCACCAAGGGAGCTACTAGACGTTTGTTGGGAATCAATCTTGACTCTCCAAAAGCTCAGTCTCTCGTGGGCCGTTCTTTCGATTATCGAGTCGGTGCGCCAAAGTCCAGCCAACAAGGCAATGTAATCCATACTGAAGACAACGATGATGAAGAACAAGGCGAAGGATTCTTGGGTTATGACACTGATGATTCCGCGTATGAGGATAGCGACGAAGAAGACGAGTCTAATATGCAGGCTGGTACGTCCTCGAAGGCGGAGAAGGTCGATGAAAGATACGTTGGACCAGACCATCCGAGCATCCCTCATTCCATGAGCAATATGGACAAGTTCCGTAGGAAGCTTAAGGACAGCTCCTTTAGTAAGGATCCCAACGGCCGAAGAAGGGGACGAAAGTTGGTCATGTGGCACCGTAAGTTCGCTCTTTCTTTTCAATTAATTCTCTCGGCGGGAAGGGACACTGGCTAATTCAAGTGTTCATTAGGTCCAAGAATGATGGAGAAACTTCTCTTAAACCTCCAATACGAGTCTCACATGCTAGGTATCAAGTTACCTTGGGATGCGGCAATTCAAAGATTGAACCCGGGCTCTGGGGGACCGTCTGCCGTGCAGATGTTGAACAAGGTTCGAGATCAACTTGTGATGGAAGGTCATATGATTCCTCCGACAATGGGCAAAGGCCATGATTACCATGAGAGCATCCGAGGCTTCGTTAGAGATATGGATGGACCGACTGTTACAACAACCAAAGTTGTTCGTTGGTCCGATCAGTGCGATAATCGCAAGGTAAGCTTGCAGGACCATGGAATGGTTCGAGGCTCTGGAAAATATCGCCAAGTTGAGATGCTTGGTCTACCAGTTACCAGAGTTCCTCGTACACTGGCTCAACGTGGAGGTCCGCGGAATCTGATCCCAAAAGAGTTGGTTCTCGAAATGAACCAGATGAAAAAACTAAAAGACTCGACACCAAGACCCGCGGTTTACAAACGGGGCCCGTACAAGCCAAGAAGCGAGAGCAAAATCAAATCGGAGAAATATTTCAATTCGGACTCCGCTGACAGTGATGATGAGATTGCGAGTATGGCTTCCGACGACGACGACTATCAGCCCTTCAACAAGGCCAAGGGTCAAAAGAAGATCAGACGGTACTTAACTTTGGAGGAGGAGTTGAACAACGTCGAAACCGAAAATGATGTCGCTCAAAGCTCTATTGATGAGATGCCAGTCCCCGCTAAGGATAACACGCTTCTAGTCAAACTCAAGCTGCCACCTCAGGAGCTCACAAAATTCCCCGCCGGATCGAGCCTTGAGCAAGATGTTGACGAACAAGCCAAAGAGTTCGGGGATGATACCGTTGTTGTTAACGAAATTAATGTCGGTAGCATTATTGCGTCTGAAACGGGTCACTCTCCTGAGACTATGTACAGCTCTCATGGTGAATCACGTCAATTCGCTGCTTCGTCTTCAAACCAAATCGACCATCGGAGAACCCGTGCTCTAGAGGCGAATTCCTTAGGAGATCATGAAGAGACACCTCAAACTGCCTCATCTGCCTCCAATCGAGTTGGCCGTTACATGAATCGGGCTCCGGAGTCTGGTCATCCGGGTTCTCGGGTAGTGTATCGTAATCAGTCATCTTCTACCAATGACCCGTACCGAGTTGAAGTTGGCAACCAAACCTACGAGTTCACTCCTGCGCAGGCTAGCGGTTATACCCAACAGACCACTATTCGGAACCCTCTTCAAGGTGGTCAGCATGTCGAAGATGATCAAGACTGGACTGTAAGTAAATCCTCTCTAGCTTCATGAAGCGTTTTAACTGAAACTTCCAGGACGTCGATGACACTATTATGGAGGATGACGAGCCGACGAATGACGGTACCGATGTGGATAATGGCTATGCTGTCACTTATGACCACCAGGCTCAGGGCCATAATCAGGGCAACTTCCATCAGTCTGACCACCCTGCTCAATCCCAAAACGTCCAGTCCGAGCCCGCATACTACCAGCAATCTCGAGAGAATATCTTCGATGGCTCCATGCGCGAGGACATATATGGCGCTCGCAATCCGGACGGGCATTTTATGCATGTTGAAGGTCAAATATATGACGATGAGGCTATTGCGGCAATTATGATGGCCAATACCGGTGGTCGTTCGCCAACTGACCATTTAAGGGCTTTTGGAGATGATTATATGCAAGGATATGCCGGTTATTATGGCGATTATAATGAGAACCAACACCACAGTGGCCGAACTATTCAGGGACAGGCTCCTCCACCTCCAGATCCTGACTATTATGGCGACGAAGAAGGCTTCGAGTATGAGGGCTAGACGCGGTGACTTCATCTCAGCAGCCGCGGATCTGTTTCACCAAAGCCGCCATCTGAACGACACTTGTTCCTCGGATGTCATCATTTCTCCTGTTTCATTTCTTCACTCTTGATCTTCGGCTCCATTTCTTTCGGTTCTAGCTCATCACTCTTCGACATTGATCTTGCTTCGATGTTGATTGCTGATATTTCTAGACTGGATACTGGTTGCAAACTTGAAAGGATTCTTCCATTCATGTCGAGCGGTTCTTTGTTGGGCCACGATACCACATTTTACGCCAAGACTTCTCATTCATCGTGCTTTTCATGACATAGCACAATCGCTCTCAGCTGAGAAACCTGGGGATGTTTCATTTTTCTCTCTAGTATTGTTATGTGCCTCATCAGGCTCGAGTACAAGCTCGGGCGCAACCTAATGAATGGATGGTGGCATTTTCAAAGATCCCTGTTGTGGAGTCTCCGATCTATTCAGAGATCTTTGCATCATTGCAAACCTTCGATTGATCAGGGCTGGATCGGATTCTCGTCTTATCGTAACTCGTCTTTTCGGTTGATCTGGGCTCGATCAAAGGATTGCATCGGATGTTCTCTCATGATTCGTGGTTCTTCAATTGCCGTTCATTGGCTGTTGATGGTAGCAAAGAGGAAGCTGTAGATAATTAATAAATTTCACATTGTGAAGACAAGGCATCCTGCCACACGATGTGATATCGCGATGTTGTGAGATGTTTGGGGTAGGACACCAAAGCCATTTCCAGGGGTTATGTTATCATCTCTTTGGCTCTCGCCTCTTTGATCTCCTTGATCCCAATGTTTGTCAGTCATGCAATCGTAGTCTTGAAGTTCAAGACAGGGACAGCTGGTCAGCTACCCCAATAGTCAGAGAATCTACTCTTAGTTGAGTAGGAGAGTCAGCAGGGGAGACGACACATTCCTTAATGTAGGGAATAAGACTACCTTTAAACTATATATAAGAGCAGAACGAGGGCATTGCCAGCACAGCAAGAAGGAGGGGTGGAAGGTGCTAACCTCTAATATCTTTGGCTTCATGTCCTTCGTTCCTCAAGTAATTGCGCGCCGAAGCGGCTGAGTTTGATAAGTTTTATTAAATGTGCTACTTTGTATAATCTTAACATCTTTAGAGCTTCACATTCTATGCTTCTCTTTTGTAGTACATGAATCCTTTTCTTTGACATGTATGTTCTGTAAAGTGTCCCTGAAGTAAACAAGTTAGTCTTTTCCTAACATGATTTCAAGAGGGGACAAACCCATCATCCTCATTTTCGGCTTGGGCGTTGTTCAGCTCCTCCTCCAAAGTTAAGTACCGTCTGATCTTCTTTTGACCCTTGGCCTTTTTGAAGGGCTGATAGTCGTCGTCGTCGGAAGCTACGCCTGCAGTCTTATTATTAGGGTCCGAATTAAAGAGTTTTTCAGATTTTATCTTACTCTAGCCTCTTGGCTAAACAGCGGGCCTTGGTGTCGAGCCCTTCAACTTCTTCATTCGGTTCATCTCCATCACTAACTCCTTTGGAATCAGGTTGCGCGGACCTCGGAAGAAGTTGAAGGACCCTGGGCCAAGGCTCCATGGCCGTTGGGTAAAAGCTAGCTGAACTGCTCAAGCGTCAGCGGCGTGGCCAAAAGCTTTCAGGGAATGTTATACGTGATAAGGATGTTTGGTCACCTCGACCCGAGCCCATGACCATCTCATGTCTGCATGAAATGGCCATCAGGGTTGCGAGCGCCGGGTCACCCATTGTGGCCAGCACAATGAGATGAAGAGCTTCTTCTTCCCCCCCTTCTTCTTCGACAAGCTACAGCACAATCAAATCAGCAAACGCCTCTCCAAACCAACACCGTCTCGTTCAACCGCACCCCACCAAACACTCATGCTCTGGTCCCTTTCAGAGCGTCACAAACAAAGAGCTACTCACATAGCAAGCCGTGCAATCACCGTCGTGAACCCGCACCATAGTGGATGAGATGGAGATGGGGATGGAGATGGAGTTTTGGTTAGGGAGTGGAGGGGTAGGATGGAAGAGATTTCACGAGGGAGGGAGCGAACGACTGTATTGCGGCTCTCTCGAGCTAGACCTCTCTCGGTCGCTCACCGCGTGATTTAGGACTCTTTGGAGCGTGGGGCAACGCATGCAAGCGGGGCCTTCTTCAGTTCCTGCTCTGCTTGGCAAGCTGCGGTTATAGAAGCAGGTTTGGTACATTTACAGGTGGGTATCTTCCCACTACAACCAACAGGGCCGATGCAGAGCCTCTAGCATACATTACTGACAACAAATCTGGACTGACATCTGGCTTGAGGCTAGGAGTTGCATCAACAGTCAATACTAAAGCTGCAGGCATCAGAATCAGTTTCCTCTTTCTTGAGGGCCGTATGGGCTTAGTATCGTTGCTGCCCTTGCTTGGGCGCTCATCACCATCAGCTCAGTCGACTCGCCCGAGTAACCTGAGCACCTGTGGACGAGGTATGGGCACTAGCAGCCGGAGAGTATGTATCTCAGATATTTCCCATGAGGGCCCTTTTAGAGATCAGCATCGCTCTACCACCGATTATCTACCCTTCTCTTCTACACCCCAAGCAGCCCCCAGGCAGAACCAAGCAACCGAAATCAGCACGAGCGTAAACACCAGAATGAATGATCGAGACTATATTGTGGCAGCGGGCGTTGTTTCAAAAGTGAGTAAATCAACCATTGTTGCACATCTGCTATTTTGAGGGCAATCGAACTTTACGGGAATACTTTGAGATGAGTTGTTGTTTTGATGTTCATTTCGACGTTAGATAAGTTGAGGTGCCAATTTCGGCCAAGTACTTCTCTCATTAATGAGAATCCGAGGAGACCAGAGAGCGCGGACACCGCGAAGTGCAACAAAACAAACAATTTTTTGGGTCTACCTACCAGAGCACCCCTTGAGCATCCTACCTTAAGCAAGATCTCCCACACCATCACGTGTTGTGGAGCTCTTCACAGATGTTTAGTCTGCAAGTAGGGCATCTGTAAACCTGTCGAGTTTACAGACCAAGACAGCTTTTTCTACTAATCCAACTCCTTTTCTCTGGGAAGCCCAACTCTTTTTCCTCGTGTCCCGACCTCTCGCTTCGCAGCCCGTCACAATTCGGAGAGTCGAAGCTCAGATTCCGCAATCTCTTCTCCACCAAAGTCGATCAGAACTTGCAACAATGAGAGACGGGTATCCAAGAGCTCCGCATCTGAAGTTTCAAGTGCGTGTCGAGGACGAGTATCGACATTCTGCCGTTTTAAAAAAAAAATTCGCGAGGCCAAGAGATTTTCGCGGACAGCTGGTGGTGGGAGCATCTAGCATAACCAATCCCGCACGTATAACAGTAGGTGTCGGTGATCTACGAGGTACATTTAGAGGTTCGACTGACTTTGTAGGAGCAGACTCTTGTTTTGCTGCTTGTCGGTGTTTATTGCTCGCGAAATACGTGTCGAATGGCCGTTTGTGGTCATGATCACAAGTCGTCTGCAGCTTGTTTGACGAAGCGAATTGCTTCATGGCTAAACCATTCAACATGAGTCCCTTCTCAATTTCCCGTCTTCTCTCAGATTCTAAGCCGCCAAGATAATTTTCAAACAATTTTTCACCATCCATCTGATGTTCAGGACGAATGTATACCTGAGACAGCTCCCTTGCGTATTTGTCTCTAAGCCACTCAGGAGTAGTCTCGAACTTCTTATAAGGAAGCTACAAAAGGAAAAGTTCAATATTTTGCCCGCCTCGGTATCGGTGGAGCTGGAGGTGACGAAGGTGCAAGTGCAGCTAGTCAATGAAGATAGGGGAGGCTGGAAACTTGTAGGATCACAGGATCTGATGGTTAATGTGACTGATACAATAGCTGAAATGATCGAGAATTGTATTAGGAACATCACTCAAGCCAACATATCAGGAAGTATATTCACGCAGCCCGAAAACAAATCTCCGTGCGGTGAATAATTGTGAATTCATTAAAGATCCCCACCCTAAGGAGTAAGCGGGAACATTATAATTGTCTCTTCTTTAGCAAATTAGCCAGGCCAGACACAACATCGATGACCGTGTCCGATTCTTGGCTTTTGGCCATCTTGACCGCGTCATCGAACCGTTCCCAGACTGCAATGTACTTCTTATCGCTTTCGTCTGTCGTGCCGATCTCCCGAAACGCCTCTTTCATGCGTTCATGCTTTCTCAAGGTGTGGAAATCTTCCATCGTGAGGCCCTTGTGCTTGGCCCGCTCTGTCGGATTGAGGGCGCCAACCTGCACCGAGTACAGGATGACGGCAGCTAGGCCAGCAGCTAGGGCTGTCGCGACGGACGACCCACTCAAAGCGGCTTGTTTGTCGAGAGGACCCTCGTCGGCCCGTGGCTTGACGTTGTGCCCGGGGAAAATGAAGTCAACCGCGTGCTGGTCTCCGATCCACTTGGATGCGGTGCCAGATGCCTCCGCCGCACCAATTTTGAAGAGTTTCTTGGTGGACGAGGCAGCTGGGAAACTGTGGTCGCGGTAACCGCCTTGGTCGGTTGCCGCGCAGAACATCAAGATGCCTCTGTTGGCTGCCAGCTCGATGGCTTTTTCAAGCCGGCCGATGCCTTCGGCGTTCATCTCAGTCCGTTCAATAGTCCAGGACATGGAGATTATGTGCACACCTTTGTCCACAGCGGCTTGAACAGCCTTTGCTGCACTTTCGGCGGTGATCTGCCTCTTCCCAGCGTCGATCACATATTCATCTAGTTTCAGCACATAAAGTTTCACACCGGGGCATACTCGACATATCAAGTTTGCCATTGCGGTTCCATGACCGCCGCTCGACACGTAATACGGCTGGTTGAGGTTCTGCTCCATGCTTCGATGGCAGAAGCTGCGGCCTCCCACAATCCGACCCTCCAGCGAGATTTCTCTGATGTCGATACCGTCATCAATCAATGCCACCGTGATAGGCTCCTCGAGCACTAGCGGTGGTACGGTGTTTTCTGCCATGACCCGCAAAACGCGGGTGTAGGCGTCCATAGTAGCTAACCATCGGTGCTGTACTTCCTGTTCTGCCTGCTGAGAGTCTGCCTGTGCTGCTGCACTCCCCTCGACGGTAGAGCGTTGCTTAGAGTTTGATTCTACTACCACGACTTTGGGGCAGTGCTTGTTCATGCGGTCTTTGAATGCCTGCACGTTTTGCCTTGAACGCTTCAAGGTTTCGAGTCCCTAGTTGACGCGTCAGATACTGCTGTTGCTCGTGGTCTACATGAATGCCAGAGGGGAAGTGGTTCTGGTAGTAGTGATGTTGTAGGGTGCGAGTTATTTCATGGCCAAACTCACCTGCCGCTCATGCAAATGCACTTTTTCTAATTTCTCTAGCTTTGCCAGGCCCTCTGGCTCACTCCACCCTCTCAGAATCGCATTGTTGCCGCTCCAATAGAGATGCACAACCCGCGCCATTGGTGCAACCTTGTGGATGACCTCGCTGCACAGATCGGTCTTGCGCCAATCCCAGTCCTCCACACCCATCCCTTCGAGGGCCTTCTCAATGGCTTCATCGCTGTGCGCTGGCTCCTTGAGATCGTCGACAATAACCCTGAGAATGGTCTTGACGTTCCTCTGCTCCCAGAGCCACCTGAAGAGGTAGGTCAGATCGGTCCTGGATTGTCCCTTGGTAGAAGTTTGTAGACCTTGTGAGCCTTCAACTCGAACCTGTGGTACCGCTACATATTGGAGAACATCCTCAAACTTGAGATAATCGACGCCGTTCTTGATCCAACTCTGGCTGATAGTTGGGCCACAACCGTACAGATCAAAATAGATTTGACGTTCTGAACGGCAGCGACGATAAGTCAAAAGTGTTTTGATATATGGAAAAAGGCACAGGCGATTTAAATGGGAGACATACCTTCTGAAGGGCCATACAGGAACTCGACAGCCTCATCGTGCTTCCTTGTCCTCAGATAATGCAGCTTGAGGAAACTCTTGACCGCATTGGCAGCGTCAAGTGACGGCTTGTTGGACTCTTTCGAGTCCGACTTCGTCTTCGTCTGCCCTTTTGATGATGGTTTTCTGTTCTTGAGACCGGCACTTGGTCTCTTTGCACGATCCTTCCCAGCTACACTCCCATCCACGCCAGGGTCTTCATTTATCCCTGTGGTCGACTTGATCTTTGGCAAATCTGCCACTTGTGCTGCCGCCGCTCTTGAAGCGCCAACACCGTACTTGCCGGGGGGCGCGTTTGACATAGTATTAACTCTTTGCACCATTGGGAAGCTGTGAGCTGACGGTGGAGGTTGTGGCTTGGATTGTCTAGGATCCAGCCGGTCTTGCCTCCTCAAGCCATCCATCACCGAGCTCTCTGGCTTACCTTGGCTACCACCGCCACCTCGGCCACTACCACCTCCTCTCTGAAGGGCAATATCTTGGGCCTTCCTGGCCTGGTTGATTGCTTCTGTGTGGGTCGCTTCATGGAAGCGGTATGGCGATAAGCCCTTGCTATTCACAATATCCATTGCAGTATCGGACTTTGCCACAAGAGCTCTGACGATTGCGATCTGCTCCTCGGAACAGAATTCGTACTTGACTGCAGAATGAAGTGGGGTATTACCCTGGTTATCCTGAACGCATAAAGTCTTCTTCCCGGCTAAGCCGATGAGGTACAAGATATGGACCTGCGGGACCCTCTTGCAAATCACGCTGTGGAGGCAGGTCTGTTTCTCCGAGCATTGAATAGCAAGAATATCGTCGATATTCTCGTGTGCTTCACACATGGCGCGAAGCAGCGGATGGACCCTTTTCGCACGCGTGGCTGCGATATAGAGAGGTGTCTTGCGGTCTCCATCTTTCTCAGCCAGCAGATTCTCCGGTAGTCGCACTAGAATTCTCACGAGCGGCTCGAGCTGTTCTGTTGGGGGTAAGGTTTCCTTTTCCAGCGCCAGTAGGTGTAGCATGTTGGACTGGTCCTCGTCCAGGGTCTTTGCTCGAAAGGCATCGCTGTACCGCGCGATGAAAGAATCGCGCTGTGAGGAGTCTGTCAGGTCCAAGGCGTTAGACTTGAGATGAAGAAGGATTTCGTCATAACGCTTCTTCACATCGATCTCCTCCTCCTCCTCCTCCTCCTCCTCCTCCTCCTCTTCCTCGTCCAGCTCATCACTTCCTTCACTCGCTAGTTCTTTGTCGTTCTCCACATCAATGGGCTCTGGCTCGTCATCTAGATCCGCATGCGGTGCCATGGTGCCGTTGTGTCAGGCGTGGTCCGCAAAGAACTGGAAGCGTTGTACGCTCCTGGCATTGCACAATGGATGGGGTATCACGGGGTGTCACGGAGGGTCACGGAGGAGAGAGGGAAAGAAAAGTAGGCGCGCTCAAGCCTCGTTGCCCGTTGCGCTGGGAGAGCGAAGATGGGAAATCAACTGGATTTCTCTAAATTTAAAGAGAGATGCAGGTGGTTGTGCCTACACGAGGACCAGAAGTGGAACGGACTGTAGGTAGTACTTAAGTAGGTAGGTACGAAGTAAGGTAAGCAAGGGTTATCTTAAGGTTGTGGTTGTGGTTGTTGTTGTTGTTGTTGTTGTTGTCGTAAGGTCGTTGCTTCTGCTGCAGCGGTAATCGCTAATGCTAGTTAGTGCCCGTTCCCAGCCCCCAATCCCAATCCCAACCCTAACAACGGCACCAACTAAAAGTATCATTGCGATTTTCTTAAACACTAACTTACAAACATCTAGCTTACTATTAAAATCACTTTTACTGGTCGCTTGTTCAATTCAATATTCAAAATGATTTATCTATAAAAGCTTTGTAGATAAGGCATGGATGGATACCTTTGGTCGCGGCTGTACACCCGACCAACCCCACATTCATCCCGTCACCCACTGTCGTTGGTAAATGCCACGGCGCTCAGGGCCTGGAGATCGACCTTGCCCAGCTGGTCGACTTCATAGTGCTGCAGTTTATGCGTGGGCGGCAGCGATGCGTCATAGAGAATAGGGTCGTCTTTTGGCGTCTTCCCAAACAGTCGCGACACGGAGCTGCGCAAATCCGCCCGGGCGCGAATGGTGACAATGGCTTGGAAATGGGACGACAACGATGCTCGCTGGAGGAGGATGGCTGTGCGCACATTTGCGGGGACGCCCGTCTCCACGCTGCGGTTCTCGATCAAGGCCCAGCTGACGCCGTCCGAGGCCCCGTAGTTACGACTCACCAGGTCGATCGAGCCTACAATGGTGGTGGCATCGCTCGTCTCGCGGCTCACACTCTTCTCCCACTTCAGGCCCGCCCCAAGGGACATTCCCAACGCTCCACCCCCGGCGTCCGCATTCGCGCTGTGCGTCGTGCTCTCAGTCTGCGTCGTTGGTACAACCGTCATTCGGCCTTTGGGCGCGATCTTCAATACGGCAGGGGCTGGATCGCTGCCGGTGCTGGAGAAGACGAAGCTCACCTTTGCCTCGACGATACGGCGAGCACGCTTGGTGGGGTCAAACTGGAAATCAAAGACCAGGAGCGTGGCAGGCTCGCCATCCGGCTCCAGCGTGCCGTGAACCACGTCAATAGCTACGCAGTGGATGCTCACCGAGCCCTTGCGCTCAATCACGTTACTTCGCTGGTATGGCTGCGAGGGGTCGTTCTGCGTCCGGTAGGTGCTTGTTTCGTCGTCTTCGTCGCCGGACCCCAATTCGATCTCGATCGCAGTGGCATCGTCCAAGAGATTGCTGTTCTCCGCCATGGTGATGTTGCCGGATGCTAGTGCTGATCCGTCTTTCCTTTTTGCAAGAGAGGAAAAGATCCAAGAGGGCTTGCTGCATAATAAGAGTCAGGCTGATGGTCGTGTCTATCAAACCGTCGGCCTATCTGGGTTCCTGGCTTCTGACGAATCGATGATTGGCACCGAAGCGCTAAAGAGCGATTCTGGGGCTCTGCCCGGCCTGTACTGGAGCTTGCAAGACTTTTGGCCCCTGTTCTCTGTTATCAGTTTTGCTTGAGCTGCCACGTATTCCTGCACTATTGAAACGCAGTGTAACACTTGCCTGTGATATAGATAGTTGACAGGATTCGTAGGGTGACGGAGCCAACCAGATGGTGGCCGTCTCCAGCTCCCTCCCAAACAGGATGTCTGGAGAGGCATCTGATGTGCCATGGCGAGAGATTCTGGGGGCCGTGGCGCTTACTAACCACTCTCTGCAAGCCTCACGTCAGCCTGTCACACGGGCTGGTTGGGGGCCATTCCATTCCTTCCTTCCGAAGCTGGCGCCACTTCCCCGTGATTAGGTGTGGCTGGTGTCCATGGATGCTTCCTCAGTTCCAAGGGAAGGAAGCAGCTGCAGCAGGAGGAACGTCCCCCATGGCAATTCGCCTTCTGTCCATCCTCACACCTTTGGAGTGTTAAGCCTCCAAGACACGAGATTCCTCGCCAAACGAAACGATGTCTGAGGCGTCCGCCCACAGAAGCAGCAGCAGCAGCAGCAATGCTTCCCCGACAGAGGCCCAGCACAGAGGTCTTAGTGGAGAGGTCGATCCTGACCCCATCATCCTCGCACCAACGCGTCCCGACAGTCTGGTTCTGCTGTGGCAGGAAGACTCCGGCGATATCGACAGTGTCTTGAGTGACTATGAGTAAGTCTTGTATGCACTCATCGGCTGGGCCTACTGATTCATGTCACCTGTTGCAGCATTGTCGCTATCCACGGGATCCATGGAGAACGAGACATGCCATGGAGAAACCAAGGATCCGGTGATAGTTCCTGGATGTGTGATCGCAGTTGGGAAGGCAAGCGTGTCATGTCATTTGGCTACGACGTGCCCCGGATTCTAGCAGGACGCCAGACGCGAGACGTCATTCGCAAGCAGGCTTTGCAGCTCTTAGACGATCTCACGTTGGAGAGAAAGAATGATATCAAGGTATGAAGCCGATTGAAATCTCCCGAGGCGAGAGGGATGGCTGATGATATGTCGGTAGCGACGTCCAATCGCTTTTCTTGCGCATGATATTGGAGGAATTATCGTGAAGGACGTATGTTGCAAAGAGTTCGACGACCTTGAGCCTCAATTTGCTAAGCATTGATGGTTATCTAGGTGCTGGTGGCTGCAGGCCTCCATGCCAAAATCTACGGTGACATTTTTGACTACACTCGCTTTCTCGTACGTGCCGCTACTGCTCTCTTCAACATGTCATTGTCTTTCCTTCTGACTGCGGAAGATCTTCTACGGATGTCCACATAGAAGCGATGGCATCTTCGATATGGAGAATAGGATAGCTCGTTTCCTTTTCGGACGTTCTATGAACAGCAAGTTTGGTAATGCCGTCACCATGAATTCAACAGAGAGCCTTGCAACCGCTGCAGTGGAGATCAATGGGCTCTTCCTACAGTCCAAGAACATTTTGCGAACCCACGTCGTCAGCATCTACGCGGGTGGAGCTGAAAAAGACATTGATATCGATCCGGTAAGTAGTAGTAGTCGAGCTTCTCCTCCCCTTGTCCCATAGATTCTGCTTATGAGACCACATGACTGACTACTCCAGGTATTTGACATCTTTTGCGGTACTCTTGGCGCCCCATTCGAGAGACAAATAAAGTGCAGCAGCGCAGACCACAGTGAAATCTTCCAAAATCCACAGAAGATGCAACTACGTACGTAGAACTTGCCAGAGTCTGAATGGTCTGGGCCTCGCGACTGACAAGACATCAAAGAACTCAGCCCGGACTCTAGAACATTAAGCCACGAGCGCACGCTGTTGAACTTGGCATCCCCATTCTTTGCTCTCCTCACTGCCCACAATCCTGACCACCCGTTTAGTTGGATCACTTCGGATGAGTCTTATCAAACATGGCTAAACTGGCCAGATCCGAAATTGCTCTACATGTACGGGAAAGGTGCACAGGAAGCTTCAGAGTACATCTTTTATAGCCTTGACGAGACTCGCCAAGCGAGCGAGAAGAACGAAGTCGTTGTTCTTTTCACCTTCAACGCATATGATGTCCGCTACAATTCCACCAACGATATGCTAGCCACATTTTTAGCTCAGATCATCAATCACCATCCAAGTCTTGCAGAGTTTGTTCTCCACCAATTCAACAATCTCAGGCTTGATCGTAGCATGAATGAGTTTGACCTCCTTAACTGGTTTGAGTATTTTCGCATCAGAGGCCAGATTGATGGCGTGACTTGCATCATTAACCATTTCGACGATTGCGATGACGCTTCTCGGAAACGATTCATTCGTCGATTCGCATACATTTCAGAACGTCAAGAACGCCCGTGGAAGATCCTTGTGACCTCTCGTCAGCCTGGTGTCTTGTTGGACGAGCTTTCTGGCTGCCAAACTCTAGATCTCGACAGTCTTTTGGTTGATGCAGCCGCGACTACGCATCCGGACTCGTTACGCTTACTTCAGCTCGCACCGCGAATCGGTTCAGACACAGACTCGATCGACAAGAAGATAGCAAAACTTGATGAAGCGGACCCTGTAGTGCGGCAAGTGATTCTGCAGCAAGCGCGTGTACGCGATGAATGGTCAGCGTACACCACCTCGCTCGAGTTTCAACTCGGCTCAGCTAAAGATCCAACGCTCATCTCGATTCTGGAGATTGTTCTGGGAGGTTTGCCTGACCCTCTTCTGGCGCGACGTATTCTCATTTGGGCTCTATATTCGGTCATGCCACTGACAATATGGGAGCTGGGAACTGCCATCTTCATTAGCTTCTCCAGAGGCCGCAAAACCGAACACACGGCAAGTCCAAATTTCATTACAGACATTGTGGATAAGATCCGCACCTGGTTCGCAGGCATTCTTATGATTGCGGACAATGAAATCTTGGTGGTAAATGCTGAGATACGACAAGCACTCCTGGAGCTGGCGAAAGACGAAGTCCCAGGCGTGCACCAGATCATTGTCGAGACTTGTCTCCAGTACTTACAGCAGGATAACATCAAGGCAATTATTGAGACGAAGTATATACAACCATTTATCCCGACAGATATTGACCCTTCTTCAATGGATGCCCCCACTTTCCCAGACCGCACCAGTCTCTATTCATATGCCATCCAGTATTGGACAGAACATTTTAGGCTCATTCCTCCTCACCGTAGACCTCGAGATCTACTCCGCCAGTTTGTCGAATCCAGGTCGGTGTACTGCTGGGCGCAGGGCCACTGGGTCCTATCACAACCTATATTGAGAAGTACTCGTTTCCAATCCTTATACCCGCTCTTCACTGTATTCGGTCTAGCTGAGGATGCTGAACCATGGTGTAACGGGGACACGGATCGCTCACTTGCGCTTGCTGAGGCAGCACTGAATGGCTTTCCTACTCAGGTCCGAAAGCTTCTATCACAAACGAGGCATTCCGAGGCAGCTTTGCAGGAAACTCTTATTACTGCAGGCTCGAATGGCAATGAGGACACCCTAATGTATTTGATCAGACACATTGAGAAGGATTACAAGGACTTCAACTGGCCAGCCTCTCTCATATACCGGGCTGCGTGGCTGGGTTTGGATCAAGTCGTGTCAGCTCTTCTAGACCTGGGAATCCCCGTGCGCCCAAATGACCCAACACGGCCATCCACACCACTCCACATTGCATCCCGCAATGGCCATGTCGAGGTTCTGAGAGTGTTGCTCAAGGCCGGAGCAGACGTCAACTATCGTGGGCCCTATGGACAAACAGCGTTGCACATAGCCTGCGCCAACGGTCATTCAGAAGTCCTACGTGTACTAGCAGCAGAATCTGGGGCCGATCTGGATGCCAGAGATGAAAACAACTTTACACCCCTCTATGAAGCTTCCCTCTGGGGTAACTACTGGTCGGTCAAAGTGTTAGTCACCCACAGCTCGGACACTAACCTTGGAACATCGATCGAGCAGGACTCCTCAGGCTGGACGCCTTTGATCGTTTCTTCCGAGGAGGGATATCTGCGCTGTCTGCGATTCCTACTCGATGCTGGAGCCGACCCGAACCTCCCTGGGCCCCACGGCACACCTCTTCATTACGCTGTCAGCAAGGGGCACATATATCTATGCGACCTTCTGCTCGAACACGGCGCAGATCCAAATCACCCTAAGTTGGACCCACCAATACTTACCCAGATCTTCAGCAATGTGATGGATGCTGACTTGAGATTCAAACTGCTGAAACTGCTCCATCAAAACGGTGCCCACGTTGACGGAATCGACGCCTCTGGAATGTCGGCGCTCTTACATGCTGCTCTACTCGGGGACGTGCCTTGTGTCGAGTACCTGCTGGACCATGGTGCGGATGTCAAACTCGCAGATGCTGAAGGTCGGACAGCATTCGACAGTGCCGTAGAACGGGACTACGTTGAAGTGGTGCGCCTGTTGCTAGACAGGGACGAAGATATGCACACCACCGCACACCAAGAGCAGTCCCCACTTTTCAATGCGGTGAAGAAGCCAGAGATGGTGCGACTTTTGCTAGATCGTGGATTTGACCCGGACGCTCGATCTCCGGACGGATTCACCCCCCTGATGCTCGCTGCGGGTGACAACTATGTTACGACGGTCAAGGTTCTGCTTGAGCGCGGAGCAACTATAGACCTGGAATTGTGGCACACAAATGACGGTGCGAAGAGTGGATGGACAGCTCTTGCCTTTGCAGCAGAAAGAGGAAATAAGGAAGTCGTGCTTCTCCTTGCAGAAGCGGGCGCCAGTGTCAACCACAGGCTAGATGACGGGCGTACGGTGCTACACCTTGCCACTGGCGGCGGTGCGATGCGTACTTTGATGGAATTCAGACCTGACGTCTCCATTCCCGATAACGACCAAAACACCCCTTTGCATCGTATACGCACCGGGACGCCACTTGATCATGTGCAGCTTCTGGTGCGTGCCGGCGCCTTGCTGGATGTGCAGAACAAGGATGGCTACACCCCCTTAAGCATCGCTTTGCTCTACTCCAACGACGCCGCAGCCTCATATCTGATCGAGCGGCAAGCGAATGTTAATCTTGCCTCGCACCTTTACGGCGGCCCCCTACAACTAGCGTGTCGGGACTCCACAGTTGCCATGGTACGGCAGCTCGTGAAAGCTGGTGCTGATGTCGACCTGGCGCTCCCACTTCAGGCGGCCGTGCTCCGGCGCGGCTACTTCGAGGAAGGATCGAAGGCTCTCATCCAATACCTGGTCGACGAGGCTGGAGCAGATATCAATCGCAGAGGAGGCACTTACGGGACTGTACTCGCAACCGCCACCGTGCAGGGTTCGCCAACGCTCATGTCGTTCTTGTTGGAAAAGAACGCCGCTCCAGGGCTTGCGGATGGAATGGGTCGAGTGCCGCTACTCGTGGCTGCGCTACATGGGCTCGAGCATTTCAAGTTAATCCACGATGCCGGAGCCGACCTCGGAACTCGAGATAAGACGGGCCGGAGCGTGCTACATTGGGCGGCACAGGGCGGGTCCGTGGAGTTGTTACACTACGTCCTACAGCTGCTTGGTGACAATGACGTGTTCGACGTCGATGATAGAGACCATGATGGATGGACGGCTCTATGCTGGGCTGCTCGCGGGTGTGGCTCGGAGTTCAGAGCTGCCGCGCCGGGGGCGCAATCAGAAGTCATCAAACTGTTGCTAGAACGGGGTGCAGATCCAGGCGCGCAAGCCCGCTTCTCTCCGAGAGAATGGTGGACGCCGCCGAAGATCGCGCGGTATAGCTGCTCCCCAGATGATGTTCTCACACTCCTGGATACAGCGACTGCGAAGGAGAAGCGGGTAAGGGATTCTGACCGCGAAGAAGGAAGACAGAAAGTGGTGACGAGTACTACACAGGCGTTTCTTCACGTCGCCTCCTATTGCATGTTTTGTCTCGCAGTAAGTACACCCGTCTCTGTGATCTGCAACTAACATTGCGCGTACCTAGGAGATCAGAGGTATCATATACCAGTGCGGAGATTGTGTCGACTTCAATCTCTGCTACAAGTGCTACGGCTCGCGGCGTAAACTTCATGTTGAAGGGCACTCATTTGAGGCAATCGGCCCGGAGCTCGCGCCTCTGTATAGCCCGAGTGAGACGTCTTCTTCTGGAGAGGGAGACGGTAAGGACAGTGAGAGTGATAATGATGGTTGAGGCCTTTTTGTTCGACTGCCATATTCATCTACACGTCCTATAGAGCGTTGAGGGGGTTTTCTTTATGGTTAGATAAACTATTTAATATAAATCCTGGTGTTTTCGTCCCAGAGTGTATTGTTGATTAGATTTATTTGTATTGGTTATAGAGTATAGTAAATCTGCGGGGAGTCCCTTAACCCCGTTGAGACGGTCAAGCCGCTCGGGTTCGTAGCTTATGCGAAAAGTACGAGAGAGGGAAAGATCAAATTCTAAATTCAGCAAGGTCAATTGCTATTGTAGAATTCAATTGTAGAATCCACAAGATCATGTGAGAGCACCGAGTCTCAAAGGACTCTGTCTTGGCTAGAAATCAGATATGAGGTCGAGCTGGGACTTCGCAACGCTCTGAGGGATTCTCTCGGCGAGAAGAGTAGCTACACGTGAACATAGGTAGGAGCCATATAAATCCAGATCTATACCTACCTCGACACGCTTTTGGAGATGCAAAATTTCTTTGCCACAGTCGATATTTGTAAGCCTGGAGTTTTAACACCACATTACGCATGAGCCCGTGGCCCAGTTGAGCATGTATAACGTTGAGGAGCGCATCAACGACATCCTTTTCTGAAGTGAGAGCACGGTATTGTCCTGGATAAGCGTGAGAGAGTTGTATTGAGTAGATCTAAAGAGAGAACAAGAGAACCGAGGGCAGAACTCGGTATCTACCTAGGCATGTACATGAGGAGCTCGGAGGAGCTGGATCCAGAACACGTGAAACACCCTCCCATGCGTGCAGAGGCCATTTTCCCTGACGGTGTGTCCGTATTCTTGATTAGATTTCCTAAATCTATAAATGATGTGGTCTGAAGAGGCAGACTTGTGATCGATACCGAATTGTTGAAATAGGTGTGTTTGTTTACGGGGCGGTCAAAATTCGTCCTCGCCAAAGCGTCCAGAAGTCGTAAAGTCGGAGCTCACATTCTACAATATTTACTTGACAAAACCCGAGAAAAATTCTAGACAACAAAAGATAGGTATCTAAGAGCTCCGCATCTTAAGTACTGTCAACCGTGGTAGAAGAACCGAGAGGTTTTCTTCCCGAGTAACAAGATACGCAAGTCTTAAGTCGCTGAGATGATAACTTTTAAACAACAGGGCGTAGATATCAAACTAAGAGTATCCGAATTTCCTTGAGCTATTAAGTCCCGAAACAAGCTAGCTGTAGATCTTGCAAGACAGCTTTGCACACAGCGTTACTTCGTCTGGGAAACTAAACTGCTTTAAAGCACTCTTATTTTGCGAGGAGGTTCTGGCGCAGATTCTGAGCAAAGGATAAATAACGACGATGTTGTGTTAGTAAGCATCGATTCCAGCTAAGGCTAGATAATACGCAGTCTAGCCTGATGATGATGCTAGTACCGAGAATTGGAGCAAGTTCTATAGCTCAAGAGGTGTTTCCTTGAGTAAAAAAAGTTGCAGAGCAAGAATATACTGAGCATTTCAAGGTAATTCACGATGCCGGAGCCAACCTCGGAACTCGCGCAGGGCGGGTCTGCGGAGCCAAACTACCAGGCTTAGTGGCCAGGTACACTGCCTGTTTGAGCCGCATTTCACAGGGTCTCTACCAGTACTTAGCGCTCCCGCGTCTCCTATCAATGCTTTATTGTCGCTCTCTCCCGTTGCCAGCAACGCTGCATCAAACACACGCGTGCCTTTGCCGCGATTTCCACCTTTCGCACCACGCTTCCCAACCTGGAGCTTGGCTCCAAATCCCTTTGCCTCTTCCTTTTTCATTTCGCCAGCAGCCTCCTCTTTTCCCTACGTTCGCAATGTCCATAAACCCTCTGACTGCCACGGCAGCAGAGCTCCAAGCCAAGTTGACGGACAATTCTCTCACGAGTAAACAGCTAGTCAAAATCTATCTGAATCAGATAGCACAGCATAATGACTACTTGAGGGCTGTTATCGCCACAACTGACGAAACTTTGCTCGATAAAATTGCTGGTGAGCTTGATGATGAGCGTGCTTCTGGTCATATCCGCGGACCAATCCACGGCATTCCAATTCTCGTCAAGGTTACAATTCCTTCTCTGTTTTTTTGTTCCAATTTTATTTGATCATCTCTCACAATTTGCAAGGACAATATTGCCACCGGTCCGGATCTACAGCTGCCTACGACTTGCGGTAGCCTCGCTCTTGTTGGCTCGAAGCCTAGGAAGAATTCTGCTGTCATCGAGCGTGTACGTCAATTTGATCTTGTTGGACCTTCTGCTGACCTCTTTTCAGCTCATTGCTGCAGGAGCTATCATTCTTAGGAAAGCAAATCTATCTGTAAGAACTATTGGTTCGTCTTCCGAGGCCGCGTATCTAACATTCTACAGGAGTGGGCTTGGTACAGGTTTGTCTCCAATTTTCACTATAGAAAGAGACTCGGCCCGTTGACGGATAAAGATCCGAGTTCGCAGACTCTGGCTGGTCTGCAGTTGGAGGCCAAACACAATCCGCGTGTGTTCGAGGCGGCTTTCGCGAAGACGATTCCAATGGTGGTCATAGCGTACTGTAAAATTCATATCATCGAGCAGCATTCATCTGATAGTCTATAGAACCCCGGTGGATCTTCTTCTGGATCTGCTGTGGCCGTTGCGGCCGGCTTTTCGCCTGTTGCTATCAGGACCGAAACGACAGGGTCGCTCATCATGCCAAGCGACAGATCGGCTTTGTATACCATGAAACCAACTTGCAAGCTCATCCCTCAGGATGGCCTTATACCAGTTTCATACGAGGCAGACTCAGCTAGGCTGATGAGAAAGTCTGTTTTGGACTTAGCAGATCTTCTCGACGTACTTGTCGACTCGAGCAAGACTTATTGGTTATAGACTATAGTAACCTTTTTCATAGCGCTAAAGGGTGGTCCCTCAGCCTTGCTTAATACGATAAAGCCGCTCGGGTTCGTTGCTTATACGAAACTGCCAGAGAGGGAAAGATAAGATGCTAAATTCAGCTACCTATTTTGATTTGTTCTCGAAAAGGCAAAATTCTTTTGCCACAGTCGATTGTAAGCGTAAAGTTTCATAGCCAGATTATGCATGAGTCCGTAGCCCAGTTCCGCATGTTAATATTCTTGATCAAATTTACAAAATCCACAAATGATAGGTCATAAAGAGGCAGGCAGGCTTGTTATCGATATTGAATTGTTGAAACCTGTGAGTTTAAAAATGTTGTTGTAGGAAGAGGTTATTTGCTGGTAAATCACAAATCATCTCACCCCTGGTGAGTCGATTCATAATCACCGTCGTGAATTAAGTCGAAGATGAAAAGAAGGGTGATTTCTAGTCAACTGTAATATTAAACAAATCCTGGTCAGGAAGGAGACGGCGGAAGTTCGCAGGTCGGAAAAACATACGGTCCGAGAGGCGCTAATTTAGCGGCATTTTCTGGCAGATTCTGTGCCCCAGAAAAAAGTTCGGGAGCTTGAAAGGAGCAACAATCTTTTTGATCCTTTTGAACACTCACCTCTTACCACAACTTCCTCCTGACCATTTAAGATCTCTCTCGATCTTAAATCCTCTTCTGTACTTGTACCTTGTTTCTGCGCCTTTCTTATTACTCTTGAAACATGCAGCGTGCATTAACTTCGAGGACCTCGGTCCTAGGGAGAACCTCAACATCCAGACTTCGACCCGTCGCGTCTGCTGGCTTCAATGCTCAGCAGCTTAGATTCGCACACAAGGTACGTTTATCTTGAGATGCATCCCATTGTTGCAGGAAATTTAAAGTTGCTAATTGGTAATCATGCTTTAGGATCTCAAATTTGGCGTCGATGCCCGAGCTTCCCTCCTCGTTGGCGTTGAAACCCTAGCAAAGGCAGTAGCTACGACCCTAGGACCAAAAGGACGTAATGTTCTTATTGAATCGTCTTATGGCTCGCCAAAGATCACCAAGGGTTTGTCTATCTCTGATGAACAGTCAACAAAACTAACCTTTTCAAAGATGGTGTGACTGTGGCCAAAGCAATTACTTTGAAGGACAAATTCGAGAATCTCGGTGCCAGACTTATCCAAGACGTTGCATCAAAGACAAACGAGACTGCAGGTGATGGAACTACAACCGCCACAGTCCTTGCCCGAGCTATCTTTTCCGAGACTGTCAAGAACGTTGCTGCAGGATGCAATCCCATGGATCTTCGCAGAGGCACACAAGCCGCAGTTGATGCTGTTGTCGAATTCCTTCAAAAGAACAAGCGTGACATCACAACAAGCGAAGAGATTGCTCAGGTTGCGACCATCTCTGCGAACGGAGATACCCACATTGGGAAGTTGATTGCAAATGCAATGGAAAAGGTTGGAAAGGAAGGCGTCATCACTGTCAAGGAAGGAAAGACAATGGAAGATGAACTTGAGGTTACTGAGGGTATGCGATTCGATCGCGGATTCGTCTCTCCATATTTCATCACCGACACCAAAGCACAAAAAGTTGAATTCGAGAAACCCCTAATTCTCCTGTCCGAGAAGAAAATCTCAGCCGTCCAGGACATCATCCCAGCTCTTGAGGCTTCTACTCAGCTACGCCGACCTCTTGTCATCATTGCTGAAGATATTGATGGGGAAGCTCTTGCCGTCTGCATCTTGAATAAACTTCGCGGTCAACTTCAGGTCGCTGCTGTCAAAGCCCCTGGCTTTGGTGACAACCGTAAATCTATCCTTGGCGATCTCGGCATCCTGACCAATGCTACTGTTTTCACTGATGAGCTTGATATTAAACTCGAAAAGGCTACACCCGATATGTTTGGCTCCACTGGATCTATCACTATTACCAAGGAAGACACTATCATCTTGAACGGAGATGGCAGTAAGGACGCTATCAGCCAAAGATGCGAGCAGATCCGAGGTGTCATGAGTGACCCAACTACTTCCGACTACGAGAAGGAGAAACTCCAAGAGCGACTTGCTAAGCTCTCTGGTGGTGTTGCCGTCATCAAGGTTGGCGGTTCATCAGAAGTTGAAGTTGGTGAGAAGAAGGATCGTTTCGTTGATGCTCTCAATGCAACCCGTGCTGCTGTTGAAGAAGGTATTCTGCCAGGTGGTGGAACTGCCCTGCTGAAGGCTGCCAGCCAAGCTTTGACTAACGTCAAGCCTGCAAATTTCGACCAGCAACTTGGTGTTAGCATCATCAAAAGCGCAATCACTCGACCTGCTCGCACGATTGTGGAGAACGCTGGTATTGAAGGTTCAGTTGTTGTTGGCAAGCTTATGGACGAGTTCGGAAGCGACTTCAACAAGGGATACGACAGCTCAAAAGGCGAGTACGTAGACATGATCGCTTCTGGTATCGTTGATCCTTTCAAAGTTGTCCGAACTGGTCTTGTTGATGCTAGCGGTGTTGCCTCATTACTTGGCACAACGGAGGTGGCCATTGTTGAGGCACCAGAGGAGAAGGGCCCGCCAGCTGGTGGCATGGGCGGTATGGGTGGTTAGTTCTCAATTTTATCACGCTACTTCGGTTTGCTAACTTTTACTAGGAATGGGAGGTATGGGTGGAATGATGTAAAAAACTAACGGCGAAGATGTAAAATACCCATTACGATCCGGACCACAGCTGCTAATAAGCACCTGACGATTCACACGATCGTTTTAAAATGCTGTAAAACACCTACACCACTCAGTCCTCTTCACCTCCTGTCTTAGATTTGGCATTGCAGAGCGATTTGAACATCTTCTAAGGAACGAGGAACATGTAAAATAATAGCTAAACCCAAAAACAAGAGAAACTTGAATAATCCTGCAGCTCCAAAGTATGCGAGAAGTTGCAACCTTGGAAAATGACTAATGACAAGTCTTGAATACTAATGGCACATTTACGAAGTTATTGCGTGGCGCCGTGCCACTGGTTGAGACATGGACAAATCCTTCATCAGGTAGCAATATCATCCTAGCCCAAGTTGTAGAAATGAATATAAATATCTGCCTTGTTACTTCCTAGAAGCGCTAAAGAAGTGACGTTGACTCTGAAACCGAAATCAACAGCTTGTGCTTATGTAAGCAATAACCCCACCATGCGAAATCAGTTGCTCACAACAACAGCCAAGTCTTGACGATAAACACTCGATATCCATTCTCCTATTCTCGAGTCCTGCTTTCGAGTTAACGTCTTTCCAAGCAAACCATATTAAGACCTCCTGTATGTCACCTTGCTATTCACCTCTCCAACACTCCCCACTTCATACGCTCTCAAGGAAGCCTAACTATCGCTGACAACACCTTTCGCAGAGTCTACTATCAACACTGCTTGTCGCACAAACTCATCTAGCATCATGGTGAGCAGATTTCAAGTCTGAACAGCTGATAGTATATGCTAATACAATACGCAACAGTCTCAATCAGGGTCTGTCCCACCTTTCCGCCCCTCCAACCCCGCTTGGTGTTTGAAAACCCGTCCATTCAAAAACGAACCATTAGTATATTTGAGATACACATAGCTGATATGCTCTTTGGATAGCGCTCAAGTAGATCCTGCGTGCATCACCGAGTTCGAGAAGCTCCGACTTGGCAAGAGCGTGAAGTACATTATTTTCAAGATGTCCGACAACTACAAGAACATCGTTGTTGAGGAGACGAGCGAGAATGGTGACTGGGATGTTTTCCGCGAGAAACTCGTTAATGCTAAAGCCAAGACCAAGTCGGTTCGTGGTCCTATGTTCGATTTTAGATGAAGACCAGAATATGCCGGAAAGCGGGTTGCTGATAGAATAACGGATATAGGGAGCCATTACCAAAGGCCCAAGATACGCTGTTTATGATTTCCACTATGAAATACCAGGAGAAGGAGAAAGGTTTGTTTTGAAGGATATGCAGCAACTTGAAGTGACTAATTTTGTTTAGGAACAAGATTACCTTCATCGCATGGAGCCCAGATGATGCTGGTATTCAGGTAAGCAAAATCTTTTCAATGCCAAGTATTTTGTTAAGCCTCTATAGCCTAAGATGGTGTACGCCTCTTCTAAAGACGCCATCAAGCGCGCTTTGACTGGTATCGCTGTTGAACTCCAAGCCAACGACGAAGATTCCATCGAGTACACTACTGTTCTAAGCAAGGTTTCCAAAGGCCTAGCATAGATCTTCCTTCGAATAAACAATTGAGAAGTGGTTCACAACGAGAAATTAAAGGGACGAGGACAAGTGGTATCAAATGGATTTGTATGGGAGGAAACCGTCTTTCATTGGTGCTGGGTTCATACTCATTTGCCTGCGATGATAACATGCATAGTAAGGCGACTCTTGTTCGACTTCTCTTTTCGTTGCGGAGGAAATGAGTTGGGGGAAGATAGTAGTTAGGGTATTCTGATATGGAGTAGTGGGCTGGAGCGTGATGACATATCAAAAGCCAAGTCTTGACATTCTCTCGGCCCGTCCTGTGCTTCTTTCTATCACTTTCAAGTACTGGAACGATGCATAATTGTGTTCCCTGGTTGGCACCTTCTTAACGCCATGCTCACTTTACCTCCCAGCCCAATGCCATTTCCTATGGGAACTCACTTTTCTCGAAGGATTTGCGCCTATTTCTCAGCCTCAACTGCCTTTTTGAATAGTCCCCAGACTCTCTCTCCTTCCTCTTCGTCCTTCAACCTCTGTACTAAGTACCCCTTCAAATCCGACCAAAAGGCCTCACTCTTCAGTATTTCGGCGCCTTTCCCAATCCCTAACCCCTCGGACAAAACTGTAGGTTCTTTCTCCACCTCCTCCTTCCTGGGTGCCCCACCAATAACCATTACGCTAAACTCCATCTTCCCCTCTCCCTCAGATACTAAATCCTTTAGGATCTTACTATCTGGTACAGGCTTCTTATTATACAATAGCTTAAGTTTAGCGATCGGTATTGAAGTGCTGCTGGAAAGTGATTCCTTGAGAGAAAGGATGGAGGTAGAGAGAGATTGACCGGATAGTGTCAAGTCTAATGGCGGATTGCGGAGGCTCTTGAGAGAAATAGTAATACTCTGCTCTGCACCTGGTGCAAGCTTGATCTTCTTCGCAAGATGTTTTGATTGTTTGGGAAGAATGTACTGAAGATCATTAGTTGACTGACGTTATTGATAAGTAGGAAGTTAAACGTACTGCGCTGCGCGCGGGATAAGTTTTGGGATCTTCAACATGATCGGCAGAGAGCTTTGTAGGTCTAGAATCGAGAGTTGTGAGGAATGATTTGGCGAATGAAAGTTCCGTCATTTTGAGTGCTTGCTGCTGACGGAGAGATGTCTACAAACTTCATATGACAATTGTGGAGGGAAATCCAGTAAGGCGGAATAGGCTCGGATCGTAAAGTCTTGGCGTCGGCGATAACAACCCCCGCTAGCGTCTTATCAGCACAAAAAAAGTTTCTGGAGCTCAAACTTCCGTTACTCGAAGATCAAATTAAATTTCGTACCCAATTCTCTCTATCGACTTTTAAAGGATCAGTCAAAATGGGTGTCGGTCGAAGAATGAAGAAACAGGGTCCGCCCGAACCATTGGACGAAGCACATTTTACGAATCTGAAGCGCAAAGCGGGCATGTCTGTTACTGAAAGCAGAGCAGAGAGCAAGCAGTATGAGAGAGAAAACAAGAAACGGAGGACGGGCGGGAAAAACGTGGATACCTCCAAGGCAAAGAATGGGAAGAAAGACAAGAAATTATCTGCGAATGGTCTACCAAGTCAAAAGTCTTCTGCGAAGAAGTCAAGGAAAGTGGAGGTCGCTCCATTGCCAGAGTCTAATGAGGATATGGAGGGTGCGGACAGCGACGAGGAGGTATTAATGGGTGATGAATTTAATGACCTTTCTGGCGAAGAATCGGAAGAAGCAGAAGGTGGTCTTAGAAATGATTTCCTAGAGTCCGATTCTGAAGTCTATGACTCCGAAGAAGACCATGCTACAGGCAAAGCCATGTTCTCAGAAGATGAAGACGATTCGAATGGAGAAGAGAAGCTAACTGCGGCCAACATCGCGGGATTGTCGAGGAAACTGGATGAGCAGATGGCTGAGGAAGCCGAGGAAGCAGAAGCTGAGTTACAAGAGGCGGCGATGCAGACAAACATAGCTGGGGACAAGCCGCATATCTTCGACGATTCGGATGAGGAGGATGGAGCGACAGGTGTTAAAACCAATGCTTTATTAGCACCAGATTTGCAGCTATTACGTTCAAGAATAAACGACACGATCAGAGTTCTGGATGATTTTTCCAACCTGGCCGAGGAGGGAAGGTCGAGAGCAGAATATACAGCGCAGTTGATTAAGGACATCTGCGCATACTACGGTTACTCTGAATATTTGGCAGAGAAGTTATTTAATCTCTTCCCACCAAAAGAGGCATTTGCTTTCTTCGAAGCCAACGAAACGCCTCGTCCAGTCGTTATCCGTACGAATACTCTCCGTACTCACCGTCGAGATCTTGCGCAAGCTCTGATCAACCGTGGAGTTACATTAGAGCCCGTAGGCAAATGGTCAAAAATCGGACTTCAAATTTTCGAATCGACAGTCCCGTTAGGCGCAACACCAGAATACCTAGCAGGCCATTACATTCTACAAGCCGCAAGTTCATTCTTACCTGTCATGGCTCTAGCTCCCCAGGAAAATGAGAGGGTTTTGGATATGGCATCAGCTCCCGGCGGTAAAACAACACATATTGCAGCATTGATGAAGAATACCGGCTGTATTTTCGCGAATGATTCCAACAAAACCAGAGCCAAAGGATTGATTGGTAACATTCACAGACTTGGAGCTAAGAATGTTATTGTCTGTAACTACGATGCAAGAGAATTCCCAAAAGTTATCGGTGGATTCGACAGAGTATTACTCGATGCCCCTTGTTCAGGCACAGGCGTAATTGCAAAAGATCCGAGTGTCAAAACAAACAAGACAGAGAAGGATTTTCTCATGTTACCCCATCTACAAAAGCAACTACTTCTAGCAGCCATCGATTCTGTGGATCACGCCAGCAAAACAGGTGGCTACATTGTCTACTCGACCTGTTCCGTGACAGTCGAAGAGAACGAAGGAGTGGTAGATTACGTTCTCCGTAAACGGCCAAACGTCAAACTTGTCGAAACAAACCTCACATTTGGCAAAGAAGGCTTCACCGCTTACATGGGCAAGAGTTTCCACTCCTCTCTTAAGCTTACGAGACGATACTATCCGCACGCTTACAACGTCGATGGTTTCTTCGTCTCGAAATTCAAAAAATTCGGTCCTTCACCAAAGGGCTCTTCTTCTAATAACGGTAATGGCGTACAGAAAGAGGTTGACGAACTAGATGTGGATAAACGACCTGTACCGGAGACGGAAGAAGAAGCCAACAATGACTTCGGTGGTTGGGATGAGGAGGAAGATGAGGTGTATATGGAGCGTGCGAAGAAGACGAGTCTTAAACGGAGAGGAAAGGATCCCAAAGCTGACAAGAGTAAGAGTAAGAGGGTCACGGACGCGGGTAGCACCCCTAAGAAGCCTGTGGATGGGAATTTAAGTGTGAAGAAGGGCAAAAGTACGTGATTGATCAGCGACGGTTGCATTATTGGTGTTTGGGTTGGCAACCAAAATGTCTGCTATTCAGACTATGCTGATTCCTGAATAAATTTCTCTGATACTGGAAAATCTACGCTTCATAATTGCATCCATGTTACCTTCCACCCCCAACCCAGAGCGAACGCTTCTTACTCTCAATCATTTATTCCTCAATCCTCCTCCACTGCTTTCCCTTCCTGTCTTCATACCATCTGCAAACCTTCCTGTCGCGCTATACTCTGGACCCAGTCTCCAATTTCTGTCGAGAACTTCTACCGTTGGCTCATCAGGCATGATTTACTCGACTAGTTCATCATGTGGAAACTCTATGCTCATTTCTTGCCGCTCAGCTTCTGCTTTGGATTCATCGGATTCTTCATGGTTTGGGGCATTCTTGCATTCTTCCTTGTCTCCAGGTATGGAAGAAGAAGTGCTGTTGCCGGTGTGGTTGGAGGCATTCCCTGACATGGCTGACTTGGTTTGCGGCGTTGCATGGTGTGGTTTAATGTAGTCGTCAATGCGCGTGCTGATAGCTTGGTTATTGATTGCGATATGTCAAGTCAGGTTGTGAGCGAGCGTGGAGGGTTTTATATAGATCGTGAAAAGGTTCTTGGTCTTGAATCGAAACACGCAGTGAATCACTGTCAACTCAAGATCACTTTGGTATTACTCACTACTGAAAGAATGAAATTTGTAGTAAGAGAGATGAGATGAGATAAATATTATCGCAGCGTAAACAACTCTGCAGCCTGCAACCTGTAACAAAAATATCAAACACTTGGAAGGTTTGCTAGGACCATGAAGAGGGGACTCGATCTTAGCTCAGAGAAATCAATGCAAACAATAAGAGCTTTGAGAAATTCTATTGGGAGCCTGATAGTATATTACCAAACAGTTGATTCCTTACAGTTGTTGAACCAAAGGGAGATCGCTCAGTGCGAGTCAACTCGCGTCGCTTCATTAGTGGGTAGAGTACACCATGCAATACACGTACGTGAGTTTTGGCATATCAAAAAGCTATCATAGGCAAGCATCCTTTCTCTGGCGACTCGGACTGAGCCAAGGGATGTTCAATTATTCTTGAAACCGAGCCTAAGATGGATGACGAGTTTGAAGATTAATAATAGATATGCACGAAATTCATGAAAATCATTACTGCAAAAAGCCCTTGACAAGTCTCGAGTTGATCAGTTAAAGTAATTGTCTGACCTTTCATGTTGCACAAAGTTGTGCAAGGTTGTACCACGTGATTATCTGCATAAGGATAGAAGTGCCGACATAAACATGTTTCAGTGTTTCGTTCGCCAAATTCGGGCAAATGGAGCTTCACCTACAGTGACAACCGGACGAAAGAATGCCTCTCACGGGATCAGCGGCCCATAGAACAGCCAGAGGCATATCATGAGGCACTACCTTCCTCGTTCCTTCTGTTTCTCGAATGTTTTCATAAGAATCCTTCTGAATCCTTTACCGACAAGTACTTGTATGAACTGATTATTGCATGTGATCCGGGAGAACATCAACATCTTTACTCACCAAACATGCAAGCCGCAATTGTCCCTCCACGAGTTGAAGAGCTGTTGGGGCCGCTATTGGCTACTTTACCAGCTGCATCAATTTCTCCGTCTCCTCCAGAAGCGCTCCTCCCTCTTCTTTCGCCCATACTACGCCAGCGCGTCCAGCTCCTCTCAGCTTCGGCCGACGAACCTTGGCTTCCTCTCCTCTGCTACGACTCCTCAAAGTCCTCGGCTTTATCTGCTGCCGCGCGGAGTGAACGACTCGAACCTCATCCTGTGTCGGGAGAAGTGGAAGTAGACTGGGAATACGATGTCGAGACTCAATACAAGAGAGTAGACTCAGAGACGCTCCAGAGCCTTGTGTCTCACACCGATCTCCAACTCTCTGTGCGGTTGGTATGGTGCGTGAACGACGAATCCGGAGGTGGCGATGGCTGGAGAATAGGAGAGGTCAATATCTGGGAACCGACAGATCTGACTTGGGGAAAATACACGATCCCAGAAGCTGAAGATGCGTTTCGCTCCACTTCTCAACATGCACCGCTGTCATCCTACAACCGCAACAATGGCACGAACTCCCTCCTCACACCAGAAGCAGAGAATAACGAAGAGGATGACGACGATTACTGGGCTCAATACGACAACACACCCGCACGAACTCCGGCTCCCAAACAGTCTCCAGCTCCGCAAAACCTAAGGGCAGATCAGCAGGTAAATGGCGATGAAGACTCCTACTACGCGCAATATGCCTCTGTGCAACCAGCGATGGACAACCATGACCCCGACGAAGCGCAAGCAAACGGCGAAGTTGAAACCTCACTTGGCCAAGATGAAATTACCCATCACCTACACCATCATCAGAGGTTCGAGAGCATACCGCAGAACGAACTTCAGAATTCAAGCTTCGCATGGTCGGATGGACAGGATGAAATTGATGTGCCTATGATATACAACGACCATACTCCTGATGAAAGTGACATTGCTCATCCACGGCCAGGATCAAGTACAGGGAGCAGTGGAAGTGACACAGTTGCGAGATTAGAGAAGAGAGCAGCAAAGGAATCAGAAACTCGGGAGCAGAGTGAGGTGGGTATTAAAAGACATATTGGAAGCAGTGTCAAGTCGCTGTACAGATTGGCACGAACAGCAGGTATTGATCGAGAAGAATTTGAGCGCATCATCAGGACGGAACTGGATTGCTTGGCTCTGATGGATGATGAAGAAGTTTGATTTCTGATTTTGAGGAAAATCATCTGCATATTGGCGTTATGTCTGCATATCCGGACGAAGCATTGCATACTTGGAGTGATTTGCATTTCTAGGGCACACTTGGACGGCGGCTCATAAGGGAAACGGCTATTGATATGTAGTCTATACTTCTCAAGCAAATAAAAATGATAAACTTATTCGTGGCTTTACACTTACACACGTGGTAGAATTCGGTTTCTTCGCTGGGCATTGCGGTTTAGAGAGATTTCGGATTCAAGGAAACAATCTATTCTTCTCCTCCCCTTGAACTCCGCGCTTGTGATTGTCTCGGATTAATCTTCTCCACTTTCTGCAATTTAAATGACACTCTCATTCTCCGCTTCGCCTATGAGGCTTAATGTAGCTATCAAATAAACTGTCACCTTGATTCTCAAGCTATCGTTCCCTCACCATCGTGTTGGATGCAGTATGCTTCGACTCTAATATCTACCGCTCACAGGCCTCGGGCTTGCAGTTTTAACAATCATATTCTTGAATCACTTTTCGTTGAGTTGCCGCTTCTCAACATGAGAGGGTCACATTGACGTATGAGTTGTCGAACGCAAGGTTTGCAGGAAGAATTGTTTACAACACCCCTAGAAGAAGCGACGCAGAGCAGCTAACAAAGGGAAGAGCAGTGCTCTTTTATTTTCAGACGAAATTCCCAGCGCCGCTGGATTCACATCTCTTTCGAGCTTTAAACCTGTAATAAGATAAGGCATATTAAGCCGTTTCCCCGAAATTGCTCCAGGCCGAAGTAGCTACCCTCGCTTAAAGGGCAGTCTAAGCGAGGGAAATATCAACCCCTATTGTAGCAGATCCCCATTTACTGAATAGAGCATAGTTTTTTTTTCCTAGTTGCATTTCATTGATTACATGTATCAAAGCAGATTTTTGGGACCAAAATCCTATAAGTGAAGGCTCAGGAAGTAATAGCAAAAAAGGTCCAAGGTCTTGACGACGACAATACAAAGCTTAAAAATGCCGAAAAAGTCAACGATTAAGATAGGCGCCACAACAACGTGGTAAGTGCAATAGTAAAGGAGGCTAAGAAGGCACCAAGAGGGAAGAGAAGACGACTGTCAGATGAACGATCGGAACCTGTTAATAACAACACAACATCCCAAGGATTATATAGTGTTGCAGATAAGAGCATCGACAGGATAGCAACAGCGAAAGGTAACAACGAAAGTAATCCAGAAAATGACGAACAGGTGACACATTTGCGATATTTAAATATTTACAAAGAAGCTGAAAAAGAATAGGATCTCGAAGTTCCAGAGTCGAACCCCGTATTTACAGAGAAGGACGATGAAGTCGAATTTTCCCACACAAAAGTCATACTACGGCGCGGTTCTCTTTTCTTCTATTCGACTACCGGAACTCGATATAAGAAATAAATGCAAATTGATCTCACAAAGCTCGATATTCATCCAATTCCACAGACCCACACCTACCCAATTCTTCTAACTCAAGCTCCCATTCCACTACCTCCACATGTTTTTCTTAAATGGCCCGACTTGATCGCCTATGCCGATTCACAATGCCTGACCAAAATCAGCGCGTTATTTATGCATGAGGCTCACATGTGTGAGATGATCAAACGATCTCCACACTTTAATGTGGCTAAGTACTTTGGCTGTGTAATTAACAAGGACGGCAAAATATCGGAACTGTGCTTTGCAAGATACAAAAAAACTCTCAACCAAACGGTCAAAGATGGTGAAATTTTCGATCGGAAGGCGTACTTAGATGATATCAGGGCGGGGGTCGAAAATCTTCACAGCTTGGGAATGATTCATTGCGATATCAATCCGCACAATGTGTTCGCAGATGTAGAAAACTTTGTCATTGGAGACTTTAATTCATGTACATTTGAAGGAGATGATCTTGGGACGAAGGCTGGCACTGATGGTTGGACGAGCGATGATTTTTTTCTTGCACAGCGTGAGAATGACTGGTTTGGATCCGCAAAGATCGAACAGTTTCTTTTTCCTTCAACAGAACAGTAAAAGATTCAAATATCCAGAATACGGACAACTCCCGCTTCCCAAATAACTGAACTAATCCAACAACAGTCAATATCATCTACGCTCGCATCATCCAGGATCCACACTAGTTCACGCCGTTCCGCTCTATCGGTTTAGGATGTCGCTGGAGGGGTTGATGGAGCTGGTGGTGAAGGTTTGACGTAACTGTCGGAATATTTGCAGCTATTCTTTGCACAATCCTGTATTCTACTTCTTCAAGCCGCGAAAGTTCGGTCTATCTACTCAAAGGCCAGAAACCGAAACCACCTAGCTATCCTGAAACCCGGTGGCTTGTATGTAGCAAAGCCCCAAAAACGTCAAAGGGACTTTCGAGACATGTCGTCCTCATGAAGACGTTGAAACCGAGCTGACAAGATATTAAAAACTTTCAATCTGCAGGACTTCAATATTTGACATGGTATCAGAGCTGCAGTGCCGAGTGTTGGCTGCGCCATCCCTATTCTGTCTTCTCCATCATGACTCGGCTTTGGAATTAAGATTTAGATCCGGAATGCTTGCATCAATAGCTGGCCTATCATTCTTTTGGATTAATCGATTATTTCAGCCGTTGGTTTTCCTACTCAGCCATCAGAATATTCCTTCAAATTCCCAAATCAATTGTGCTCTCAAATCCAAGTATCAATATGACGATTTACAACAAACTCACTGTCACTACCTTGCTCCTCCTTGACTTACCTCAGGACCTCAAAGTTGCTGCCCCTTGAACACGTATTGCGTTACTGATGGTACCAATTATGAGGCTTACTGCTGTCCCACCCGTAAGTCATCCATCTACAAGATCAACACAAGCTTAGCTAATAAAAATTCTTGGCAGCCGATGATTGTAGCGCGGCTGTACAAGCGGCTCCTGCCTGCGCAGATCCTAGCTGGAGCTTGTGGTTAGATGCCGGCGGGTCTATTTTTTGCTGTCTACCCGACCAGTTTGGATTAGATGGTGAACGTTGTGTATCGGCCGATGTGCCAGCTGCTGCTTCCGCAATGGCGACGAGTGTAAGCAACAACTTATTCCCTGACATAAAATAGAATTCCCAAATGACATTATCTTTACTAGGAAACTCAAGCAAACAATGCATCTCCTACTGGCCCAGATGTTGCTACAAGCACTGCCACAGGCACTGCTGCCGGTACTGCGGCTGGTTCTGCCAAAGTTACTGCCCCCGGTTCTGCGAAGGTTACTGTCACAGGCGCTGGCCAAGGGACAACTGAAATCGGTACTGGACAAGGCACAGCTGAAACAGGTACTCGAGCAAGAGGTCCGCAAACTTTCAAGACCACGACAACTCACTCTGGTGGGGCGGCGGCGGCGTCAACAGTTTCGGCCACTACCACAGCTACCAAGGATGGCGGATTATCAGGCATTCTTCCAACCTCACTTACAAGGTCAAGTGGAGCAGACAGAAATGTGATCACTGGTGTTTTGGCAAGCTTTAAAGCTGTTCTCGCTCTTTATTTCTCTAGAAAATCGGTTCAAGGACCGAATTTATTATTGAATATATTATTAGCTGAGTATTAATGAAGTTGTTCTTTTGATAATCATATTACCCATATTTTACGTCGCAAGCTCCTCGGCAACGAAGACTTCAACCTCATTTCGAAAGTGGGAAAAGAATAATTAACCACCAAAATCTTACCAATCAACTTTCGATTATGGCAGGACAAGCGTCCTGGAAAAGGGTGTATCCAATTGGATGACCCCCACCAATGAACTCTCGACCATAATAGAACAAACCCCGCGGAAACGGGCGGATTTATTTGAATGAATTTTGAGCCCTTGCTGCCCCTCAGCCAAAAGAAAATGTTTCTACTCACTCAGCTTTTCAAAATTTCGCGATACCCGGAACCGTTTTACAGGGGATACGAATGCAAAAACCAAAAGAAATGATCAGGCTGGGGCTCGATCCCAGGACCTTCTCGGAAAATGTTAAAGTTGTGAAACTGTTAACGAGATGTGATAACCAACTACACCACCCGACCATATAAACTGGAGTTGTGAGTTCCATGACAGAAAAAGGCTTATTTCAATATATACGCGTGTGAAAAATAAAGTTTGTTGGGCGGGCTATGATTGGTTGGAGGCTCGGCTATATCAACATCAAAAAGCAGACCTTGACCATGGGAAAATTTATCGCTGGAACACTTGATTCTACAGACAAATCGAAGAGGAAAATCAACATCCTTTAAATTGTGTTTAGTTATCACGAATCTTTAATATTCATCATCAATTTTGCATTTCAGACACCCATCTCAGCGTCCCAGTCCACTGTCTCATTTCGAATCATCCCTCAGTCGCACCTCCACTAAAGTATTATTCAAGTAACATATTTCTTAGGTTAAATTGAAGATATCACTTCCAAGAAGCCTTGATTAAAAAATTATTAGCATTTAACGCCCAATCACTCATCTCGCTATCATACACCGACCTCGTTAATCGATCAGCATTGCCAAGCCCGACTAATATCCCAAGCTTGTCTCTCGAACAAGTTCCTTGGAGCGAGATAATTTAAGCAGCGTGATATTTGACGAGGAGGAGGACATGAAGTAAGAGCCTCACAGCCACTATTCGAGCGAGTTTTTTATATAAAATTTCTCCCTCAAAGGTATGCTGTTCTATTATTCGACCATCTCTAATACTTTATCATCCTCACCCGAAGTCCCTGCGCCGAAATGATGTCCTTGTACACCGACTCAAAATCCTTCTACTTCCAACAAAGCAGTTCTTACCAATCCAATAAGTCTATTTCCTTTTCTCTGACTTTGACTTTGACCGCGTTGACCACTCTTCTCTCCTCTTCTACCCTTTTCTCCTCTTCCACCTCTCTCAAAGCTTCTCTCGCCATTTCATCTGCCCTCTTATTTAAAATGGGACCCACCAAACAAAAACTAATCCTGATCCCATAATCTCTCTCTAGTAATGCAACCTTCTCATGCAGATACCTGAACGCCCTGCCATTCACTACAGGCTGACCTCTCCAATTCCGAAACCCGTTCCTCAGCCATTTCCAGATAAACTCACTCAGTCCCCTGTGCGGTAAGCTGGATCGGTCTTTAATACCACATGGCTCAGATCTTTCCCCGCAATGATGAGTTGGTGCACCGTATCCAGCGCCTGCATCTTAGCGAACAACTCCGCAAACTGACTCGTTTGCGGGGACGAAGGCAGAACAAGTCCAGAACGATTCAGATCCGGAGTGAGAGCAGAAAGGAGGGCGCCATAACCAGCACGAGCGGCCGGGTAGCCATTATAGATACAAGCTCCACCAGTAGCAACAACAAGAGAAGCAGCATCCGTTTGCAGTCTTCGAAGGCCAGAAGAAGAATCTTCAACCACACCGGATCCGTAACGGTCCTCACCGAAGGTACGAGAGGCTTGAGGAATAGCTAGGAAGCGGGTAGTCACGAGAGAAGTGGCCCTTGCACATGCTACTCTTCTGCGTGGACGTGCTCGTGGGATACCAGAGAGTCGTCGTTTGAGAGATTTGACTTGGCGTCTCTGGCGGAGACGGTTGAGCCGTTGCTCAAGAAGGGCCCGGGGTGATAGAGACTCCGACTTCACCATCGTGATGAGGGGGAGGAGAGAGCATGGTTGAGAAAGAGTATATGGGGGTCAAACGAAGCATGCTTGAGTTAAAGAGGAACTGACGTCCGTATGGGCTAGCAGGGTTACCTAGTGGGCCTTCCCGCAGAGCCTCTTCCTCATAATGGGGTGCAGGATTTCGCATCTTCTGCAGGAGCAAACAGTTTTGATGTTAGAGTAAAGGATGAGTTACTAGTTTAAAAGTAGAAACTCTTGTTGATTTTGATATCCTAGGCGGGAAGCGGAAATGTGGATTAGCGAAAATAGTCATCTTCAATTAAACGGGAACGGTGGAAGTGAAAGAATGAGGTCAATTCGAGGAGTCTGTTAATTTTAAAGAAGTTAAGTCTTCAGAGTACAAGCTACTCGCATATGAAACGGAGGATATCCACATTTTCACATTCACGCTCTTTCTCCTATCAAACCACACACTTTAGATATTGTCAGATGTCCCTGAAGAACATGGTCATCAAGTGACGATAGGAAGATGCCTGCAACATCTTTAGTCCGAAAACCTGGATCTCAAATCTAATATGTTACTGAATACCAGAAACTCTAGATCAATTCAAAATGCTGAACTCTTACTCTGTCTCCCCATCTATCATTCTCCCAATCCATCTTCGTAATAACCGAGAGAATTGAAGGAAGTGCGCTGAATAAAACCATATTTCTCCTTCGTATGCACCCTGGCTGTCCCAATTATAATTGTATATTGCGTATTTGTAGGGTACATAATCTTCGCTCGCGAAACAAAAATAATCCCCGCACCAAGATTCGTTTTACATCTCGACGACAGGATCCAAAAAGAAAAGTTTTTTACACTATCATGGCTGAAGTATCACGCGAGATTTGATGGGGAAAGTTGACGACTGTTTGAGCAGTTGAATTAGCTTGACTTCGATCAGATTCTACTAATGTTGACTGCTTCGGCATCAAACTCTGGGATGCCTTGTTCCGCTCGCGATTCTAGTGAGCCTGGACGAACACTGTCCTGGAAGTTGACTTCACAGATCCATAAATCTTTAGCTTATCTTTCTTAAGTGCCAGTGACTTTAGAAGGTGCGTACTCCTACTAGTCTCTGCATAATTGACAAGTCTTACAAGACGTCGGGTTTTATTGATGAGTTTGCATTGTGCTGAGCCTCCAAATCGTCATATTCTAGTCTGGTTGATCTGCGATCCTCATCTTCTCCAGCGCGTCATTGGAGATTTATTTCCACTAAAAACGATTGAGAGGCCGGTAACTGGAATTTGAAGCACGCTTGTGACATCGTGCAGCGGCAGACTCTTAAGTTACGTTTTGCGATGTCCTTCAGAAGCGCGTTCTTTGTAACGCCTAAGGATCAGAATCGGCTCCTCGGGGAAAAGGTTTTTTGTAATATCTTGAACAATGGGAATATTGCTCGAAGCCATTGAAGCGGTGCCCCACCTCGCGAGATTTCAAGTCCACAGCCACTCACCGACAAATATCTGCTGATGGAAGCTCTGATGGATGAGCTAATGTTAATGTCAGAGCGTCGTGTAGTGACTTTGAAAAAAGGAATACCAGGGCAGCAGAACTTTCTGAAGTGATTTGATGTCCGACTGACTCTAGAAACATCACTCTCGGAAGAATTAGACGGCATGCTAGCGCAGCAAGATCAAATATCCTTTTGGGAATAGCTTGATTAATGAGAAGGGATGGGTACAGTCAGCCCTTTAATGAGGTTTAAGAAAAATCTGACGGTACCTTTCCATTTTCGTGGTATTGAAGACGGCCAGATCGATTTCGAGTGCTTGACAATCAACCACCTAGGTAACTACGCAGTCAAATTCATGCGCGGCGTTCACTCAATCAAGATATCGGCTGGGTCAGAAAGTCGCGGCCATATTATACAGTTGAATACTTGATCAATTGCGATGGAATAAGACTGAGCGGCGGAGTCGATGAAGGTGACCCTGGCGGTAGGTGAGACGCTGATTTCAGGGGACGCGAAACACAAAGAAAGCTGGCCTGGAGTGATAGAGTCTGGAGGCAAAAGAAAGAAAAACAATGCCTAAACCATCCTATCATGTAAAAACACGTTTTGAGGCTTTTGGCTGCTGATGAGCATTCTCTTTTCAGTCAAGCAGGCTGTCTACCGATCCGTCTTCGGGTTGCATACTTCGGGACACACAAGGTTTTGCGTTAGATGCTTTGCCGCGCGAAATTATTTTGTGCAAGGCACGGAAGTGATGAAGAGCTGAGTTGGCTGGAAATGCGAAACAGAAGAATGGCCATGTTCCAAGCCACCATCCGTGGTGGAAATGCTGGTCGCGCTTCGTCACTAGGTCAAACACGAGATTAATTGATGATGAGGCTGAAGCAAAAATTCTCTTTAAAACGTGTACAGCCTTCTCGATCGATGTGTTATACAAGACAATGGCCTCTTCAATGTCGAGAAAACGCGTTATACTCTTTGGTCTAATCGTTCATCTCCAGTTGTTTGAGGCCCAAGCGCAGGAAAAGTGCTACTACCCGTCCGGAGATCTCAGCGACCAAAAGCCTTGTGATCCCCACGCCGATACCAGCCTCTGCTGTCCTGTAGGGTGGACATGTTTTTCGAACAATGTTTGTGTTGCGACCGACGACACCGTTCTTAGTTCTGAGGTTCCGCTGGGCTCGACCCTCAGAGGAGGATGTACGGACCCAAAGTGGAATAATGAAGTTTGTGGGAGCTACTGTTTAAGTATGTCGCGTGCTTTTTGCGATCCGAAAGCATCCCGTACTGATATGCCCAGATGATCCCGATCCAGCGTCTACGTTACAGTCCTGCGGAGAAGGAAGATGGTGTTGCCAGAGTGGTCTTGCAGCAGGTACCTGTAACTGCTCCAACAAACAGGGAACTTTCACAATCCCCGACGGAAAAGCGCAGGCAATCATCGGCGCATCAAGCCTGTTGACTGCAGGACTGGCAGCCGCGACGAGTACGGAAATATCAAGCACAGAGAGCTCCTCCTCAGCATTGACTTCTTCGATAATAGCCCAATTGACATTGTCTTCCTCGACGCTGACCTCCTCGATACTGACTTCCTCGGCACCAAGCTCCTCAATATCGGCCTCCTCAGCACCAAGCTCTTCAAAATCGGCCTCCTTGACATCAAGCTCCTCCAACTTGGCCTCCTCGACATCAGGCTTTTCGACTTCGGGGTCGACTTCCTCTACATCAACTTCCTCAATATCGAGCTCCTCAGCATCTACTTCATCGACCTCGACTTCATCGACCTCGACTTCATCGACCTCGACTTCATCGACCTCTACTTCATCGACCTCTAGCATATCTTCCAGCACAAGTAGTAGATCAACCTCTTCATTGCGGACTTCGATCCACTCTAGCACCATTGTATCACCAACTAGTTCAACCACACTTCCAGGGCCTACTACGAATTCAGTTCCCATCACCCAGACCGCGCGTTTCAAAGAGAGTGTCGGGGCTGTGTCTGCGGTGTTTGCATTGATAATAATTGGTGTTCTGGCTTCTTTCGCATATGGCCGGAGGAAAGAAAGACGTGGATTCAAGGCGGCCGCCCAAGTTGACAACGATGATGATTCCGAGTTCCATCGCATACATGAGAGACGGTCGAATGTGCCAACTATCAGATTAGACACCCCTAGTCAGTTCGATAGGCCTCCGACCGATTATGCTATGCTAAGAGTTGCGACACCAGACGAGTTTTCGAGGCCCGGTCATCGTCGGAGCCGATACTCTGCAGTACCAGCCTTTGATCCCTATAGACCTCCTCCTCCTGAGCCATTTGAAGGGACTTGAGAATATAACCCGTATTATTGGAATATTTCGTGCGAATTTAAATAGAGATACCCTGTACATAATTCCATTTAGGATTATGTCGCGTTTTCGAGAGGGCGAGACGCTTAATAGATTGAAATATAATAGTTCTAATCAAGAGCTCCCTAGAGCTTTCACGACATTCTTCAGAGTCCGTAAAATCGAGTTGAATGAGATAAGAAGCTCGAATGATAAGGAAGAAGGAAACGTACTTTAGCCAACTGGGATTCTCTGCAGCATAGTTGCGTCATGCGATCAGTACTCCATCCCTGTAAAATTAGTGAACGTCATCCTATCAAAGATTCGTTTCCACTCTCTCCTCCAACACACCTCGTCTCATGTTGTTCGAAAGTTTCAATTCAACTCTAATTATAAGTCAGATACCTCGTTCCAGATCTCAGCAGCGAGTTGCTGCCTACAGATTAATGTGTTCTCCCTTCGAAATTCTTGACAAACATACTTCCAATTGATAGAGCCTCCAAATACTTTGCCAATCGCATTTACCATTTCATACCTGTCTTACCTATCTCGACTCGAGGAAAATTCCCCAGCGGCTATCATGGAGAGCTTCCCTGTTTGTTTTCTTGGCCAAAGCCGCTTCGGCGAAGCTTGTTGCAGGCAGCCCATCCCAAACACCGCCCGTCGCAGCCATCTGTTTCTTGATAGCCCGATTTGACGTTTCCGTCTTAACTTTCCGCCCTGGGGCGGGTCAGTAAGTGTTAAAGGTTGAAATCACACCTTCTTCTAGGCAGTAGGTATTGCTTTCGAACTTTCCAGGAAGCATCCATGCATTGGGTTTTTCTGAATATCATTCGTCGTTTGTTACACAATTACTCAAGCGCTATATTTGTTTTCAACTAATGGAAGGCTTCCAACAAGATACGCAGGCGTTCTTGGACCCTAACTTGTTGACCAGTGGGGTTAACATCGAGAAAACACAAACGCTCCTCAGCGGACCCCCAATGCCCAACACAAAAGATGGTATCCAACAACTCTCATTCAACCGTCCCACTATTTTCAACTCTACCTCAGGGCCATCTAAACGTCAACGAAGCAATTCCGATGAAATCCACAAGTCGCCTGAAGACGAAATGTTCGATTTACTTCTTGTAGCATCTCCGGATGATATTAAGAGAGTCATCTCCAAATTGTTATCCCGATTGGGACCGGAAGATGTTACCAAAATCCTAGAATTTCTTCGAGGTAGGTAGATTGCACCTTGACAGCTCCAATTCCAGCTAATAAGATAGCTGCCGTGAGGTTATCTTCACCCAGCTTTGCAGGAAACGTTCCCAGCTCTTTCGGTGCTTCATCAGGTAGCATGGATATCTTACAACTTACACAAACACCCAAGACATCTCATAGTCAGCAACAGCCTCCTGAGCCTGCGGATTTTGATGTGATCCAAGAATATTCTGAATTTGTAGATCCACACGATATCCTCGAAGGGTTCTCAGCTACTGATGTATTTCCTCAGGCATCATTTCCAGATGGTACAGACTTCTGCCCTACAAGTGATTCAGCTCAGGGATCTCTAGCACTATCAAATACAAATCCATCAGCATACCCAAACACAAACCAGCTCAACCTAAACAACCCTTTCGAGTATCAGGCATCCCACCTTGGCTGGGATCCAAAACATGGTTCTGTCTTCTCTACCAGCTCATACAATTCGAATGGCTCTATCTTTAGCGCAGCCTCCAATCGCTCTTCAGCATTGACAATGGCTAGTCAACCGAGTTTGACAACACGACGACCTCCAAACCGGACTATGTCGGCTTCATATGGATCTGCTACACTTGCTCAATCTCCACTCGTGCCGTCTAAAGCTGCCCGTTCACCATCTGCTACTCGAAAGTCGAGCAATACTAAATTCGCCTGCAGCCAGGATGGTTGTTTCAAAACTTTCACTCGAGATGAAGATCGAGTTCGACATGAGCAATATATTCATGATCCGAATGGGAAATTCACTTGTTTACTTGATACATGTAGCTCGTTGTGCCCCCCTGAATGCCCAGACGAACATCATATTTCACCATTTCAGCCAAGTCGGAGAGATAAAATGAAGGCTCATCTCAAGGTTCACGGCTTGAACATTTCAGGAACTAAGATCCCATCCTGCTGGCGTGGCCAATATAGGCACCACAAATTAGGATGGAGTTGTAACACTTGCGGAAAACAGCTTGGAAGTTGGCTCGACAATGAAGAGTTCATCAAACAACATTTTGGGAGTCATGATATGAATAAGGACATCGAAATGCAAATTAGTGAGGTTCCTGAAAGGAACTCTGGATGGGCCTCAGAGGAAATAGATGTGTTAGAAAAGAGATTAAGCCAGACAAGTATCGAGAGGCCGAAACACTCCATCTTGGATTCCAGAGATGTGCCGACGACGCAAAGACAGACTGAATTACTGAGCGATGAAGAGTATGAGTACCAATCTTCTGTTATTCAGTCTCAAATGAGAGGCAATTGATAAGACAAAGTGGCTTTGCGAGAGCTGGCGATTTACTGCGACCTTCTTGTCAACAACAGATACAATTATGAATAGAGGATGAAATCATTCTGTTGTCCAAATATCCAGTGCCTTCTACAACGAATACTTCATCTTTCCTCCTGAAAGCCTAAGCTTCCTCGGCAGCCCCAACAATAACCTCCACCACTCTCTCAGGGCAACCAATCATAGCACAATGACCAGCATCACATCTCTCGATTCTACTCCCTGCTAGCTTAGCAAACATCTCCTGCCACTGCATTGGCAACACTGCATCCTTCTCACAAATCAAGTACACACTCGGAACCTCTTTCCACGCTGCAAATTCAATCGTACCATCCCACCCGGCTGCAGGTTGAGGCTTTAGTAGAGCGAGCCACTTTTCGGCCTCGGCATCAGAGAGATCATTGAAGAGAGATTCTCTGGGTGTGATACAGGTCATCGTTCCAGCAGTGTGCTTCGAGCCGTCAGCATGAACCACGAGAGATGAGATTGAGAAAAGGAAGGAGTGGGGACAAACATCAAAAATCATAAATGGTTGAGGTTCATGAACAATTCCTTGCTCAGCAAGGCCAGCGCTTAGACAAACAATCTTCTTCACTCCTCCATTTCCTCCTACTGCACCTCTCGCTTTTGCTGTAAGTCCTTTGACTGTTCTACATCGTCACTTTACATCCACTCATATTGGCCATCTCAAGATGATAACACCAGACCGACTTACCAGCGCCGCACCCCAAAAATCCTCCCGCAGAATGAAGCACCATCACAATTTCCTTCCCTTCTTCCTCGACCAATTTCTGCACTACAGCATGGATAGCGGCCTCGTCATCATGCATATCTCCATTTTCAGGAGATCGAGTGCCTGTGCTTGGAAGGGCGACAGCAACAGTTTCGTAGCCTCGAGATTGGAGTTTTTCGGAGACTTGATCGTAGACTTTAGGCCCAACCCATAAACCAGGAACAAGGACAATTGTTGGTGTCGGGCCGGTCATTGTGATGAGTGATCCTGGTTGGATTTGGAAGAGCAGCTGATTACGTTGTTTTGAGCGAGTTGAGAAGATGGCGAGCTTTCAGAAAATAATTGAGTTTTAAAGAGAAGGTTTGGAAGGAGTTGATCTGCATGTATATATAAGATTATTTACATAAATCAAGCGTACGTCAAGCTCTCAATGGCGCCCGCTAAACACATTAATCAACGGCTCGTATTCTATACCCAATGAGCATAGATCTCCTCCCTTTGATTGGACATTTTCCCGATAAAGGTGTATCGAACCCAAGAAGAGGAGCTGCAATGTTATTGAGTCTCACCTATGCTCCCTCAGTTCCTGCATGCACTACTGTATATCTTGTGTCATGAGACGACTAGTGCTGACTGTGCTGGAAACAAGGGCACCAAAGAGAACGAAAGCTTGCTCTCTGACCCTCGCACTGAGTGCATGAAGAAATCCATATCAAAAGATGGCACGGAAAACTTCAAGTTTCGATTTGGATGGAGGATGTTGGTAGCGAACATAGGATGAGAGGAAGGAGAGCGATTAATACGCAAAAGGGGGAGAAGAGCTGACAATAAAAACACGATCTCGAGTCGTAAATAGAGTGAAGAAGTATTACATCAGGTAAGAGGAAATAAAAATATCGATGCCGACAAAAAGTTCAAAGCTCAAAACGTCAATTTTTGATCACACAGACTCAATGTTGTTGTGCTCATCACTTGATCCGAACGACGTCAGTCAAGCAAGCCAGACTGCGACGACCCTCAATTGAATAGCACAACCGGGAGAACTCATCTCATCTGAATGACACAATGATCTGATTCCAAGAACATCATTCCGAATGCGAGGGGAGAAACGATTAGAGATGATGTAGATGGGCAGATGAAATGCCGATCGTACGTGTCGGTCACGTGGTCGGCTCAATGTTTGTCCCTGGTCAGGAGAAGCCGCAAGTTTCATCACGGGTGTTAGCGAAAGGCACAGTACATTTCAATATCATGCCGCCGACGATCACGGCCGTAGGAGGACGGGCAGGGAGAGAGGCCGCCCTGACTATTATTAGATGGAGGGAAGGGATGAGCAGGTCGATATATATAATTCACTATGGTTCTCAGTCTCCTTCTCAACCTCATCACAACACATCTCTCATCTCATCATATCACGCTTGGAGTCCAAATCAACATATCAGAAAACGGTCTACCATACAATCTAGCAGCACAACCACAACACTAACGAAACCACTCTCAAAATGGCACCCAGAACCTATCTCATCATCGGCGCAACAGGAACCCAAGGTTCCTCGGTCATCAGCTCGCTCCTCTCCTCCACCAAGGAAGAAATCACCATCTACGCCCTCACCCGCTCTCCCACCTCGTCCAAATCCAAGTCCCTCTCCGCCCTGGACGCGCGCGTCCAGCTCTTGAAGGGCGACCCCTCCTCCCCCGCCGAGATCTTCGTCTCGGCACCAACACCCATCAACTCGATCTTCATCGTCACGGTACACGGCCCCAGCGGATTCGAAGAGAAGCAGGCGGCGGGGCTCATCAGCGCCGCCATCGCCCACGGCGTCTCGCACATCGTCTTCACGTCGGCGGACCGCGGGGGCGCCGAGCTGTCCGAGACGAACCCGTCGCCCGTCGCGCACATCTCGTCCAAGTTCCGCATCGAGAAGGACCTGAAGGCGCAGTGTGCAGCAGCACCGCACCCCGTGCACTGGACCATCCTGCGTCCCGTCACCTTCATGGACAACCTGACGCCGGATTTTGCCGGCAAGGGCTTCGCGGCCATGTGGCGCCAGGTCGGAGCCAAACCCGTGCAGCTCGTCGCCGCCTCGGACATTGGCTTCTTCGCCGCCACGGCGCTGCTCGACCCCGAGGCCTACGCCGGCCGCGCCGTGGGCATCGCCGGCGACGAGCTCAACTACGAGCAGGCGTGCGACGTCTTCAAGCAGACCATGGGCGTCGACATGCCCAGCACCTTCTGTGCCGTGGGCAGCGTGCTCAAGGTCGCCATGCGCGACATTGGCAGCATGTTCAAGTGGTTCGAGAAGGACGGGTACGCCGTCGACATCGCCGCCGCCAGGAGGGAGAATCCGCGCCTGATGGATTTCAAGACCTGGCTGCTCGAGGGCAGCGAGTTTACAAAGGCCGGGAAGGAGTAGATGGGCCCAGATGAATAGCTGGATAGGATGATGGACTGGATGAACGATGGACTTGTTTGTGGCGTTTTTTTTTCCCAAGCGGATTCACAATATACGGGAATAGGGCGGATTATCATGACATCTCATTTGCAGTCTAGCAAAACGCGCAAATATCAGATGTGACTGAACCATCTCTCCAATGTTTCCAAGACTTGTCAACCAACTCTTCTCTCACGTAAGATCTTGGGAAGGTACATGTAAAAACCAACCCCTTTCCCATCCTCGCTTAATACCCGATCCACTCCGGGACTTTGTTTTTTTTTATTGTTGAGCGGACTTCGCTTGAGCTGTGCTCGAAGGAATCTTGATTATTTGACTTCTCTACGTCGTGTACAAGTTGAAACATACAAGAGAACAACGCTAGACTTATTTTTAGGTGCTGTGGACTTGTGTGGATACTGTTTCTGATCACACAAGAAGTATTTCTGATCTATCTTTACTCATTGGAAATCTACACATGTAAGCCTTCTCCCTACCGTTAAAAGCTCACCATATTCCTTCTCTCTACTGTCTAAAGCTCACCATACTCCTTCTCACCAACCTTCCTCTCCTCCACACGCCCATTCCCTGCCTTCTTTCTCTCAAGAACAGCTTCCATAACCCTGTCCAACCTCCTGACTGCTTCCTCTCCAATCTGATAATGAACGACCAACCGGCCTCTCGTTAACTTGAGTCCTTGCTCCTCACCCAACTGGGTAAACACCTTGCCTGAAACCCCGGCATCCTTCAAATCCAACCAAACCATATTGGTCTCGGTATCCTTCTCCAACTTGCCCCCAAGCTGCAGCCAACGATCTGCGATCCGCCTAGCCAACAGATGAGAGTTCTTCAATAAGCCTCCCTCACCATGAGGACCGCGTCCAAACGTCTCATCAACAGCGACTCTCGCCGCCGCTGTCAGCAACCCAGGCTGTCTCGTGCCACCCCCAATGGATTTCCGGACCCATCTCGCTTGCTTGATGAACGCTTCTGAGCCCACAAGGATCGAACCAATAGGAGCACCGAGACCTTTGCTAAAGCATAAACTGACCGAGTCGAACTCGTTACAGAAATCAGACAAGGATCCTGCTCCTGCAACGACGGCTTCCCAGAGTCGGGCTCCGTCCAGATGCAGTTTGATACCATGACGACGGGCAAAAGAGGAGATGGCGCGGACTTCGGATAAGGGCATGATGTTGCCGCCAAGGGTGTTCTCGAGGGATATTACACGTGTGGGACAAGAGTGGATCTCGTCTCCGAGAGTGACGGCGGACTCAATATCTGAGAGCGTGAGGTAGTCACCGTTTGAGGGAGTTACTAAAGATGTTAGTATTTACTGATCAAGCCATAAGCAGAGCTCTGAACGAAAGTACAGCTTCTCAACGGCCTCTCTAGAATATCCAAGACCAAGAAATTGAAACCTCAAAAACTCACCACCTCTCACAAGCGCTCCGCTCAGACTCGCCGCTCCTCCCGCCTCCCACTCTGAAATATGTGCCCTTTTATCACACAATATCGAATGCGGCGGTTGCATGAGCAGCGATCGCAGGGCGAGCTGATTGCCCATGGTCCCAGAGAGAACAAACAGCGCAGCCGGCTTGCCAGCCAATTGAGCGACATGTGCTTCTAGATCGTTTGTGGTTGGGTCTTCGCGGAAGACGTCGTCGAGGAGAGTGCAGGATTGGATGGCGCGGAGCATGGATGGGGTGGGAGTGGTCATGGTGTCGCCTGTAGGATGGTTAATTTTATATCGTGAGGTAAGGAGGGGAGGAGAGGGGAGGGGAGGAGAGGAGAGGGGAGGAGAGGAGAGGAGGAGAGGATAGTGAAGACTCACTCCTGAAATCAAAAGCAGCTGGTCCATCAGCACCAGACCAAGCGCTGATTTCCTTGACTCCATTGCTCGTTTTCTGGTATTGAATCTCTGCATTCCCAATCCCATTGCCATTCTGGACCTCCCTCTCAACACTTCCATTTCCCTCGGCCATCATCATTGCTCGATGATGCACTCGTCTCGATGCAGCTCCGGGCCGCGGAGTAGCTATACCTCTCTCACTTAACAATAACAGCGATATCAGTGTCGGTCTCGTCTGCAATCAGTTAGCAATCCCTTTCTCTCCCTCCTGTCCAAATACCGAATAACAACAAAGAGAAGAAGAGAACAACAGCTACACCTCACCCCCATCTCTCCAGCCCAGGCGGCCACTTCAAGAATGGGGGCCTTCCTCAAGCAGTTCATGTGGTGGTGGTGGTGGTGGTGGTGGTGTGTGGTGGTCTGGAATTATTATGCATCGCGGGGCATTTCTCTTCCGTCCCTCCCCACCAGCATAAAAAACATAAATTGGACGCAATCACATGACAGGCAGGCACCCGCGCTCGCACAAGCCACACACCCACCCCACAGTGGTAGAACTACTCCGTACCACCAATTTCACGTGCCCCTCTCGCTCGTGCCTGCCCGGGTGGTGTCCGTGCCATGACGAAATTACACTGCCGAGCCCTCCCACCAACGACGGGGATGACAACAGCCTGAATCTTCATCGTCAATCGCTCCCCACCACTCGCCCTCGTAATCATCCCAGCGTAAATCTCGCGCCGGGAAGCAAAAAAGAAAAAATCACAGAGTGCGACGTGCAACAAAGGGATGGGGGAAGAGCCGGATCCGGATGGCTGTTGGTTGGGGAGAGGTACCGGATGCTTGGGTCCAATCAGGCCGGAAGGCCGAGGGGCGGAGCTGGATGGCGTGGTTTGTGGTGTGGTGGTTGCTTAAGATTATATCATATGATATCACCGCACACCAAGTGTATTTAATGGCCTGGCTCGACTCTTGGAGGTGAGAAGAAATACACTCCTGAACCCATGTTAGGTTTGGCCATTCAATACCAAGGATGAACGAATGGGATAAAGAAACCAAACCCGCATGATACACGTATTCACAGCTAAATCTACGACAGACAGACAGACAGACAGACAGACAGACAGACAGACAGACAGACAGACAGACAGACAGACGGCGAGAGGAGGTAGAAGACCAAAGTCCGAGGGCGAGGTCTGGACTTTCATGTGATAAGAGAGCTATGTAACGAGAGTCCGGGTAAGAGTAATGGTTCCATATATCCAATACCGCGTTCCCTTCGATGCGAGAGGAGATGGACTGGAAGTGCGACTAACGACGAGCTGGCGTCGTGACCTTTGTCCATACGCTTTGGAGCATACTCTTCGCATTGCTCGGGTTTCTCGGCAATCGGTGGGGCCGCTCTCGATACGTTGCTTGATGTGCCTTTGCGGTAACATTCTTGACGTTCTGGAGGGTTTTGCCAAAGTGCTTGAGGGAATATAGCTCCTCGACCAATTTGGTGACACCTGCTTCGTCGAGTGGTTTGACGCTGGCGTTTTTGTTGTTCATGTTAAGCGTGAGAATTTCTATCATTTCCTATAAGCTCTTCGGATTAGCGGTTTGTTATAGAGACTAAGCCCAGCTCAATCTGATCCTGGTGGAGAGCTTCCTTCGAAAAAGCGCCTCTGAGCGGACAGCGCACTACAAGGAAACACCGCACTTACAAGATACTCTGTACGATCGGCCTCGAGAGCCTGGAGCTTTCTCCTGTTTCCTCCGGCCTCGATTTTGTCTTTTTCGGCCGCTATCAATGAGTCGACATATGCAATAGTCGCATCATTGATGGGAGACATTGAGTTCTGCTTCAAAAACATACCGAACCGAGCAGCCGCTTGCTGGATCTGCTTGTGTTCCATTCTCAATTCCATGCCTACTTGTTTAAGCTCTTTAATGGCTGTCTGTCTTAGTGTGACATCACTAGCATTAGCATTCAATTGTTTCTCGATTTCGCTGTCTGTAACTGTTGCCATCTTTTCAGTTAGCTCATACATCACGTGTTGATGCTGTTCCCATCTATGTCTGCAGCTAGACTTTCTGCACAGCTCACCGCTGAATGCAGAGCAACGTCTAAGTCCAGGATGGGCGATGCTGTCTGGTCGAACGTCTGAGAGGGAGCATACAGGATGACAGTGGGTCACGTAGTTCGTGACGACCGTACCATTGCCATTACCGTCGTCCTTGTACTCAACACAGGTACCGGCAGTGCACACCGTCCGCGGTTTGTCGAGTGTTTTAGGGTGCAGTTGTATTCTTTGCAATTGGACCCGCTTGCGTAGATTATTGCCAGTGAGCCTTGTGTTCCCCAGTTCTAGCTCTTTATCTGCGCACAGGGCGATGTTGGCATGAATGTTTTGCGATATTGCTGCCATGGGCTTTGTAAGCTCGGAAATCAGCTCGCGGGCTCCGTTGAGGCTGAGGGTGCTATTTACAGCGTGAGGCGGTTTGGAATTGAAGTTCTTGACAAGGCGCAAGGCTTCCGTCCTGGATTGTTGCCAGCTACGACGGAAGTCCTCTTCATTGTCCAAAAAGACATTGTTTTTGTACGCTGCTAAATAACGGAAGCTTTCCGAATCGAAACAATATGTAGTATGCATAGTAAGCGAAAGGCCCACATCGGGATGTTCACTGAGTAGAGTCTTTAAAGGCCCATATGTATCACCTGGGGTGTAGTTAGAAATCCGTGTGTTTGTGAATCCAAACACCATATTACTTGAAGCGCTCCGATGTAAGTGCTTCAGAAGCTCCTTCAAGCAGTAAATGAAACTGATCGTCAATCGGGCACTATTTGATTTGAGTAAGATCAGAATGCCGTGCAGCTCGTCGTAGTTACTCAATGTTTGGAGGATATCAGCCATATTCTTGCGATCATAGGCAATACCCCGTGTGTCGCCAATTCCGGGCGTGTCAATCAAGCGGATGGTTGCAGCACCTGTCTCGACCGACTATAATATGCCTGTTAGCACTATTATCGCAAGTATGAAAGTCCGCACAGAGGTTTTAACTCACGTGGACAATGGTCTGCTGTGTTGCAGAAGCCCCTCTGCTCCCATCGTTTTCATCAGCCCTAGACCCCACCTTGATTTGCGTTTCGATAATCTCGCCATCAGGTGCTTCCCGATTCATTGTCTGTGTCGAGAAGGAGCAAGGTATGACCCAAGTGAGATCATCATGTTGTTTCGCATCCTCAAGTGTGTCGAATGTCAGATAATTTACGAAAGCGTTGATAAATGTCGATTTCCCTACGCTTTTCCGCGCCAGACAGTTAGCACTGCTCTTTTAGATCTTCTGCAACTCAGATCAAGAAACCAAAGGCAATTGTTAAATGATACCCACCCTGTTTCACCAAGGATTAATATGTTTTGATAGTTCGATTGATCCAAGCTTTGAAGAAACGCATTTAAGACGTTTGGATCATACTTCTCGTACTCTGATCCATGATTCTCGCCTTTGCACTTGAAATCGTAATTATTGAATCGATTCCGCCCACAGTCACAATAGAAGAACTGATCGGAATATCCAAATTCAATAGGTGCCATGCATTGGAAACATAGCCATTCGCAGATTTCGCTCTTGTTACATTTGTGACCTGGGCAGGCAACCTTGACAAATCGTCGTCTAACTGGCTTCTCAATGTCTTCAGTCTCTAGTCCGACTCGGCTATACCTTGCGAAAGATTTATCAGCTAAGAAGTTTCGCTCTTCTACCAAGTCGGTTGCGAGCTCAATGCCGTTCTTAAAATGTCGTATGTGTGCCTTCTCTAGCTTTGATCCAGTTGCATCGCAGTCAACTATGGCGATGAACCGGTTGGGCTGAGTCTTCTGTAGTAGTTCCTGCAGCAAAGCTTGGTTTGACACCCATGACTGCTGGTCATTTCTAGCCAGGCCACTGAAGGATAAAACATATACCTCGCCATCCTTATGTCTAGAAATCTCCGAATTCAGATCCAAGCCATTATATCCAATGTAAGTAGCCCCACCTTGAACCATCTTATCAATAAATTGTACTTTGGCTTGCTGAGCCTCAGCCTCATCGAATTTTGTGATTTCCTTCGCCGATGAGGGTCCTCGAGCAAACTCGTTCAGTAGTGCGGGAAGTGTCTCCAGCCGTGAGTGACCTTTGCGAGTATCCACCAGAACTTGTGCGAGTTTCGTTCGCAGAACAGTTTTGGCATTCTCGAGCTTTTGTTGTTGACTGACGATGCTTTGTATGTGAGTCTCCGGTATGCACCATTCATGTGTCAAGGCAAACGCTTGGTAGTCATTCAACTTTCGACAACAGGAATCGAAGTGGTCAAATATCTTGATGCAGTTCATTAGATAGTTTTGAGCTGGTTGTATATAGGTAACAGTCTTCGTCGTTTCTGTCCGAAGAAACACATTGAGTAAAGGAATGGGGAGAAGTGTGTAGAAAACTTTGAATATGATCAAGTTAGTAACGATATTTCTAACTAGAACTGGGGAGAAATTTGCACCAAATCTGGCTCGGAACTTTTCCGAGAACTACAGGTCGGAGGATTGACAATTCTGCTGAAAGGAGAGATTGCAAATACCTGGCTTTCCTTTGCCATTGTTTTCATGCTTGACATGAGCTGGAATAACACTCAGAAATTCATATGCCTCTTGAAACTTGTGAGAGTCGTTCATCAGAATGCCATCATCCAAGATGTCGCTGAAGGCCATAACATCCGTTTGTAAGTCGTCATCTGCCAACCAAGCGGCATTTTCTTGAATGAGAGGACGCGAAGTTTCCACAGCCTTATTTAATGCCCGAATCTGGGCTTTAAATCGAGTCTTGCTCGCATGAGAGTGACACTGCACTGTCACACTACTCTGCGCTCCCCACTCAATTTCCATTACAATATGTGTGGCATCTTTATTGTCCGCGAAGGAAGCAGCCCTGCATTCATTGACTCCTGGGCTCGTTGGTTCCAGCTTTTCTTTGATCGTTAGAATCTGATGGTGGACAGTTGCACGCGAGATATGTCTGCTCTTGGCTTTTTCGTCAAGTACTTGTCCAGCACCGGCTGGTACGACGAGCCCAGCAATGACGCTCGCGCCAAAATCATTACTGACGCCCATCAACTTGAAGTTATCTTCATATGAATCATTATGAATGACATTACAGGTTGTTTTATGAATGGCAGTTGTCGACACGCTCTCTCGAGGTAGTGCTTTGTCGAAAAACGACCTAGAGAGAAAACTGTCATCTCTTGCATCGTACAAAGTTCCTATCTCCGCAACTTGCCCAAACGCTGGGCGTCGTGAGAAATGATTATCCATGATTGAAATGCTTAAAGACACGTCAAATGGAAGCAATCTTGGGATGGCAGGATACCACCAACAGCCTCGTTTACATATTCAGGGCTAGTCCGATATACAGAGTTTTACTGCCTTAATATGAAAATCGGTAATCAGATGTACAGCCACCAATTCAGTACGGTATCGAATGTAATGATGAATGCAGTAGCCTGGACGGTCGGAACGGTTTCTTGCATTTGCACACCGAAAGCCTTGTTCGTGGTTGGTGACGAGACTGCAGCTGAAGGATGCTGGCGACCTGTTGGAGGGCTCTGGAGCGCTTAGCCACTGGGAAATTTAGAATGGTCTCTTCTCAATTGGCAGTAATATGAAATGCAGGGGAAGAGTAGTACTTCTGTGAGCGGCGAGTGTTTTTGGTGTAGATTTGAAATCCTATGATGTTGGTGTTCCCATTGTGCATTTCTGGTTTCTACAGGGCTTTGGAGCGCTAAACACGGGCGGTCAAGCCCCACCACCCGGGAAAGCTTGCTCAGCCTCACGATATCAACAAGCTGAGGAAGATTCCATCTTAGGACTTCCAATGTATGCAACGAGAGCTTTCAACAACTAGTTTCTATGCGATCGGATGAACGCTCACACGTCACCACTGATGACTCATGGTAAGTTAGTGTTGCTATGTCGAAATTGATTACTTATTTTGAGAACAGAATCTCAATCTCCAAACAAAGTTGTCGAGCATTTTAAAACTCAATACAATGTCGAAGTTCACATAGGATCGGAGGAAAGCTTCAAGATCTTCTTCATTAATAAGATTATGCTCTGCAAGGTCTCAGATTACTGTCAGCGTAGACTCGCGCCTGAGTCAAAGTATCAGGAGGAGGCTGTCCTTCTGAACAACTTTGAGCCTTTGGCCTTTGAGACTTTCTTGCATTGGGTCAGCAATCCTGCCCCCATGATCGCTTACGATCCTGATGGCCTACCACAAGAGCCGTGGTTATCGCAAGCTGCTACAGTGTGGCTCTTGGGGAAGAGGCTGCAATGTTCCGACGACTTTGATAGATATGCACTATCGCAATTCATTCAAAATTGCGCGTTCATGCTTTTTGGACCGTGGGACCTGATTGAAAAGGAGACATCCAAAGGCTCGCTCCGTCGATTTAGTGATCACTGGGTTGTTTGGAACCACAGCCTGGCGGGCTCAGATCCCAACGAGTATCCTGAGCTCCATGCAGTAAAAACCGCGCTCATCGTGCCGGTCACAGATCCTAGAACATACGATATTGATCATTGGTACTCGGAATGTGGAAAGTATATGCGGCCAAGATGCCTTCACGACCCGATTGTCCGTCTCGAGAAGAGTGAGGAGGCCAAACAACCAAAGCCAGTAGCGCCGGCTGAATGGGGTCTTGAGAGAGAATTGCGACGCCAAGTTTGTCTCGACTTTGATCCTGTGGATACAAGAAGCTAATGTGAAACAGCAGCGCGCTCAGCGGTGCAGTACAAGATGGGAGGCGAGACAGGAATAGAGTACGGCATACAGAGTGTTTTGATTAACAAGTTAGCAATGTAGTGTTGGGACGAGCGCGTGCACTCGAGCTTGTCTTTTCTACTTTTAAATATCATAGTGAAGTCTTCAATAAGACATCATCATATATTACACTTGTCATAAATCATTCTCATAAGTCAAGCCGACTTACATTCAACTTAAGTCTATGTCTTCTGGTTCCTTCGGCTTGACCATCCTTGCGACCACCTCAGATCCATTGACGTCAACCAGGAAATCAACAATCTTATTGCTCTCACGAATCTCTTCATCAACCTCGAGATACGCTTCGACAAGAAGATCTTCTAATTTCCTAGCGCCCATGATCAAGCTCCGAGCACCAAGATCGGAATGATATTCCGCCTCGGCCAAAATACGACACACTGACGCATCTTTGCGGATCTTTAGATTTATATTTCCAAGAAGCTGCTCCTTTGGGCCTGAAACAAGATTTACAGGCCCCCGGACCCTTTGGCCTAGTTCAAGGAGAAACTTGTGCACGATTACCGCTTGCTCACCGGGGGAGAACGGCAAGAACGGGAGGAAGTCTGAGATTCGACCTGTGACAGGAGACTACACCATCGACCATTAGCCCTCTCTTTCTCAGTGATGGAACTCCCAAAGCCGTCCGGTTCTGAGTTTGGAACTTACCCCAAATTGGGAAAGAAAATCCTCCTTGATTGCTTTTGAGAGACTCTTCATCAGCCGAAGCTTCTCGCTCTCATCGTCATCTTCGAATATTTGCTTATGGTGCAGTTTGCAGAAGCTTTGAATCGTTGGGTCCAACGCGTTCGTAGCCAAAATCCAGACTGTTTTAGAGCAGTCGATCTTTTTGAGGTCACGACGATCCTGATACTCTCCTAAAAGTGGCATTAACAGTGGTATTCGGAAGGGGGAGTGAATACGTGCCATTATCAAATGGAACTAATAAAGCTTGGTGTATATCAGCTGTAGTCTTCTCAAACTCGTCGAGAAATACGATACACCTCTTTCCCGCATTCTTAGCCAGGAAATTGTTCAACGGGGTTCCATGCTCAGCTCCAACGTAGGGATTTCGAGGGCCGAATAACTCTATCTCACGGTTGTAGATAGTGCAATCAACGATTTCGAGATTCAAACTCATTAGATGCCCGAGTCTCCTCGCAAGTTCAGTTTTTCCATGACCACTCGGCCCTGCAAAGACCATCACCAAAGGTCTTGTAGTTGGCACCATCATATAGTTTAACAGTTTTTGGAAAAGTCGGTTCGTCGCCATTGTTTGACCAATCAGGAAATATGAAATCCCAAGAAGTGCTTCCGCGTTTCTTAGCTTAGCAACTTGCCTGTGACGACTCGAGGGTTTCTTCGCCTTGGATGCACGTTCTAGGTAATAGCGTTGTGTGATATTCGCTGTCCGAGCAAGTTTTGCTCTCGCGGTAGGAGTACACCAAGAGTAAGCCTTATCTTCCATATCCTTCTTCAAACTTTCATCGCTAGGGCCGTTATCGGGAACGTCTTGGATAAATGGCGTGTAGAATGATGAAGGTATGGCTTGGGGGACTGCACCGAGACTCAACAATGTTGAGACTGTCAGCGTGGTATCAGTGTCGAGCTGTTCACTATTCATGATTGCAAAAGCGAGGAGAGGAACTTTTGAAGTTTCGTGGATAGCTGAAACATCCGCACCAGATGCAATCCAGATTCGGATCAGAGTTTCATTGTTTGTTGCCACAGCAAAGAAGATTGACGGAAACCCTTCTAAGGCATCTGAGAGGTGTTTCCGTACAACATTGGGGTCATAATATGCCAGATAATCTGTCACAAGCCGGATATCTATGCCATGTTGAATAGCACCAATTAAGTCCCGTAGGCTGAAGCCATCATTACCTTCTCCAACTCCAGGCGTCAAATTCGGTGGTGGAGAGATCTCTGGAAGAATGAAATCCCATTCCGGCTCTTTGATATCTTCCACCATCGAACTTTCAAGCGGAGATACGTCACAAATCGGATCCTCGGTGAGAAGGTCTTTTAAAAGCAGTCTTGAAAAGTTTAAATCTTTGAGGTCTGGCTTGGGGATAGGCGGTGGCTCTATAGAAGGCTTTCTCGAGGCCGAACTTTCAGGACTAAGATTACGAAGATTGGATGCTTCACTTTTAGCCTTCTTGGAAGCCAAAAGTGAAGGGGAGGACTCTGTGGCTACCGGCTCCATCTCTGACAACCTGTTTGACTCGGACACTGAATGGGAAGCAGTTTCCGGGATGAATCCGGATGTTTCATCTTGGATGTGATAAAAATCTTCCTGAGCCGGCTCAGAAACCGGTGAAATGGCGGAAATATTTTCGTTATCTTTAATCTTATTCTTTGGCAAGTTTACAGCTCGCAATTTCTGAGGCTTTTTGGGAGGTGGAGGACGCTTTGCAGTCGGAAAGGGGCGCTCTATCAAGACTTTTGGACTGCTCAGAGGAACCTCGCCCGTAGACGGTGTGATGAATATCAAGTCGTCATTGGAACCCTCATCAGATATCAAATCCAAACCGTTTTCCCCGGGAGACTGGTGTGTGTGCATCCCTTGGGGAGCTGTTGAGACTCCATAGAGTGTCTCGATATCGTAGCGCAGTTTTGCTTCCTCTACATTGTCGCTACACTGCCGTTGAATGAATGAGACTGTGAAACAATCGCCGGGAAGCGTGCAGAAGAACTCACTTGCAACAGCCTTATGGCGTCCCTCTCACTACAATGACAAGCGTCCATGACATCGTGAATTTGAGCAGGGTCCGGAGACTGGTTCTCGTTTGCCGTGAGGGAAACAGAGAAAGACATCTCAACAATGACAGTATAAGCAGAACTCTGGCGAAGAAATTATTTAACTGCTTCAAAGAAAGGTCCTCCACTGCAAGGCATGTCGATGATGGTCCGGCGAATAAAAGTTGATTTCTAGCAAGGCAGACTACCTAAGCTCTTTTAATGCATTTCATTGGTGAGGCTGATGGCCAACGACTGAGACTAGGTGTTACAAGCCATGTTATGAGACTGCAGGAATGAGAATCGTGGCACGAATAAGACGTGTCTGACTCACCTCACAGATAGCCGAATGTAAATATATGTGTGTGATTTACGGAGAGAATAGTGGCGCCAAAGTCATGTGCTTTCCCCAGAAACTTGCGTAACCTTCAAACTCCGACTTACACGTTCAGAAACCAACCACGCTTCTTGAAGTACCCTCAATGGCACCTCGAGCCCGCGATCAATATTTTCCAGATGGCCTAGGATTTGATTCGAACACTGTGATATTTCGCCATACTACCTTGTCCCCGCAAGTTCGAACCGAGAACCCCGCTGTTGAAGCTGCACAGCAGATGGAGGAACAGCACTCCCTCAGTAGCCCGGCCAGTGCCAAGGGCTTGAGATCACGGCAGACGCTGATAGCAGAGAATTCTCGACAAACAGACGCGCTAAGCAAGATGGTGACGGATCTTGTCAAGACCAAGTCGGAACTTCGAGCCCAAGATGCCAGACTGTCCAGCCAGCAAAGCGTCATCGAAAAGCAAAGTGAAGAGTTGGAACGGCTGCGGCTTCATGTCAAAACAAGCAGCATTCAAAAGTCTGCCGAGTTGGAACAAGCGATCGGTCAATTGACCGCAGAACTTCGAGAGAAGGATCTGGACTTGAGAGAAAAAGACCAGATTTTGCGTGACCGGGAGTTTGAGCTTCGTACCATGGGAGAGCAGCTCCGGCGGGAGCAGAAACAGCGTGGAAAGGACATGGTAGAAATGCAGAAGCTTCAAAATATGATAAATGATCAGTATCATACTCAAAGGACGAGGGATGGATCACAACGTGAGAACGAGCATTCCAAGATCGAAATTCTACAGCAAGAAATGCAAGCCCTGAAGATAGCACATGACTCGGCACTGTCCCAGCAGATTGACGCTGGAAACGCTAGGGTCAAACAATATCTTGACGAATTGAGCCAGTCGAAAGCCACACACGAAGCAGCACAGTCTGCCATGGACGCCGAAAAAGCAAAGAGCCAGCAGTATCTCCAAGAAATCGACAGACAGAACATCGCGACCTCACGTCTGCTATCCCAAATCCAGGACCGGGAAACGCAAACGCAAAAGCTGACGCAAGATCTGAACAACCTCCAAGCATCATTCGAGAAGGCCGTCGCCAAGACGAACATCAAATCACAAGCAAAAGAGCAGCTCGAAACCTCACATGCGAACGACCTTGCCGAGGCTCACCGCATGACGAAATTCTTCCAGAAGAACAGCGAGGCATCAACACGGAAGGTGAGGGAGCTCGAGGCAGAACTTCTGAGGTTGAAGCAATCGTCGCGGAGACAGGGCGAGGCATAGGAACATGCTCCAACCAATGCTCCAACCAATGCGGCACTCAAATCCCGGGAGCCGCCTGGTGCATGGCTAGATGCGGATATGCAGCGCAGCTCTCTCAGCTTAAAACGAAAGCCGCTGGCTACCTAGCATGTCTAGCGCCTAGCATATCATAGGGAGCAATAAAAATACATTGAAGACCAAGAGGGCAGGAAAATTGACACAGAGTCAGATGAGGGAATCATGATGATGAATATCCAGGATTGCTAATCCCGAGTTCGGCATCAGGATGGAGATTGTTAATGGATTGAAAGATCTTGAAAGAACCGTCCTGGCTGCAGATGAAGAATTTTGTTCTTTGCAAGCTCGGATCTTCACCCTCGATGCTGCGACATGAGATGCTTCACGATTCAGCATCCGTCTACCTCGTCGTATCCATTTAAGCGACTCGCCCCTGAGCCAAGTCGCTAAGGTCGGGGAAAAGTGGGTCAAGCGGAAGGTCGAGCACCATCTCCTAGCATCTTTAGAAATCATGTAGATTGGCATTTCCACGGGTAGCTATCTTGAGCATCGATAGAAGAAGTAGTCATAGCACATAACAACAATCATATTCCCCAACAGAACAGAATGCTCAGCCCCGTATTGTTCATCTTGAACACCATTGATCCAACCGTCCAGCAGATGACCTAGAACGGTTCGAGCAATACGTCCAAACGAGAGAAAGAAAGAAATCTATATATATTTGGTGAAGACAAGAGCCGAGCTGCAAGTCCCACGGTTCCAAGGTAAGTTGTCGATCCGAACTCGGAAAAAGGTCATCACGATGGGGAGACACAGCGAGGTAAGAGCTGATCCGCAGAGAAGAAGAAGATGGGATACATGGCATAGGCACACGACACGAACCCAGCGTCCAAAGAGAGCCAGGATAAGAGGGGAGGCAAGCAAATCCCCCCCGGCAACTCCAGCGTGTCCACCCACCTGCCCTCGGTAACACGCACTCTTCTCCTTCGTGAGGAGAGTGGCTCTCATCTCTCATCTTGTATGGAGAGAAGAGATAGGAATCGGGAATTGACATGTCACCCAAGACCAACAGAGGCATGAGCAGCACATGTAATATATAAGACGTAAATGAAGCCATGATGTTATTGGGTATCAACGGTTTTACATACAACCAACCAGCACCAACGAGAGTCTTTTCACATCAGGTATCTCATCTCATAATTATCACCTTCATCACAAAAGTACAATCTTACCCCCCCGACATTGAGGCACGAAATGAAATCGGATTAATATTTGGCAAAAGTAAGTCTACCGCGCAAACCAAGACCAGATATCTAAGCGGTAGTTGGCTCAGGGCTATCGTGGGCCTTCTCATCAACAAGCTCGGCGGGTCTGTTGACAGACTCCTCGCCGTTGAGATCTTCGAGGGTCTTTCTCTTGGTCTCAGGGAGCAAGACAGAGGTGAAGATGCCGAGGAACATGAAGAGAGCAAAGATCTCAAGGACGTGGGGCAACCATGGGGATGCAGCACGGCCAGTGGCACCCTTCTTAGCACCGCGAACACGGAGAGGAGCAATGGCAGCTTGGGCGATAACAGCACCAAGCTTGCCAGAGGCGGCCGAGATACCGTGCGAGGTAGAACGGTAGCGGGTTGGGAAACATTCTCCAGGGATGATAAAGGTGGTCATGTTAGGGCCAAAGTTGAAGAAGAACTGGGCGAGAACATAGATGGCGAGGAGACCGTGGTTGGAGAGCTTGTTGTAGGCAAAGCCGAAGATGCAGAAGAGGATGGTCTAGTCTTGCGTTAGTGTAGCTCTCCGTTTTTGTCAAGGGGACGTACCAAGATGATGAAGCCACCGATTTGGATGGGCTTGCGACCAAGGGTATCAAGGGTTGCAACGGATACCCAGTAACCTGGGACAGCACCAGCCAAGATGACAATCAAGTTACCAACACCCAAGTTCATGAAGATCTTGTAGCAGTTGGCGCCGCCAGAGTAACCAATGGTGGAGAGGATGATGGGGGTGTTCAAAGAGAGACCATAGTAGGCGCTGGAACGGATTAGTCATAAGCTATTTTCCTTGCGATTGAGAAACTCACATATCGAGGAAGAACCAAGAACCGGCTGTACCAAGGAGGATCTTTCCATTCTTCCATTGGCCGTAATGAGCGAAGAAATCTTTCCACGAGGCCTTGGGAACGACCAATGACTCTTGGGCAGCCATGCGGCCTTGGATACGGGTGACATCGTCTGGCTTGCCCTCACGCCTACCGGCGATATAGGCATCAACATCGTCACCAGCCTGCTCAACATCACGAGCGACATCAAAGGTATAACGAGGAGTCTCGGGGATGGTCAATCGGTAGTAGAGAGCAATACAAGCTGGGACGGCACCGAAACCAATCAGGATTCTCCACATCTATGAAAAATTAGTCGCCGAAACCAGGAAACGTGCCATTCTTGTCTTGATTGGCACAGAGCGACCTGGACTAACCTTATCAACGGCTTCGCCGCAAACACCAGTGCAAGTAGCATAAGACTTGGCAGACTTCAAAGACTCCTTGAAGCCAGCAGTGACGATGATCATGACAAGAGCACCAGTCAATTGGCCAATACCTTGCATGGCAAAGACGGCTCCCATCATAGCACCTCTCCATTTGGTGGTCGCGAACTCGGAGGTGATAATGGAAGAAAGCGGATAATCACCACCGATTCCTACGAGCGTCAACTGCTATTCTCATGTCTCGTGTGCAGACTCGACTTACCGATACCCATCATTACACGCCAGAAGATAATGATACCAACAATGTCGATGGCGACGGATCCCGAAGTCAAGGCTTGAGCAAGAGTTGCAAAGATAATGAGGATCAGCTCGAGACCATACATCTTCTTTCGCCCAACCACATCGGCCAAGAAACCGAAACCGAGCTGTCCAACGATGGTTCCGCCAGATGTTGCGACCTTGATGGCGGTATCGGAGTTGGTGGGCATGGCACCTTTGCTATTGCTGCTGTCAGCGCTGACCTGCTGGACATTGGGGAATGTGCCTACCTGTGGTTGAAGTACACCACACCCAACATGGTGGTGAGGAGACCGACAGCGAAAATGTCGTAGGAATCAGTGAAGAAACCGGTTCCTGCTACCAAGCACTAGAGTTCGCGTCAGCGGCGTAGTCCACGGCCAAACGCTTTCGTGACGGAGCACTTACGGCTCTGACGTGGTACCATCCGAATGGCGCCTTGTCGATCTCGGCGAGAGCAAGTCGTCGCCGCTCATTGGGGTCCTGGATGTGGGCGAAGTCATTGTTGAAGTTGTGATAGGCCGCGTTACCACCAGCGGTCTTGTGCTGCACAGCGGCAGCCGCAGGAGTAGAGTCAGCCATTGTTGACTTGTCTGGACGGGGGAAGGCAGGAATGGAAGAACAGTCCTCGAGGAGGTGTTGTCGGATCTGGGTCGAGAGGTGGAGCTTGAGGAGGAGCTTGAGGAAGGAGTCAAGACGTCGAAGGGATTCACGCACCTTTATTCAGTTCGGCAGGGTAGACGGGCTGGCCTGGGCGGACAGGCTTCTTGGTGCAGACAGATGCAGCAGCAACGCCTTCGCACCGAATCCACCACAACAACGCTGCTGTCTCTGGGATCCCAGCCCGGCATAGACTCAATGGAGAAGGTCGAGTCCCTCGCCATGAAAAGGCACATCTGGCACCGAGAGAATAACAGCGAATCAAGCGCGCCGACAGGCCAACGCACCCTGCTATGCACGATAAGTCTTTCCCCCGAGGCTGACGAGGCTGAACTCGAGGCTGCAGCCTCTCGTCGAATGGCAAGCGCGGCTCCAGGCACGTTGTGGTGTTTGGGCTGCTGATTGGTGCGCGGGTGGCCGTCGATGGCGTTTCCAGAAGGCTACGCGACTCCACACCAGCAAGAAATGAACTGCGGTCTCACAGGCACTGCACGGCGCACCATTCGCCTCGCTTCAGCGCCCATGTTCCAAACTGGCAGTGTGGCGCACGCTCACACTGGGCCCGCACCAGGGGACTCCCACTGTCCAGACTGGCCAGGTATGCCGAACTGGAGAAGATTCCCAGGACCACCAAGAAGGAAACTCCCCGGTCTTCAAACACTGTCCAGCTCGGAAATAGATTGCTGCTCAACCACGGCCAGACCCCGTTCACTGCTCCTCAGTCCTGGCAACCCATCTCTGCTCTCTCACACCCACGGAACCAGCGTTTCCAACCCCAGGTCTCTCGTTTTGGTGCACTGAGCCGCCCACATCCCTTCCAGGCAATACAGTAGGATGGTGTGTGGCGTTATCGTGGCTCCTGATGCGGCGTCGCCCGCTCCAGCACGTTCCTCGAGGAGAGGTTGAGAGAAGACGCTGCATTTAACGTTCTGCCATCCTCATTGCTCTCGTGATGTCTGCATCTCCTTCGAACCCTCCATGCCGCCCTGCAATTCTAGAAGCTCACAAACCCCCCTCGATTGGCTCCCTTCTCTTCTCTGCATCTGGGTTTGTTAGGTAAAGCCCGCAAACTCTGCACACCTCCTCCTCTGTATCTCGCAGCCTTTTCCAGACCCATTGGAGATCTCCCGTATTGCAGCTTGTTAGTCTGCAACCCTCACCTCTAGACGTGGGGTGCTCCATCGCCGTGCAGCCATGTCTGGAATGCTCTCGGTCGAGAAGCGCTACTGTCCTTTGCAAAAAAGCCTTAAGTCCATCCGCTTGGCACTTCTCCGAAATCTTGCACTTGCACTTGCACTTGCACCTGCACCTGCATTTGCATTATGGTCGCGACGGGTCGAAGAGGCAGAGCCGATCGATGAATAACTCTTGGATTTATGCATGAAGATCCGGAACGGTGACTTGCTGCCCATCTGGACCGCCATCACCACCACCTTCGCGGTTCAGGTGCCAGGCGAGCACGGACCAGTTCAATTCCCTCCTCCAAAACAACCCATGTCCGAGTTCGCCATCTGCACACAATCCACCCGTCTGTGGCATGCGTCGCTCAAAGACAACCCGCCCAAATCTCGAATGGACAATTCCCATCGAGCACATGACACAGGGCTCGTGAGTACAATACATCTCCAGTTCGTGGCACAAATAGCCCATAGCCGTCCCCAATCGAGCGAAATGTCTCTCTTCGATTTCCAACATCGGTTGGTCTTGAAAGATGTCGCCGCCCCTAATGTTTTTGAAATTTTCACCTGTCCGTGCTCTCTTGGCAGTGATAGCAACCTGCGCGAGTGCTTTCGCAGCGGCTGCGTCTTCAGGGTCGTCAGCGACCTTCTTGGCAATGATTACTCGGGCCCTCTTATTGGATTCGCTCTGGGAGCTCTCTGTTACTTCACTGCTCCCACCTGCTCGATCTTTGGATTTTGATTCCTCAGTAGCGACTGCTGCCATTGCTTGGTATGCTTGGCCTTCATCATCACCAACACCAAGTGGTGCAACAATCAGCTCAGTCGATGGGTTTGCCGCCAGGGCATGAATCTTTAGGCCGCTTACTTCTCGTGCTCGTTTCTGCTCGTCTTCGGTTGCGAAAGAAAAGCCCACGTGCGCTGGTTGACAATTTCTTAGCAATGTGTCTACCATTTCTTTCCCAGGATCCGCGAAACCTTCGGCAGCCCCGTCATTAGAAACTGAATCTCCCAAGTTGCGCTCTTTGAATGAGACAGTTGAGTACCCAAGGAATCGAGATGAATCTGCCTCACAGGCAGAAGCACTCGAACCATTTTCTGAAGAACCCTCTAGCAGTCTGGCTCCAGGGAGATTTTTGGACTTCGATGAGAACACCTTTTCGAGATCGCCATTCAAGCTCTGGCATGAGCATTTTTCTAGATTTGGTTCTCTGTCAAGATCTTTGGGTTTTGATAAGATCTGTTTATCAGTATTGAAATTTAAGTTGTGGTGTGGAGGTCCTTCTCCAAACTGTCCTGCAGTAAGGTCTTCGGTTGATAAGGGCTGATCATCAGTGGCATCATGTATGTTGTCAACCATCTGATCTCCGCAGCTTTGATTCGCATTAGCATGGGACGATTCCAAATCGACGGCTCTCGGCGTGTGGATCAGTCGGTCATCAACTCTCACCCCATCTTTCTTCTCCGGACCACCTGGAGATATCAAACCAACCCGATCGCCATTTAGCTCACGCAATCTCTTATCCTTAACACCTCTAGCAACCATAGAAATCGCTCTAAGAGTCGCATGAGCAGCTACATTCCCACAACCTCTCTTCTCCCAGCCAATCCATCTTCCATCCCCAGCAACAGCAACTGGTTTCGCGATGCCATCCCTCCTTTCGATGACGACTACACCGATCTCCTCCCCATATCCCGCTTCCTTCGACTTTCGGGCGACTTCCCAGGCAAGAGCCATCCATTTTTCAACGTCGGGATACAATTCTTGCTCGGCTCGACAGACAATCGCAGGGTGAGGCCCAAAAGGATTGTTTTTCTTGTAGACGGTAGGCCAGTATCCTTCTGTCCAGCGCGCGGCTTGTTCAGCAGAGGTAGGAGCAAGGTGAGGAACGGGTACTGAAAAGACAACGGCATTTCCAGTTCCGACAAAGGTTTCTAGTTGTTCTACAACAGTGGAATGTGAGATTAAATTGACTGAGCCCACGAGCATGAACAGCTTTTTTGGGTCTTGTGCATGTGCAGATGAAGGTGAGGTCGGACTTGGAAGTATATTGGAAGTGGAACTCGATGTCTGGTTCGATGGGATGGACACATTATTTGATAGCTGTACTGAAGCTTGCGTCGAAACAGAATCCAGATCTGGTGTTGTAGGGGCGAGATCTGGCGATTCAGTATTTTGGTGTTCTCCAGGACTGGATAAGGAAGTCGCGACACCCAGAGGTTGACTGCTTGTGGCGGAAGCATAAGGAGACGTACTAGATGTCGATTCAAAAGCCGCCGCCGTCAAGTTGGACACTAAAGAAGAAGGCTCACTGCCAAGCTCTTCTTCGTCACGTCCCTTCTTTGCTCTAAAGAACGCTTCCCTCACACCCTTTTGTACATCCTCGAACTTGATAAAACGCCGTAGATGTCCAAAATCCAAACCACCATCTTCAGGAATAAGTGCCTTGATCAGACTAACGGTATGTTAGTTAACTTCTTTAAGAGTCCATAAGCAAATGCAAGTAGAGAACAAGTGCAACGAAATACATGCGGACTTCGAATCAGAAAGAGAAATCCCGAGAAGAATAAATACCCAAAAAAATAATAAATTACCAAAGAGGGGATTCAAGATAAAAAAATAAAATGCTGTAGATAGCCGCACTTGGACATGTAAAATTACAATACAAGCAACCTGCAACAAAGGAAACCAAACCCATCAAGAAAACCCCAGCCAAAAACTCACTTCAGCGCCCCGCTCGCCTTCCTCCCCTCCACCAGCGTAACAAAGACCTCGACGACCGCATCCGCCGCGCGCAACTCACGGGTAGTTTTCAAGGGGACGAGGACTCCCTTCCCCTTCCCCATTCCCATTCCCATCTCCATTCCTCTCGCGCCCTCTCCAGAACCAAGCGTGCTCACACTCACACTCGTACTGGTACCTCCTCGCCTGGCCAGTCAACTGCTGCTGCAAGCGACACGAGGAGCGCGGAGTGGAAGTCTGGAGGAGAGCGCGGTGCGTGTTGAGAGCATGGCCTAGTGTTCGGCGGCCGGGGTTTTTTTATTTTTGATCCGGGTTGGGGTTGATGAGGGGTCAGGGGTTTAGTGAGGAAGAAGAGGGTTCACTCAGGATCAGGTGGGAGGTGGGTTGGTGTTGCTGAGTTAAGTAAAGAATTATCTCGTCGAGGTATTTATTGCCATCCCAAAAGGCTTCACCGCCTTTACTCCGACTAGCCGGAACCGACATCTCCCTATCCAGCAGCTTCGAATCAATCAAGGCTTGTTAGATCAAAGTCAAGTTCCAATCATGCAGGACAGTCACTTCACATAAGCATTCTCACATCAAATTTGTGATCTCCTTGTCATTAAGGGATCTAGCTAGGTACAAGTTCATGTCCGCACCACCTGAGGAGGCAGTAGCAATTCAATCCGCACCATCATCACTAGATATCTCGTGAAAGGAAAACAAGTTATCTATGCTGTATGCTCTCAAGTAAAATTTCTTATGTCACAATCCCATCCGCAGTTTTGAAATCGCGCCCTCAGAAATACAACGAAACTTCGCCCTAAAAATAAATTCAGGCTTCCCTCGTCTCCCCTTTCTCTCATGTCTTCACAAGAACTGAATCCCATGGTGATTAAAAAGGTACTGCGCCGAGAAAACGAAGATGTCAAATCGATGCGTTAGTCGAAATCGAAGCGTCCGTAAACACAAGATCTGCGCATGACCGAATAGTGAATGGTAAAAGAAGTAACACCCCTAGCATATCTGTCGAATAGAGAAGCGAAAACATGAACCAAGGAAATTTTGGCGGTATGAAGAATCTATGATTTGAAGGCAGAAGCCTTCCCCATATTCCAGGTACAGGTTACAGATCGAGCCGCGCAGACGCTCGTTTCTTTGTAGTGTACCATGCGCTGAGAAAAGCATTGTCGTTCGTGTCGAATCATTTTCCTTCCTCGCTGTAAAAAAGGACCTTTTGGTGACCATCGCTGAATATTGTACAAGTGGCAGCAGAGAGCGGACGAGACCGTTCTCATGATGCATGCGTTCGTTGGCGATGATCGAGATCTTAATAATGCTAATGTAACAAGGGCCGTAAAAATTCATAGGAAATCAGTCAACGAAGAGCAAGGTCAAGAGATAGGACCAAGCAGATCATAAACCCGGAAATGATAATGTCTCGTACCGTTACAAAGCGTAAGGTCATGGCGTCGTCATGGAGTGAGAAGATTACAACCAGTTACCGTTGCCATTCTGACCTGCGCCACGACCATAAGAGTATGGGAATGACTGGCCATTGGCTGGGGTGGTCAACTGCTCGCTGGTAGGGAAACCACCTTGAGGAGGAGGGCGATTGAGACCAGTAGTTGGGCTAGTCACAGCGTATCCGTTGGAATAAGCACCAACGGGGCTCATGTAACCACCGGCAGAGACGTTAGAGTTACCACGTTGGTGACGTAAAGGTTGTTGAGTAGGCTCACCCTCATTGGGAGTGTGCTGACCACTGTTTGGACCGCTGCGACCTTCGTTACCCTGAATCTTTGCCTGAATGCGGCGACCATAAGGAGTGGTGCGAATAGCAGGAAGGTACGGACGAATAGCCTCGATGAGACGAGTCTTCATGGCAGGGTTGGCGTAGTCCAGAGCGGTTTGAATGACATAGTTTGCAAAGGAGTCCCGGAGGAGTCGGTCCAATTCACTTGGCTGAAGCATCTCCTCAATCAACATATCCTTGGAAGGTTCCTGAGCGCAGCGAAGACACTTCTCAATGACATTTGAACTAAACTTCTGCTTCGAAAGCTGACCAACTCGGCCTTGGAACATGGCAACAAGTGGTTCAGTGAAGACCGGCTCGTTCAGATCAAGAATATACTGAACAACATAATTGCCAAATGGGTCTTGGACAAGAACATAGGCATTGTTTGAGATTTGACGAATCAACCAGGCCTTTTGATCACCAGAAGCATGATCAATGCAGCGCTGAAGGACGCAGCAGCCATGTCGATGAGTGCCAACATCGACGCAATGGGTTCCAACGGCATCGAAGATGAACTGAGCATCGTGAGAAGACAGCTTGTTGAGACATTTTTGGATAACATGGTTGCCATTAAGATCCTGAATGAGCTCAACCACTCGGTAGCGAAGGGCATTAATGATTGTTTGGACTTGTCCAGGAGTGGAGATGAATTCAATCATCTTCTGCAAAGCCCGAGTTCCATGTTGGTTCAGAGCAATACGGACCAAGTCGTGAGAGGCATTCTCAATGAGGACGGTACGCTCGTCATCATTGCAGTATTCCAACAGCTTTTGGCACAGATAGTTGCCGAAAGGGTCAGTCATCAGCTCAATAACATGCTGGTTGGTCTCAAGCCAGATCATATGGACTTGTTCCGGCTGGCGATCCTCCAACTTCTTTTGCAGGTACCGACAACCATGCTGATCCTTGCACAGAGCATAAATTTCACCACCAAGGGACTCGAGAGAGAGGTTGGCAAATCTATTCATGGCTTTTAAACGTTAGTGCGATCAATCCAAAGATAAGTTTATTCATACCTTCACCATCATTCTGACGACGTTGTTGAATGACCCGAGCTTGACTATCACGAACGGGAGCTTGTTGCTGAGGAGAATACAATCCATTGGCACCGTAATTAGCGTAAGGGTTGTGGGGAGAATACATCGGGGGACCCAATTGCATATTTCCCATGCCCATATTCATCATCTGCATGTTGTAACCAGCATTGTAGTATCCGCTATTGACTGGGTTGACCGGATATTGCTGTTGAGTGGTAGGAGAAGCCATTCCAGCAGCCTGAGGAGCCTGAGTGGTGGCTTGGGATAAGGAAGGACCAAAGGCCGGAGCATTTGCATGAAGAGCAGAATGAATTGATTGATATCCGGCACTTTGACTCTCACGAAGAGCAGCAGTCTCTGGCGTGGTGATCTCACGGCTCATTCTGTTGTTTACAGCGTTAGGTGGAATGCGACCCAAGCTGGCGTTATGATTGTGTAAGTGTTGCTGAGCATGAGAGTTGGGTGTACCAGTAACAGAAGCAATGCCGTTTGTGCTTGATCGCATAGTGGGGACGTCATTGGCTGAGTAAGAAGACTGTAGCTTGGGAGGTGTAGCTTGTGGAGTCTTGGCCGGGGAAGCAACCTGTGAACCAACTTGAGAACCTGCCTCCTGCACTCCCCCATCGAAGTATTTCATGTCAAGAGAATGACGGTATGAGGGACGAACACTGACTGGAGATTCAGTTCCGTTTGACTGGGAGGTCGAAGACGAGCCATTGGCTGAGGTAAGGGCAGGGTTTAATGTTACACCTTGTTGGGATTGAGAAGAGCGGTGACGGGTGAACGAAGGACCGGCCCAGGTGCCATCAGGCCCAGGAGATGGGGAGGTTGCAAGGTCAAGTGCAGCGGAGGAAGCGGAAAGCTACGTTCTCGGTTAGCTACAGTACAAGAGTGAACCGGTAAAGGTGACCCACAACGCCTGGAAATTCGTCGCGACGAACAAGAATAGGGAACTTGTCATCAGATGCGTTTAATTGTAAGAAGTCGTTGATGTTGGAAGACCCAACACCTTCCTCATCTCCAAAGAGAAAACGAGCAGTGTTAGTCTCATCAACGATCTCCTGCATACCGGTACGGGATTTAGTGACAGGCATCGAGTACCTATTGAGGCTGTGAAGTTGTTAGGCACAAATAGTTCAACAAGAAGATAAAGTGATGCTGAAAGCAAAGACAAGTGCAAGTGCGAAAACAAAGCAAAGAGCGTTGAATATTGACGAGCAAACGCTCTGAGATCGAAAGGGGGCAAAGAGTTAATGATTGTGCTTTGAGTGTGGAAGGTTGAGGTTGTCGAGGTTGAATAATGGAGAAGGTGAAAATTCTCCAAGCGATAGCTCAATTTATCTAGCTTAGCCGTTGTTGAGTACGACGACGGGGATATTCGCTGAGCAATCGATCTACTTTCCGTTGGTTGTTTTGTACGGTGATTTTGTGTTGTGGTTTATTGTTGTGTGGAGGATCAGGCGAGCTTAGTCTCAGAAGCGAGATTGGATAGGGAAAGCGAAGTCGAAGTCGGTGCCAATTTTATTATTTCAGTCCAGAGGCGAATGCTTGCAAGCGAGCGGCATGTGATCAAAGGAGGTGGTAGATAGATCGGGAGAGCAATAGCTTCCAAGGCTATCAAGTGCCGGCTTGGAAAACTTGTGTAGCTCACTAGCCAACTTCTCAAAGCACAGTTTATCCTTTGCAAGAACAAAGTGACGCTCTTAATAGTCGGGAATACATTCAAGGGGGAATATAAGAAAATATATCAGAAACTTACGCATTGGTAGATCTATGAGACGTAGGGTCTTGGCGCACCGCCTCTTCCTTCTCATCTTCATCGCTGTTACGTCGAGAGCCTGGAACAGACCTGGATGGAAGCTTATCGTCCATAATGCTGCGGTTGTGTAAGATACCGGATTGTGGGGAAGTCAACTGAGATCCAGATCGGCCAGGTCGGTTGTAAAGTCCAGGAGGAGATGTGAGACTGGAAGTTGAATATCTATTAGGCCGAGAGAATACCGAAGGAAAGCCGGAGTTCGATTCACGGTATTCGGGCGGTGTAGTAGGTTCTGATTGGTGGCCTGTATTGCTATTGTTGGTACGTCCGAGGTCTTCTTGCATCTGAGCGAGCTCTTGTTCTTCGCGACGTTGTTGTAGATCCAACAATTGCATTTCAGCCTCGAATCGGCGCTTTTGTTCTCGCAATCGCTCGTACTCGAGTTTCTTTTTCTCTAGCTTTATGGCCGTAAGTAAAGGTTACAAGAGTTGTTACAAAAGATATCTCATGCAAGGAAAGTAAGTAGTCCGCTAGAATTAGGAGGTGGTTGGTAAAATGACAAAGGGTCTCTTACCAGCTGAACCTTATGGTAAGTCTTCGTACTTGTTAGCTGTTGTCCAAAATACTGTACTTAGAAAAGTAGAATGGGTGGGGAATGGTGTATTGTTGGCACAATACCCATTGTGAAGGAATTGACAATAGCATACCGACGGCCCATATTCTTGCGAGTCCGGAGCAGCCCTCTGGTTAGAAATTGTCGACATTGTTGGTACCCGCCCAGAATCTGTTGTGAACCTCCTCATTAATCCACCACGAGAGTCTTGAGAAACTGTGGGCTGTGGCAGACGAGTACTGTTACCATTTCGCGGTGGAGAGACAAGCCCAAGTAAGGATGAGTCGTTTCGAGCGGATTGCTGGCTTCTAAAGCGCAACTCGTCCATTCTTTCACTGGTGCTGTTGGAGTAGGCCATAATGGCGGGTTATAATACTGTGCAGTGTCAGAATGATCTGTTCCATGCGAAGTGTCTTGATGATCAAGGTATCCCCAAGTGGGGTTCCAGGTCAAATCCTGAGGGTTACCGCTCCTCGAAAGTTCGAGCAGCAGTGGGAGAGAGAGGGAACACACACCTACAAGGAAAAGATGAAGAAAGAGCGTATTGCTACCTGGCCGCCCAGGAGCGCAGAGGTGCTATCCAAAGAGCAGTATAGAGGTTGAGAAAGTTCTCTCGAGGAATTGTGAAGACACTGGTCGTCTGGTTGTCAAGCAGCCTCCCCTGCAGAGGCTAAACCAGAAAGGGTGCTCAGCGGCAAGCCAGCCCAGGATTTGAGTACGATTGACCTGCTCACACTTCACACTGCGCGCACAGTTTCTGGTCAATCGGCAGGAAATAAAAATACACGGATACACTGGTACTGTACAGATCGTGGAGAGAATGAAAAGAAAGAGGATTGTGGTTGTGTGGCAGGGAGAGAAGCACGAGCGTCTGTTGCGTTGGCGAGACCTCGACGTGAAAAGCCTACAGAGGTAACGGCAGTAGTGCAGCTGCACGTTCAAGTGGCCTCAACAAGACCCAAGCCAGCCAGGGCCTCCGCATCACGGTTCAGCGAGTGATGAGGTGCGCTTCCTGCCGCGGGTAATCTCTAAAATCAGTGGAAGCACCGTAGAGCACGTCTTTCTTTGCTGTCCACAAATCTGGAAGCTCTCAGGAAGAACCCCTACTTTGCCTGCTGCGCATGATTGGTCCTCACCACCCGTTCCCTCACCGATCCGCAGAGAGAGGGCCTGTAGCTCAATCAATGATGAGGCGACTCCGGCGACATCACCACGGGCCCATTGGACGGTGGGGAACACTGACTGCTCGTTTTCTTTTTGTCAAGCCCGGGGCAGCAGGTGAGCAGGTTCCGTCGGGAGAGAGGGAACATGTCCAGCCTCTGAAACTTGGAGATTTTCCGCTGTTTGACATCAACGGAACGTCAAACGTAGCAAAAGGCCCATCGACTACAAACTGGTTACATAGTAATAGCACGCCACTTGGAAAAAATACCGAGTTGTGGCATTTTTGCTCTGCATTACAAGTCCCTGTGGCAAGGGGGCGGCTTTGGGAATATTTCAAGCCTAAAGGAGGCACAAACTCCATTCCACCCACCACCTTCTTACGCGCATGGGAGACTCAAAGCTTGGGATTTAGGTACAGGGTCAGTAAGTACTGACAGCTTGGTACTACTCGCCTTATCGGTTTGGACTAAGCAGAAGAAACATCCGAGTCCCTCTGGTCGTTTTTAGCAACTCCATCGCTATCAGTAGCTTCAACTAATGTGCATCATTCGGTATGCTATTGAGCCCGCTTTCATCCAGGTTTATGACTAGGAGCGCCGAAACCTGCATTCTGTCACGCGTTCACTGCAATGAAAGTAGAAGGAAAGCCCATGAGTTGGCAAGCTCATCTAACCCCCTTAAGAAAGTCTCAAAGAATAGCGGTATGAATCCCTAGGTAGCAGCTGCAAGCCAAATGTAGTAGAGGTCTTCGTGCAGAGGCAGAATCGGGCCGGGTTTATTGTCCCTGCCTAAAAGCTCAACTCTTCGCTCAATCCTCTTGATTCGACTCCCCTTCTGCGAGTCCTATTCGGCAATTAAGATCCCGTCCACAATTAAGAAAATTCAACTAAGCCGGCCTACGAATGCAAAAAGCGGTGAGGATAGAAGAAGGGAACCTCCTCGCCTTAGGCCAGAAAACTAAATTCAGGGGCTAAGAATCGGGAGCGGCTTTTCTATTCTTCCGAAAGCTTTGACCATCAAAAATCTGGAGGGGCACGACCATTGAGATATCTGAAGTCATCGAGGTCAAGAGTTGGATTCAATACTTCAATATGCCCCCCAAAAAGAAAGCTCCTGCAGGGCCCGTAGAAGCTACGATTTCTACGCCTCAAGTAACTGTAAGTAGACGTAGGCTTGGTTTTTCCAAAGCTAACCAGCTCTAGAATGAGGAAGCTTCCGCACAAACAGCACCTGGACCAGAGTCATCGAAGCGCAAGCGGACAAAAACGAAAGCCAAGGTCACAATCAAGGAGGAACCTGATCTGCCAACTGCAGATGATGGATTCTCTGCTCTACTTGAACCTTTTTATGCAGGTAAAAGGTTTGGATGATGGACCATCGATCTTGACAGCTGCTAACTGTGGGATTTACAGCTTGACCGACCCGATTGATACTGCGAAGGCATGAAAAATTTTCAGATATACCTCACATCTATCTGACTTGAAGTAGGACAAATGGAATCTGCTACCTGCGTTCCTTAAGGTGAAAGGCTTGGTCAAGCAGCATATTGACTCGTTCAACTTCTTCGTGGAACATGAAATCAAAGATATTGTTAAGGCCAATAGAACAGTCCGCAGTGATGTTGATAGTCAGTTTAAATTGGAGTATGTTCACTCTTTACTCTGCCATTTGGACTCGAGTTGACAAAATATAGGTACTTGGATATTCGTGTTGGATTGCCTGAGCGTATGGAATACGATGACCGACGAGCAGTCAACGAAATCACACCGAACGAATGTCGCCTTCGAGACATGACTTATGCAGCTCCTATTCGTGTAGACGTTAGATATCTTCGCGGAAAGGAATGGATTATAAGGAAGTCAGTACCGATTGGCCGACTTCCAATAATGCTACGAAGCTCGAAATGTCGACTTGCCGGCAAAAATGATCGTGAGATGGCTTTCATGAACGAATGTGCTCTGGATCCAGGTGGTTATTTTATTGTCAATGGAACAGAAAAGGTCATCCTAGTACAAGAACAACTGAGCAAGAACAGAGTTATTGTTGAGAGTGATGTAAAAAAGGGCATAGTATCCGCATCTGTTACTAGGTACTTGTCGGACAAATCCCGGTTAGATACTCATGCTAATTATTCGTAGCTCTACTCATGAACGGAAGTCTAAAAGCTATGTCTTGCTCAAGAAAGATCGCATTTACCTTCAGCATAATATTTTACAAGAACCGATTCCCATTGTCATCGCATTAAAAGCATTAGGCATTCAGTCAGATCATGAAATGTTACTACTGGTTGCCGGAACGGATAGCACATATCAAGATGAGTTTTCTGTCAATTTTGAGGAGGCTACAAAGACAGGTGTATTCTCGCAGCACCAAGCTTTGGAATATATTGGAATGCGTACCAAAATGGGCGTTCGAAACAAAGGGCAAGGCGCTCCACGCCGGAACAATATTGGGGACGCACTAGAAGCTCTCGCCAATATTATCATCACCCATGTTCCGGTCCATGGTCTAGATTTCCGGCCTAAAGCACTCTACGTATGTTTCATGGTCCGTCGAGTGTTGATGGCTATGCAGGATCCCAAACTCGTTGATGATCGAGATTATGTCGGCAATAAACGTCTGGAATTGGCTGGCCAGCTGCTTGCCTTATTATTCGAGGATTTGTTCAAGAAATTCAACGCAGAATTAAAGATGAACATCGACAAAGTGTTAAAGAAGCCAAACCGCACCATGTTATTCGATGCTTTCAATCATTTGCAGTCCCATGGCAATACCATTACGCAGGGGATGTCTCGAGCGATATCAACTGGCAATTGGAATGTCAAAAGATTCAAGATGGACAGGGCAGGGGTCACTCATGTTCTTAGTCGATTGAGTTATATCAGCGCTCTAGGAATGATGACTAGAATTAGTAGTCAGTTTGAAAAAACTCGAAAAGTTTCAGGGCCTCGTGCTCTTCAGCCTTCTCAATTTGGTATGCTTTGCCCATCAGATACTCCTGAAGGTGAAGCCTGCGGTTTGGTCAAGAACTTAGCACTTATGACACATATCACAACCAATGACGAGGAAGAACCCGTGAAGAAGCTTGTCTTTGTTCTTGGGGCGGAAGACATTGTCTCGATGAGCGGAAAAGATATCTACGAAAAGGGAGCATATGTCGTCTTTATCAACGGGACTCCGCTTGCACTGACAAGGCAGCCAAAGTTCTTTCTGAATTCCTTCCGCAAGTTTCGAAGAATGGGACGAGTTTCCGAGTTTGTCAGCATTTACATCAATCATCATACCAACGCAGTTCACATTGCAACGGACGAAGGCAGAATTTGTCGGCCGCTGATTGTAGTGGAGAATGAAAAGTCCAAGGTATCACGAAGACATCTAGAATCTTTACGGAGAGGTGATATGGATTTCGACGACTTTTTATACCAGGGTCTAGTAGAATACGTTGACGTCAACGAAGAAAACGATAGCAATATTGCGCTCTACGAAAACGAGATAGACGGAACAACGACGCATCTAGAGATCGAACCTTTTACAATCCTCGGAGCAGTGGCAGGCCTTATTCCATATCCCCATCACAATCAGTCTCCCAGAAATACGTATCAGTGTGCTATGGGTAAGCAAGCGATTGGTGCTATAGCTTACAATCAATTCTCCCGCATTGACACCCTCCTCTATCTCATGGTTTATCCGCAACAACCAATGGTCAAGACTCGAACCATTGAGTTAATCAAATACGACAAACTTCCTGCCGGTCAAAACGCCACAGTAGCAGTAATGTCTTACTCCGGCTATGATATTGAAGATGCTCTGGTCCTGAATAAGGCATCCTGCGATCGAGGCTTTGGTCGTTGTCAAGTCTTCCGCAAACACTCCACCCAAATCCGCCACTACCCCAATCGCTCAGAGGACCGACTCGGGGATCCATTGATAGATGAGAAAGACCCCACTAAACATATTGCTAAACACAAGATCCTCAGCAAGGACGGCTTGGCTGAAGTTGGTGCCAAAGTCGAATCAGGCCAAATTTTTGTGAATAAAGAGACGCCCCTCAATACCACTTCTTCTGGTATTGGATCAGATTACGGGACAAACGAACATAAACCTGCCCCAATAATCTATCGTCAACCAGATTACGCCTACATTGACAAAGTTATGCTTTCGCAAACCGAAAGCGAAAATATGGTGGTCAAAGTGCAAACTCGACAAACTCGTCGTCCCGAATTAGGAGACAAATTCTCTTCTCGCCATGGACAAAAAGGTGTAGTAGGCATTATTGTGAATCAAGAAGATATGCCCTTCGCTGACTCAGGTGTCTGTCCTGATATTATTATGAATCCTCATGGTTTTCCCTCTCGTATGACAGTCGGGAAGATGCTCGAGCTCCTCTCCGGTAAAGCAGGAGTGTTGAATGGGACTCTCGAGTACGGCACAGCATTTGGCGGTAGCAATGTCGATGATATGGGCGCCATCCTCATCAAGCATGGCTTCTCATACTCTGGAAAAGATTTCGTAACCTCAGGAATCACAGGCGAATCTCTTCCAGCATACATCTTCTTTGGCCCCATATACTATCAAAAACTCAAGCACATGGTCCAAGACAAGATGCATTCCCGCTCTCGGGGTCCCCGTGCCATCCTCACCCGCCAACCCACCGAAGGTCGTTCTCGTGACGGTGGTCTCCGTCTCGGAGAAATGGAGCGTGATTGTCTCATCGCATATGGTGCAAGTCAATTACTCCTTGAGAGATTGATGATCAGTTCTGATGCCCACGATGTCGATATCTGCGAGAATTGTGGGCTGATGGGCTATCAGGGATGGTGCCAGACGTGTAAGAGCTCGAGGGGAGTCACAAGAATGACCATGCCGTATGCAGCTAAGTTGTTGGTGCAGGAGTTGCTGAGCATGAATGTTCTGGTGAGACTGAAGCTTGAGGACGAGTTTCCGCATACTAGCTAGATGGTCATCAATAGGAGGTTCTGGAGAAGGGTTGTTACATTAAACAGAATTGATTGATGATCTTAGGCAAGAGAAGCGAGGCAGAGTGGATCATAACTTGCATAACTTTGGCGCAAAGATACTTCATGTATCTTATGTACGGTAGAATATAAATACCCTTCCAATTTCTCTTCCTCGGCATAGTCTTTCCCTTCTTATTCATGATAAGCATCTTTCCGTTCCAACAAAACAACAATCTATAGACTACGGTATCATTATAGCTCAATCCTAAAACAACAACTCCTGTGTCTAAGAATGAGAAGTTTTGGTATGATCTTGACGAGTATGCGTAGTTTTCCTGTCGTCAACTTGGTCAATAAAAGTATAAAGTACTGAACCTTATTTGGTTGAGAAATTTGTAACACAGTAAGTCGCGAGGTGGCAATCAAGAAGAATTACAGATTCAGATGTGATTGGTTAAGAGAGCCTTTATTTGGGAGGCAGAGCTAGTTACTACATACCAAGAACCGCTTCTGCCACCCTTATTTATCATTTTGGGGTATCATAAAAGAAAGCAATAACGCCATACAAACATGCAATTGCGTCTCGCTACCAGGAGTACCGATGGAAACTTTCGGACTGTCCCAACCAGATACTCTTATTTCCTCCAGGCCTATCATCCACGAAGCGAAGACATCTAACCTGGGACGATACCGGCTGAGCTGGGAGAGGAGGGGTCAGACGGGGCGAGTCAAGAGTATGTCCACTATGGAGGTCGAAGAGTCGAACGGCATGCTGATCTATATTTACCACACCAGGGTAATAATTGGTGTCTTCTTGAGCGGAAGCGATGATTCCAGATTCCACGTCGATATCAAAGCCTAGGTACTGGGTGGCACGATTATGGTATTTAGGATACGTTACGGCCGCGAGGGTTCTTTTCGCCGTAGAGTTGAAGCGAGTGATATCGATAAATCTTGGATCATGGGCTTTTCGAAAACGGAGGTCGTATTGGCAGAGGTAGGACTGCATGCCAGCTACGACGATGCGGTGAGAATCGATGGCTTTGATGTGGGTGATCGAGCTGGGGTGGTGGATGACGTCTGCATTGGAGCCAAAGTCTGGGACCCGAAAGTCGGTAATGTTAAGCAAGCCACGACGACCGCCGGAGAGAAGAACTGATGGATTCTCTGGAAGATATTCAAGCGCAAATATATCCTTGGGAATGAAGCCTGAAGACGAACTGTCCGGGTCTGGAGTGATGTAATGCGCCTCGTATCTTGTTCTGTCAATGCCGAGAATACCGTGGCTGCTCCCTATAACATATACGTAAGGCGATGATTCATTTGCCGCGATAGAGGTATAGATATCGACATGTCCGCCTCCTCTTGAGTGACCAGGTCCAAGAGTATACCATGGAGAATCTAATCATTATTTAATCTCAGTTCAATCATTATCTCAACCCAGCGCACATATCTTGCCTGGCCAACTTACCATCAATAGCTCCTGAACTTATACTTTCTGGTAGAATTGAAATGCCAGAGAGCGCATCACCAGACAACCAAGTCGCACAGATCTCTCTAGTGGAACTGTTGTGGCTGAGAGAGGTTGCAATCTCACTTTGCCTTAATGGAAGCTGTGTTATGGATTCGCCGCCCTCTTGTCCATCTCTCCCCCATGATACTGTGAAAAAGCCATCCTCAGCAGCTGTTCATAATTAGTCGAGTTAGAAATTAGAAATGTATGAACAGCCTATTGCCCAATTCCCTAAGTGGAGGAGAGTCTCGCCTTACCTGCATAAGCGTCTGCACAAAAGCTGCCCAAATCAGGTCTTGGGATGATAAGGAACATAAGAGGTCTTTGAGGAGGAGTGAAATATGGAGCCCGAATCTTCATGAGATCTTGCTTATCAAGTCCTTGGGCAAAGATAGCTGGGCTATCAATCTTTTCATATCCTCGCGCTCCGCAAGCCCTTAGAAGAAGTCCACCAGCCAGTGGAGTTTTGAAGGTCTTAGATCGTTTCACCTGGCCGATTTTTCGTTTTGCGATTGACTCCTCAAACTTCTTTCTCTCCTCACGTGCCTCCAGCATTTTGATGTACCCTGTAGAGTAAGGAATGGATGGGTCGTTGGTATTTCGAATTGAAAAATATTTTCTCTTCGCTTTGTCTAGTTGAGTATCAGCACTCGAATTCCAAATTTTCCATAGCCCTCATACCATAGAATAGGCCTGGGAGATAACCAGGACTGGCACTCTTGTCCACCTGTTTCTTGGGTGGAGTTTTCGGCATTTTCCTTTCTATTCAGTTCTCTAAGAAAAGACCAAACTATTTTTGAGACGAAGATGGAGTGGTTTTGAGATCGACAAGTTGATCTTTCAAAGAAAGAAATCTAGAAATTTATCACGACTTCGTTTTGTGGCACTGCAAAGGGTTCCTCTTATTGGTGCGCGAAATCTCCAGGAGGGACGCTAACAGCGCCTATTAGACGCCGGTTACCGCGACCCCTCTCAAAGTATCTTTGATAATAGGGCTCCTCGGTTACCCAGGGAAAAACATTTTCAATCAAAGCTTCATGCTCATCTGTCTTTCATCTTGATCAACTCAAAAGTGCATCTAGTACTCAAGTCAATCTGATGCCTGACACAATGGTTTACACACTGACCGTCCACTTATACGCGAATGACCACCCAGACTCGATCCCCCGCATCAAGGCCAAGCTGATTGAAGCTGCTCGAGTCTATCGAAAAGATAGGGAGACTGTCGACGTGAGGATCCCCGAGCACAACTGCTTCCTTGCTGTATCCGCTCCTGGCACAGAGTATCTCAAGTGATGCAGTCTCGACACCAACCGCATTAAGTGGTATCCATCCTCTTCCCCATTAAGCGTACCACAAAGGAATAAGCTAACTCCACGAATTTCAGTGGTTTGTCATGCAGGATGTATATGACCCGAGGGCTTTCACTATAGTCGAGCGCTTCGCTGAAGAGAGTGTATGTTTTATTTCTCTAGCTTTTGGATACACAGTAGGCTGATAAAGCTTGTTTGACAGAGCCAGAAGTACCATCTGGAAAATCCGTACTGGAAAACCTTTGATCCGTACGTGATTCCTCTGCTTGATGGGCCAATGGATCTTCGGAGACATGAGGAATTGGATACAAGCAAAGAGGTCGAAGTCCCTGTCTGAAAAGACATTTCTCTCCCACTATATATGCTTAAGAAAGTTTAACCTGCCCATATTGCTGCACCAACAACAATAGTTGTTGTATAGTTTAGGTAAGAAAAAGTGAAAAGGCATACTTTTGGTGGAAAGCAATCTTGAAATGTTTTAAGTATACTACAGCTGCTCTACTGTTTAAAGAAGCAAATGGTACAAATATATATTTCATTTTCATGCTTCCTCATGTTGCTGGCTTCTTCGGTTCTTGAAGTTGAGTTGCTCAAGGATGTCCTTGCACATTGAGTGGAGAGAGCTTGAGGTCTGTCAGCCTCACCTCAATCTAAAAACCGTGAGGAATCAAGGAAGTCTGTTTCCGAACTCATGGAGACTTCTTTTAACATCAAAAAGCATCCCAATCCTGTAGTGAAACCTTAAAACGCTCTATATAATTTTTCTTGAGAAGGTCGAAACCCAACAACAATAAATTGTTCGGTAACCAACTTCAGCCCGCCTAACTTATGACTCGCTCTGATTGGTCAGCCAGCTTTATTTAACCTCAGCCTCGCCTTCCGTTTTCGCTTCGTCGCGCTTTTGGGAAACGCATCTTGTCAAGTCGACCACGCGTTGGTCTCATCGTTCAGCTTCGCTTTCTCCCCGAATAACCATGCGATCGGATTGGTTGGATTGTTGGTTACGGAGACTTGCTCAAGATGCCTGCGCTCACTCAAAACGCGCCGTACGTCTTCCTAACATGCCTCCTTGACGTGAGAGCAACCTGTCTAACCAGCTGTATAGCCAACGTCTGATTATTGACCTCACCGAAAGCGATGACGAAGATGCGCCAGCAGCATCACTTCCGTTCTCGAGCAATGGCTTACCGGCTCCTGACCTCGCAGCTAGGCAAAGACTTGAAAGGAGAGAGGGTGCTTTAGGTCATAATTATTCAGACAGAATCATTCCCTCTATGCACTCCGGTGCTATTCGCAGCACTTCGTCATTAGCGGTTCATCGCGCATCAGGAGCGCCGCCATACAACAATACGCGGAGAGCGCTGGACAGCACTGAGCACAATGTTGGACATATTGCTAAGAAACGTAAGATATCAGAAGGACATAAAGCTTCCATAGCAAGTGAAGATGGCAACTTTCAGCCTCCTCGAAATACCGACAGCCCATTTAAAACAGCAAGATTAGAATCCTCATCGTCAAGATCTACACCTAAGCCCTCGGAGGTTATCCATGGTGAAATGAGAGCGGGTAGTAGCATTCGAGCAACGGCAGATCGAAGCAGTCGCCAAAGTTTGAAAACCTCCCAAGAAGGCCACAGGCCGAGCCTTTCGATTCGCACTCCTTCTGGAAGCATCGAATTAATGCTCAACAATCAAGTGCTCCCATACATCAAAACGGCTCTTGGACGGTTTAGCAATGATATATCTACAAAGGACCGCGAGGAAATTGGAAACAAAGTAAGCGAGGAACAAAACTATGTGACTTAAATTTGCAACTAATATCACCTATCTAGGTTGGGAAGATCTTGGTTGATGACCCACTATTTGAAAGAGAGCTTGACAAGAACAGCTATGTTCTCTCATCTAACTACGAGATCCAACTTTCTCTCAAAGCTGAAACACTTGTGAATCAACATGCGCGTGCTTTTTTAAATGGCAAGCCTACAAGTACAACGCAAAACAAATCATCTCGCAAAGTCAGATCACCTCCAATACCTTTACTAGACACAAGTGACAGAGCATCTACGGGGACCGATTTATCATCTGATCCAGATGAGATGTTTGAGCTGCGACCTGAAGTTCCTGTCCAGGTCCGTTCTTCGTTCTCACCCAGCACGCCACTCAGTAATGACCTGGCTGTGCGTGAATCGAGATCTGAGACCCCGATGAAGTCAATAGAACGACCATTGGAGAAAGAAAATCATACTGATCGACAGCGTCCAGAGCGATCTACTCGTGCCGTAAAACCAACATATATTGCCAAAAAGAGGTCAAGAAGATGGCAGAAACGGCCTCTTGACGACCGGGATTCAAGTTCGACAATGACCCCGGTGGCTGACCAGATTCACACTCATGCCAAGACCCCAGCGATTTCAAGCGATCAGAACCAAACCTCACTAGCAAATGGAGCCGATCGCAAAGAGGTTCGCAATATTATAATGAGGCCTTACATAGCCTGCTCTGAGCGGCAAACATTGATTTCAAACTTGGAAAGAAGATGCGTCTCTAGAATAACCGCGAAGAGTGTTGATGACTTTGCTGCTAGTCATATACCATTCTCCGAAAACGAGGCAGATATGCTTGTTGCCTTCCTATTGAAAAGAATTCTTAAAGTTTCGGTTTTGAAGCGCATTCATAGCAATCCTTTCCTCGAAATCGCGCACCTCATGTCAAATCGAAAAGCAGAAGCTGATCAGCTTGCTAACAGGATTGCTTATGATGACCATGGTCTGGCGACTGCACAAACATTGAGAGGTCGAAATCGTATCTCTATTGCCGCGTTCCTCAAAGATGCCGCCGATGATGAGATACAGGAGTACACAACCTTCTCTCTACCGCCGGTCCTTCAAACTCGGAATCGTAACCACGAACTGAGCAATTTACTTCGCCAGCGCGAAGTTTATGGCCTTGAACCACTTCGAGTTCGAAAGGGTGGAACATCATATCGAGAAGAGGTCTGCAGTTTCATGGAGGACCTCATAACTCCAATGAGCGAGTGGACCGATTGCTCTGGGGATATATCCGCGCTTACTTGGACGAGCGATGAGTCATTTATTGTTGGAGCTGTCACACATTTTGATCCGCATAACATGCAGTATAACAAACCTGGTAACCTGCTTGTTGGATCTCTAGCAAAAGATACCCTGAGAGCCTATCCAGATCACAGGATAGTTCGTCCTTTAATCTCAGAATCACAGAACCAGGAGAATGCACTGGAGTCAATGAGGCGGACCCAAGACCTGTGGATGTATGCTTCAGTCGTGTGCACAGCTCATAGCTCAGCGAGCGGCTTCTCTTTTACGTCAAGTTATGATCGTACTGTGAAAATATGGAAGGTGTCAGAAGATGGATCTTCGATGGACTTATGCGGAACGTGGGAACATGAAGCAAGAGTAAATTTTGTAGCGAGTTCAGAACACCATGATCGAGTTGCGACGGCTTCAGAGACATATAAGGATGCTGTTAGAATCTACAATTTCGATAAAGAGGCAATATCGGCATCTGCCTATGACGAGTACGGCGGGAACAAATTCCAGGAACAGTCAGATGTCAGATCAAGGCAGCGTTGGGCATATAAACCAGCAACAATGAAGTGGGCAAGAGCACCCAAGGTAGCCCACTTGCTTCTCGTAGGATATTCTCCAAGGTCGGAGTCTGGGGATGACTCAGACATACCGGATGACAAAAAGAATACAGGGGAACTGTGTGTCTGGGACTTCATGGATGGATCACGTTATAACATTTCTTCATCTAGAACTTCAAACATCTTCGAGGCAGTCTGGCATCCCACACAGCAAATATTTGCTGCCGCAACATCCCCCTCTGGCAATTTTGATTCTGATAGAACAAAGACTCAAGTGCGAATATTTGCACTCAACGACCGAATTTTCACTATGATCATGGCCTTGGATTGCCCGGCGCTCGATATCAATGAGTTAACGATCATGTAAGATTATCCATGTTCATATACTTCCCAACTAACACAATAAAGGCCGAATAGTACCTTAAAGTGCTATGTAACTGCCAGTTGTACGGATGGTAATACTTATGTATGGGATACCGCACAAGGAGAAGATCCAATACATGTTCTCGGACACGGAGGTAGTTTAAGCCTTTGATCATTCACCTTGATAATTCTAATCACTTTATAGATTCTCTTGACAACCCGGATCCAGATATCCCTCTGGAACTCGCCGATGGTGGTGTGACCTTCGCTTCATGGGGTGCTACAGTTGATCGTTTTTACACTGGAGCAACAGACGGAAAATTAAAGGCCTGGGATGTTAGAAGACCTCCAGGATTTGCATTGGTTCGAAATGTCCTCGACCTGTCAGGTGGCATCTCAAGCGGGGCATTCTCCAAAGATTTCCGGAAGTTGCTTATAGGAGATGGGACTGGGAAAGTCCATTTTCTCGGCATCGAAGATGATCTAAGTGATGAGGATGATGAACAGCCAACGGACAAGAACATGTTCCAACCTCAGGACGTACTAGGTACCTCCGGCATATTGCCTATCAATATCAAACGCCCAAAAGTCATTATCCCTCATCCCGAGCCTGCACCTCCGGAAGGCTCCCATGAAATCATGAGTGATGAAGAGGCTGAACAGAGCATCCAGGAAACTTGTCTCAATTATATTGAAGAAGGTTTTCTTGAAGTTCATCATCCTAAAGGCGTGTTCCAAGGTCCGAATTATCCCGAGTTAGGTTTCTATCGTTTGGAAGCACATGAGGAGATGGATGGCACTAAACCCCTCTTGCCTGATATACTCACACTGCAGCAGTATTCTAAGAATCAGGAAAATGATGTGGAAATGTGGAATATGCCTATTTTACCGAAAGCAAAGCTTGCAAATGCCAAAGAACATAGTATGAACAAAGACCTGGATTTTGCTTTTGATAAACTCTCACTTGAGACACAAACGGCGCTAGAAGGAGATGGAGTGGAGCTTAATTGGGATATGGCTGGGACCTTTATTTACGACGTCACGCCAAGCAAACGGATATTTCGGCTTCGAAAAAAGAAGCGTTCAAGACGGCAGGTCTTGGAATCCAGATTCATGGATGTAGTTGCCTCCGAGGGCACTACGGATGGACTTGGAATTCTAGAAGAATAATTAAAATCGTTTACTATCAGGGAGGCTTTGGATATAGCATGGTCAGGAGTCATTTGGGAGGATAGATTTGGGCATTGTTAGGCGTCGCATACCCGGTCGGAGATGTCTACCTACCATTTTGTATGAGCAATGCGAGCAAGAAGGAGATAATTCTCGCATGTATTATAAGCTTGTAACTAGTAGATCTTATCTTTGGGCTACAGGACTCAGTTAATTACTACTGAGTATAATTAAATGGTTTTTGATTATGCAAACTTCGAATTAGTTACAACACTCGTAGTCACTTGGTGCATTTGACCGTGGATTTATGTTAGCATAAGCAGGGGTAAGACGAAAAAATCATGACATAAACCCTCTCTCAATTACCAGCAACGCTTGCTCAACCTAGCATGATTTGTTGATGAGACATACACTTCATTTCAGACTATTTCTTTCCTGATATTCCTGTTCTTGGTGTCATGTTCTAGAGTAGTGAAAGGTGCCGAAGTGGATTAATGATACATAGCTTCAATCCCCCGAGCCCCCTATCGTTTGAAGTTCACAAGCTGCTAAGTATATCTCTCTAGTTCAACACTAATCACTTCAATCAACAATTCGTCTTGAACTTCCATTTCAAAACTCTGTCCTCGATCGATGCGAGATTTACAACTATAGATCCTAAGCTGTAGCATGCTTCTCCTACGACAGTAGAGATGTAGGACGAGCTAGATGAGAAAAAGATTCAGTAGCATATGCGCAAATGAGCCTAGTGGTAGAAGAGGAATGGCAAATGGTGAGGATACACCTCCAAAAGGCGAAAGAAGTTGGGATTCTACTACATCCAGTAGTTAAGGTTGTGTCGGGTTGCCATGGCAGCATTCCTAATGTCAAGCGTTGTAGCTGCCCTCCAATACGCCACATTTTTTAGCGTGCGATTTCACAGCCCTCTTCCCATGTCAACGAATTCATTATGGGGCCTTTCTTCTGCTCTCCAAATCTCCAGCACATCAAGTTTCAAACTTCGGAAACATCGATTCTTTATTCGTCATGGCTCCCAGAACACCTTTCCAAAAACTCAAGGTTTCAAGGCCCATGCCTTTGAAGGTTGATTTGGTCAATTCGAGCCCAGATATGCCACTAATCAACGACTTGTTAGAGGCTCTTGAGGCATCTCCATCCAGCCTTGAGACACGCAAGTTGTTAATTCAGCAATTTGTTACTTGTGGTTGGAACGATGCAGCCCGAGAACATGTTCAGGAAATACTGCGACAAGATCCTCACGATTCGGACGCGAAAGACTGGATTATCACTCTCCAAAAGACTTTATCTCCATCTAAAAAGGCTACCGATCCAATATTGTCTTCAAATGAAACACCTGCGCCTCCACCTCCTACAGATTTTGAAGAGGGAAAGTTGCAGCTATGTCGAGACTACGAAGCACTTCGCAAAAAAGCTGAAAAGCTGTTACAGACAACCATTCTTTTGCGCGATCTCGCACAAAGCCAAGACCCGTCCGCAATCTCTCAATTCGAGAAACGTATCGCCGACCTAACCGCACTTCAGAATGGTCAATTCAATTCTGTTCTCCGAGGACACAGAACCACTCAGCCTGGCAGCATTCGCTTGGTGGTTCAAGCAATGGAGAGTTCTCCGGAAGATGCCGTTGACATTGCTTTCAAGGATCTTGAAGCTATGGCTCTCTGGCTACGTTTATCAACCAGTCAATCAGTTACTCAAGATACTGATGATGTGCGCGAGGCTCTCCTGAAGCGGGTAACATCCTTGGTAACTGCACTGCCTACCCATCTTAAGTCACATGCATCCACAGCCTTTATGCATATCGAACACGAGATTCTTCACAAATCATACGTTTGCGGCGAAACAATGTACGGAGATCCTGTGGCCGATATACCTCGAACCCAATTTCTGGTCACTGAAGATGGCTATCCTTGGGACATGGAGGAGCTTGTTCAAGCACTCACTAGTAATGGCGGAACAATGCGGAATCCACTCAGCCGTTTGATGTTCACTGAAAAAGATATCCGCGCCATCATTCAACATCCAATAGGCAAACCGCTTGCTGCATTACGTTTGAAACAATCTGAGCTCAAACAGGGCGTCCGTTCCAAGACAATTGACCAGCTCGATAAAATGGCGGCTGTTCTACTCGCTGATCAAAGTACTGATCAAATGGAATCGAGACACGTAGTGGATGAGTTTGTTGCCTATTTAACTACTTTACCGTCTTCCGAACAAGAAACGTTGGGCAAGCTGCGAGTGCCAGCTGTTGATAGTCACACTAGGCTACAATTCGACACTTCTATTGGTGATGCCATAAAAGACGCACAGGGAAATCGCATCTGCTTTCACAAAGCTGGCGATTTGATCCGTCAGGCTGTGAAACATCTCCGAGAATGAATGCAGCTGCAAATCCTAAACGAGCCAGCTTCTACTCGAATCAATTTTCGAGGATTTGGTTTTGAATAGGCACACCTACAACGAGGCTCAGATGCGCCTAGAGCTAGACCAAATTGAAACAGATTTTTTCAACTCCTGCATCCGCCGATTAGCCTTCTTTACTGATCACCAACACTACCCAATGCATGTCCCCTCTTACTCTCTACCAGTAATGAAGGTCCAAATATAGTGGCTGTTCAGTTTAGCTTCATAATTGTAAGGCAGATTTCTGAGGAAGTCGCAAGGCAAAGTGATGAGGCCTGAAGCCACAAAAACTGCGCCTCAATTCACTGCAGTTCTACAACCAATATGTCTCAGGATTTAATACAATCTTTGCAAACAGGGCCTGCTCTACAGCTGTCTGCTATCCTATTTGCTAAGTAATGAGATTTGGAGATTTCTAGCGCCAAAGGCTGGGTGGTTATCAGCATGCAGGAATCGATTACACCGCCTGCTCCGCATTTGCTGGTAACGTAAGTCAGGCTGTGTTCGAGGCATTGTGTACCATCAATCACAAAGCATCTCTTGTCGTGATAATTACCCTTTCTTGGTCTATGGCCACAGCGGGGGAAACCTTGGAACAAAACAGAAAATTGATCGAACACTCTACAAATTATTTCCAAACTCCTTGACGAATACGGTCAACTGAAATCAATCACTCGATAGCCTCAAGATGGAACTCTGGAAGCGGCATCGGCAGAGTGATAACTGGCTTCGATCAGTGAACGCATCAACATCGAACCTACAAATTGTTCTGCCAGACACCAGTACACCTTCGCACAGCAATACGTTTCCTTGGGCTGAGATACAATACTATACGGATTTATATCTTAGCGGAAAAAGGAAGGGAAGGCTTACACAAAATGAGATTGATACTAAACTTACAATTCTATTTCATCGGTGTTCAAGAAAGGATATCGCCATTGCAGCATGTGGCCATGCTTTATCTCTGGTAGCTTTACGAAATTTGTTTGAGAATGGTTTCGATTTCAAAAGACTCTTTGATATAGGGGATCTACTAGATTGTCGGCGATCTACTGAAGTAGAGAAATATGTCAACAATGGGGATATCCAAAGTTATATGCAAGCAATTATAGCAGCAAATCATGTTAACAAAGATTGCCAATGGGCGCCCGACGTAGATCGAGCAAAGATATTGATCTTTGTTCTGGACGAAGCATCCTCTGGAGAACGACTCCGACTCCTTGTCGAAATGCTATTGGCCGGTGTACCAAGCTCGTCATTGGTCTATCAGCACATCGGGTCTCTGCTTCGAAAGAGCTGTTCAGAGTTTTCAGTCGAGCTGAACAGAATGGGAACTAATGGTTGGTGGTTTCGTGCCTACAAAGCCGCTTCCTGGCTATCGACAGTCACCGAGGCGTCTTTTGACGCTTTCCTTACCAATGCTAAGTGGAAACAAATACTAAATTCTTTTTTCCCTGGTTGGATGGCTTGGTGAGCTTATTCTCATACGCTGTTGATATCATGATATATTAGAGCTCCAGAGCTTAGGCCTATTTCACGAGCGGAACTGTCTGCTTCCAAACCTTGTTTCAAGATCTCGTCTTATCAATTCCTTTTCCCGTCTAGTAGGACAGCAAAATTGCACACTGATATGTTGAGTAGGGCAGCATGGCGACCTAATGTTAACCGTATTAAACTGTGGCAAGAGCTTTCTACTCATGATCGGGAACTTCTGCTTCCACTTCTGGCACAAGAGGGACCGGATTTTGTTTTTAGGCATATAAAACTGTCTGTAGGGGTTTTTTCCAGCAGCTTTACTTACTTTCAATCTAAATTTCAAGTTGGCGTCCATCAATTTCTCCTCGAGCACCATCTACCCGATGAAGGAAATGAAATGTTAGATCGCCTTTTAGATCTCATTGGTGCTGCTATCACTGCTGGTCCAACTGATGTCACACTTCTTACGAATTTCGTGAGTTGTCCGATCACGCACGAAAAATTGGATATATTAGAGACTGTACATAAGATGTCAAATCCGCTTGTCAGCTCCGCTCTATTGACAATTCATAAGGCTGGCGAAGACTCTGCTATTCCAAAGTGGGCTGGTGTGGAGGCATTATTACCTCTTCTTGTGAATGATAAAGGGCTAGTGCTTCGGGATCTTGTCATGCCTCGTATAGTTGGGCTTGCGAATAGGTGTATTCAAGAGATGGTGGCCCAACTTCAAGCAAACTTGGACAATCAATTGCCATGGATGAAGCAAGCACTCGATCTTCACGCATTTATTCAGGGATTACGAGAGCCTGCTTGGTGTAGTCTATACTTTCCAGCTCGGATGCGAGACTCATTGGATGTTTTTAAGCTAAATTCGGAAGAAATCGAGACGCTACATGATATATGGACTTCAGCTCTAGTCATGATGCCCACGCCCCGAATATCAGAAACCTTGATTTTCAAGGTTCAAATGTACTGCAAAGCGCATTTTGTTCAGAAGATTAGCATCTCGAGGACTGACAAATATCTGATCGGTAAACTGATCTCATTGTGGATAAATACCTCAAACAGCGATGTTCGAAAAGTTTCTCTGAGAATCGCTAATATCAATTGGAATTGTGCCATAATATGTAATCAACAAGCTCGATTCTTAGATGAGCTGCTCAATTTGCCAAAACAATTTGTCGTAAAATTACGAGAATTTGTTGAGGCTGGGTACGATAAACCAGACGATTCAAATTGTATCAATTTCTGCACGTTCTTGCAACCTGTTACTCTCAAAAATATATCGTACTTACGCTATTGTCTATACCGCATGGTTGAGCTTCGCCAACGGCATCTGGTAGATTATGGAGTCAAACATTTGAAAGTCAAAGATTGGATCCAATTCCTCAGAGGCCTCCACAGCAACTGTAATGAGATAGATTTACACGAATTCCAACGTGGAACTAGCTTGAATCCACTTATCTTGGATCCAGCATTGTTAGCCCGTGCACAGCAACTTTCAGACCATTTGCTATTACTTGAAGTACTAGAAGTAGGCTCATTAGACTTTTCCACGGCGTTACATTGCTTTTTATCCGGTGGAATTGGTAATAAAAAGGCTAGCAGTTCCATTCATAAAATCTTGATCAAGATGAGCAAGTACGGCAAAGGTATTCGCCAGCAGTCTATGCTTGCCACATTGAGTTGTCTCGTTAAGGATGGCAGTAATGCAGGAGCTGTCAATGCAGCATTGCTTGACATACTTCTTTTAACTGCGGAAGGTATCCAGGCGCTCAATGGCGCATTGAATCTATATCAAAATGATATAACCAAGCAGGCCGCAAGAGCAATATTAGCGTCCGAACTGAGTGCACCAGATATTGAGGAACCTGAGAAAACGCACCTTCAACAAGCGGCTCAATTTCTTGGATTATATACTGGAGTACCTACTTCTGAGAGTTTTACAGCTGCTGCTGAGTATATCGAAGCGCAATATGCTAGCATTCTTGGACAGGCAAAATGGCTTGGAAAAACTCGAGCCATATTATATATGCGCGATTCGAAAGGAATATCTGAGGCGCTCCAAAATATTGGCATTGAATGTCCTCCAATGTCTCCGTTAGATGAAGAGATTGCCAGCCTTCCTGCAGCGCTGCTTGGCATGGTGGAAAGAACTGGTGCTGGGGATGTTGAACTACAATTTCCTATATCCGACTTCAAGACTTTGCAGAAGACTGCTATGGGTGTACGCAATTCTCAAATTTTAATCTTACGCGTAAACTTTGACGACTTCATGAAACCGGTGGGTTTCTGTCTTCATCTTGATGAGGAAGGTTCGAGCATTGCAAACGGCACCCATCCTCATCAACCTTGGAACATTAACGAGAGCTTACCAAACGCATCTTTCTGCTTCTATAAGCAGAATAGAACTACTTATCAGCTTGCTCGAATCATAACGCGGTACTTTCAAAGTGGCTCTAGATCGTTAGAAGACATTTACGTGGTGGTGAGCACAGCGATCAAGAACTTATCACAATCCTGCCTCGTATGCGGTAATTCTCATGCAGTAAATCTACGACGATCAGCTGTTTGTAACCTGGAAGAGTGCAGCAGGCTGTTCCTGCGCGCCGATATAGAAGTCAGAGTAGCTGAGATTCTCCATGATCCACTGGTTGCAGATCTTCTACTTACAAGCATATTTCATGCAGCCTCAACGAGGAATATGACTCTGCTTCCAGGTGCTCCATTTCCAGACACCTTGAAAATATCCCAAGCACTTTCTAAGATGCCTTCGATCGTAAAGCTTGCACAGGCACCAGATTTGACCACTGCAATCAAGGACCTCGGACCAGACCTAGAGAAGCTTCTTTCCTGGGCCTGCCTTTCATACCGCGGCTTCCTCGCCTCCGCTACTGGTATCCTGAGAATCCCAGGCATGCCAGTGGGTACACATCAATTCGTCCTCGCCAGCGCAGCACCTCATCTGGAAGTAGCATTTGCTGGGCAAGTCGCCAGTAACGCAACTCGCGTGCTCTGGCACGGAACCAACCTAAATCGTCTCTTCTCAATTTTAAACCTAGGCCTCGAAATTAAGAGCGGTACACCTCTTCAGAGCCATGGTGCATCCAGCGGGAGTGGTATTTATACTGCACAGGAGCCGGCTACATCTTGGAGCTACTGTGATAAGACTGCGCCTGTGGGATGGAACGGAAGTACCCTGAATGGGTGTGCTGTATTACTTGGAGTGGAGGGCGCGGACTCGCAAACCTCTAATAGTAGAGTTTGTGTTGTAAAGAACAAAGATGCAGTTATGGTGAGGTACGTTTTCTTAATTCCAGTGACGGCGAAGATGCCTACGAAGGCGAATTTGCTGCCTGCTATGGTAAGTGCGTATCATTCTTTGAGGGTGGGTTCGGTGTAGGTGAGTTAAGCAAATTGTTATGAACGTAGAATAGAGAGTGGAATTGAGAGTGGTGTGATTGATTTCAGATATACCAAGTCGGTCATATAGTAGTTTCTCTTTTATTGTGACTTGAGATAAGCGGGGAAGAGTAAAGTAGATATCATAATCTCATAATTATAATCATTACTGATGAAACTCCCCCAACGAAATTTAAAGTGTAAATCAAATTGAAAAAAAGTCAAAGTCTCAACGATTTCTCGCTCGTTCTTTGTAAAGTGACTTGTCTCATCAAGTGACTTGACAGTGCAGCAGCTTCTTCTGAAACATGTGTCTTTAAAAGATTTCTGAACAACCTCAGGAATGTACAAGTCCCAGCTAGTGAAGTGATAACTTGTCTTGTTATCTTTTTTATCTTTCAGTAACATCCCCTTCCTGGCTGGGGTTTCAAAAATCTACGAGACCCTAATGGAAAAGAAAAGCTGCCTGTACTAAGACACGAGGGGAATCTAATAGAAGAAGGGAGAAGAACCTTTCAGGGAGTGGAAATATGTGGATTTCATTTAGGTTGCGTCAGGAAAGATTCATATTTGGAGCAAGGAGGTCGCTCCTGGATAGCGGGTGTGTTATAGCACTTGATGCATGTTAAAGATTGTAAAGGAGGGGAGAAGTTTGATAGCTGGGGTTTCTTAATTTCACGAGTAGTCAAAGAAAGGGATAGGGGGCGTGGATCAATGATAATTGATTCACATTTTCAAAGTACGCTGGGGAGAATTTCAGGCAATTTTTCTTCGGATTAGTGATAGATGCTAAACCGCTATCTATGATACAATTTAGGTCGGAGAACCTCAAAGCTTAACGCCTTTTTATCGAGGAATAACCCTCACAAGATCAGGCTTCATGCTTCGCTTCTGCGGTGAGAAAATTTATGTGAAAAAGAAGCAGCCAAAATACTCCTACAATTTGATGCAAAGCCAGCCGACCCAATATGCATCCGTTGTGAAATTCCATTTAATCATGTCACTACGTGAAATCAAGACCGATTACCGGTTCTCCTTCCAGATGTGGCATAGCATCGTAAACACCAGAACACCGTCGCCATGCATGAGATCAGGTATTAATTGTTGAAATAGAAGAGATCGTTCCTCAAGAACGTCCAGGCGGTGGGGGTTGAGATGATTGAGCAGCTTGTTGGCCGGGCATCGCAAAACCAGGTGGGAACATAGGCATACCATTGGGTAGCGTTGGGAATGGGAATGGGAATCCAGGAGGCATCATACCAAATGCCGGGACCGGAGGCGGAACAGCCGGTGCCGGGCTCTTCTCCTTTAATGTAATATCTCTGCCGAATTCATCGACATCCTTTCGACCTTCATCGCGATCTCGGGTGCTCTTTGGACCGTTGTTGCCACCTTTATCGGTTTGCATGCGTCTAGAAATAGCCTTGGAAGAAACGCCTTGCCCGATCTCGATGTCAGGCTCTTCGACGACCATACCGGATTCAATTGGCTTTCCACCAGAACCACCATATTCCGCAGTCAACATCCACTTTCGGTCTGCGTCAGTAAGCTTAGTAATTGGGATAATAGAGACGCCAGTCTGGTAATCAGAACAATCTCGAGGACCAAAGCCTACACCCCATCGAGTCTATACCTGTCAGCTGTGACGTTATTAGATAGAGATGCTAAACTTACTCGGAGAGTTGAATCTGGTGTTCTGTTCTTCTCCATTGCATCCTTTGCTGCAACAGCATCGGTTCGACTAATCATCTTAACGAAAGCATGACGTTTGTCTTTGTTCACAATGCAGGTTTGGACTCTACCAAAACGCTCAAAGACGCTTCTCAATTCAGGCTCAGAAGAGCTGCAGAAGTTAGTAAGTTTTATTAGACCAACAACAGGTAACTTACGTGACGCCACCAACAAACAAAGTTCGGCTGAGAACTGCTGCGGGTTAGATTGCGATATTCAAAATCCATGATGACTCACCTTTTATTTTTCCTTGGCCAATCGTGTCGTCATGACCAATCCATTTATTGCTAGTACTATTCCCATTGCCGTTGACTCCTGGTGGTGATGGACTTCTGGCACGGCGTGGAGGGCTACGCTGCCTATACTCGTTTTGCCGACCACCTCGTCCAGCGCGACCACGCTCATCCCCACGATTACGACCGGGTGAGTCTCTTTCATAATCAAAGGTCGGCTCCTCACGACGACGAGCGGGAGAATCACGAGCATTCCATCCTTGTGGAGAACGCGAGCGAGAGCGCCGACGATATCGTCCTGGAGGACTTCTTACTGGCTCAACTTGAAAGCCATTTCGGTCACGTGATTCTTCAGATGTTACACCCCAGCCATTTTGGCCATTCTGATTTGAATTCTGGATCTGATTTTGATTCTGATTCTGACCTGTAAATTGCAATGGAGGTGGAGGAATAGCACCAGGCACAGGCATAGGAGGTCCATTACCCATCGCAGCCATAATCTTAGGAACCTGATCTAGGGCCACTCCTGAATCTAAAAGTGCCTTTACCAACAACAACTGCTGCTGCGTAGTTGAGTCGAGAGTAGTAGGTGGAGGAGCTACCGGCATAGCCGCATACGGGTTTGTTTGATTACTGGGCAAGTTCTGAGAACCATTACTCATTCCTTGAGGTTGCGGTGCAAAGGTGGCCACTGGGGCTGGCACATTTACAGGCGGTGGGATTGCTGAGAATGGAAGAGTTTGATTCAAAGCTGCCACTTGTGGCGCGAGTACATTTTGCGCATTTGATACATTGTATGGATTACCCAGGGCTTGATTGATTGCTGGTGCTGCTGTGTTTTGGCGAGCCATGTTGGCTAGAGCCGCTAATATCGACGAGGTGTTCGGGGCGGCTGCAGCAGCGGTCTGAGCTGGCAACAACCCTAGCGATTTCTGAAGATCTGGAGGTGGACTTCCTGGCGGTGTGGTTGATTGGTCTGTGGAAAGGGAGGTGTAATTAGAAAGTTGAAAGAGGTCATGGAAACTGTTGGCTGCCTTACTCTGCGTCGGAGCATTCAATTTCTCTTTGAAGTTGGTGAGCATAGCTAGCGGAAATGTTTGACCCTTCTCCCAGATATCAACGAGCTTCTTGATCTTTTCCTACACGATAAATGACAGAGTAAGTTGGGGTTCATATTGGGGAAAAAGTGTGCACTGTGGATATACGGCGGAGGACAAGTTGAAATATCATATCAAGAGAACTTTGCCACACCATGCACTGTTAGACTACTGAGTTCCTTGGGCGTACCTTTTGATCAAGTGGAGAGGAAATAATGATGTCGTTCATGAGAACTGGTAGCAGTTCCTTTACTCTATGCACACCAGCAGCAAAGGTACCATCCGGGGCAGCACTGTTTATAGTTTGGCCTGCGGCCTTGGCTTGTTCTGTCCATTTTCGAGTTACAGAGTCTACTACATAGAGTACGCCAAGCTTGTGTGTCCCTGGGGCTTTCTTAAAATGGGTGTAAAGTTTCTGGATGAGTACGGATTCAGACTGGAGATAGGGAGTTAGCATTCGACTGTGTCTGACGGCGACTCGATGGTCATGAGCTTACCTGAACATTTGCGACACAGAGGGCGGTGATGCTTTGAATTCGTGTTCCAGATACTCCAGGAGGTTTCAAGGTGAGCATGGCTTGTAAGCCAGCTTCCAGATTTGCTACTGCTGAAGACATGACGAATGAAGTGGTACCAGACCAGTGGTGGTTTAGTTTACTCAATAAGACTTGCGATGCAAACGACAGATCGGCACTCTACTTTAGGCCTTGCCTTGCTCAGTCCTGCGAGTAGATGTCTTGATCCACGAACACGATGCTACGATGGAATGAAGATGAAGTTCTATCGAGATTACGACGTGCGACCGGCAAGATTTCAAGAGCAGCGACCGACGTTTTGCCAATACACACTGGAAGTCGGTAGATCTCAAAGGAAGCAGCTATTGCTGCAGCAGAGAGCTTTGTCAGTTGTCAGGTCTCTTGCAGAGGGTTTATTGTGATGGGAGATTGATGAAGAAGGGATGAGGTTAAGTTGTAGTTGAGGAGGTCGGAGTCACAAAGAAGAGGAGTCTGAGGAAAGTCCTTTGGCGATGGCGCTAGGATATTAGTCACGTGACTTATCAAAAGAAAACAATCACCAATACAGCGTTTTCCTCAGGTGAATCATGCTTCTTTATTCTGTACGGATTACACCCAACGTTCTCAGTATGTGCCAGTATTCACTGCAGCTCGGAAATGCTTCATCTGTTGACGTCAGGCACGGGCCAGCTGCCAGCCCTGCTAAATCTCGGCGTGTTGGGATGGTCATCCGCCCGAGCTTTTGTTTCCTAACTGCCCGAGAATTTTTGAATCCTCTAACATAACAACTCCCCATCTTACAACGCAAAACACAATGGCGTCAAATCTTCGTCTTGGTACTTCGGTTATGAAGTCTTCTCTCAGAGCTTCTACTTTCAACACCAGAACCGTCGCCTTCAATGGCCTACGTTGCTACTCTTCGGCAAAATCTCAGGTTAGTTGTCCTTCCTTCTCCCGGGTCCTGACTGCCGGGTTAACAAATTTTTCTTCAGACTTTGAAGGAACGCTTCGCCGAATTGCTTCCAGAGAAGATTGAGCAGGTCAAGAAGCTCCGCAAGTAAGCAAAAGTTCGAAGCTGCAATGGATTGGAACTGATATATCACAGAGATTATGGATCCAAGGTTATTGGAGAAGTAACTCTCGACCAAGTCTATGGTGGTGCCCGTGGTATCAAGTCGCTAGTCTGGGAAGGTTCAGTTCTTGATTCTGAAGAGGGTATTCGATTCAGAGGGAAGACAATTCCGGAATGTCAAAAGCTGCTCCCAAAGGCACCAGGAGGACAAGAGCCTCTACCTGAAGGTAACATTTGATAAGCTAATAGCGCCTACGATATGCTTATTTATTCTACAGGTCTTTTCTGGTTGCTTCTTACCGGCGAAGTTCCCACCGAACAACAAGTCCGCGACCTCTCCGCTGACTGGGCTGCCCGTTCCGATATCCCGAAATTTGTCGAGGAACTCATCGATCGATGCCCGAGTGACCTCCACCCAATGGCGCAATTCGCTATTGCAATCAATGCTCTCGAGCATGAATCTGCTTTCGCCAAGGCATACGCCAAGGGTATGAAGAAGACTGAGTACTGGCAACACACCTTTGAAGACTCTATGGACTTGATTGCTAAGCTCCCAACTATCGCTGCACGAATCTACCAGAACGTCTTCAAGGGTGGCAAGGTAGCAGCAGTTCAAAAGGATAAAGATTATGGTTTCAACTTTGCTAACCAGCTTGGTTTTGGCGACAACAAGGACTTCGTTGAGTTGATGAGATTATACCTTACTATCCACACTGACCACGAAGGTGGTAACGTTTCGGCCCACACGTCACACTTGGTCGGTTCAGCTCTCAGCTCCCCAATGCTTTCCATTGCTGCTGCTATGAATGGTCTTGCTGGTCCTCTTCATGGTCTTGCCAACCAAGAAGTTTTGAACTGGCTTACTAAGATGAAGGCTTCTGTTGGTGATGATCTCAGCGATGAAGCTATCAAGAATTACCTCTGGTCTACCCTCAAGGCTGGCCAAGTTGTTCCAGGTTACGGACACGCTGTTCTCCGCAAGACTGATCCTCGTTATATGGCTCAACGCGAGTTTGCTGAGAAGCATCTTCCAAATGAGTATGTATCCACTTTCTCAATTGACCTTTAATGCTAACCATCCCATAGCCCAATGTACAAGCTTGTCAGCCAAGTGTATAAGATCGCTCCCGGTGTTCTAACGGAACACGGAAAGACCAAAAACCCATGGCCGTAAGTATTCTGATATTTCAATTTGCACGTGAAAGCTAACTCTTCTAGAAATGTTGATGCTCACTCCGGTGTCCTTCTCCAATACTATGGTTTAACCGAGGCAAATTACTACACGGTTCTCTTTGGTGTTTCCCGAGCTATCGGCTGCTGTCCTCAATTGATTATTGATCGTGCTCTTGGTGCACCTATTGAGAGACCCAAGTCCTTCTCCACCGAAAAGTGGGCCGAGATTGTTGGAGCCAAGCTGTAAATCACAAATGGAGAGAACATATACCGACTGGACCTGAAGGTGTGTACGAAAATGTCTTAATGAGACTGGAAGGGAATGAACTGCCGTGTATTTTATTATCTTCAGCGTTCGTGCCTCTGCTAGTCCTGCCGAATAGAATTGACTTTATATCCTAAATGCCTGTCTGAATCTTTGGCTATACACGGATATTGAGGTGGTATTCCTGGGCGGGGGAAATCCTTTATCTTGTCTGACAGCTTAGGGGGAACATTGATTCCCATATTAAAATGCAACATGAGGGACGTTTCCCTTGCAGTTGATGATGAATGTCAGTCAGACTAGTCAATTGCCCGAGGTTCTTTCTATGATGAACTTCTCGAATTCAACAGGGAAGAACACGATTCTACTTCCACCAAACGTTGAGGCTCGCTCCAAGTCGATCCCAATGTGACCTTCACGCCGCTGCTCACCAAAGCGGCTGCTGCCGAGGCGTTGAGTGAAGCGACAGAGCTCAACAAGCCGCCAATTGAGAGTGTCTTAATCCCAACTCACTCCAGGGAATTCTGTAGGTCATCCAGGTCCCTGAGCTTCGCACAGACTAGGTAATCTTGAAAATATAATCATCCTATCTTTCCACGGAGTTTCTGAAAACTCTGATCTGAAAATTACTCAAACGGCGTCAAATCCTTCCATTCGGGCACGTTTTTGCGCCTTTTCCAGAAAAAGCAAGTCTCACCTGTGGTTTCCTTATCGGCCGATCCCCGAAAGCTCGCTCCGAGCTACCTTAACGAGCATCCTTCCAAGCAGACATCACCCTCGGAATACAGCTCTCTTCCTTCAACCTCTTCAAAACTTTCGCAACGAAGCACCCAATTCCCTTGGTCAGGGCCCGTTTACACAATATCCAAATCCACGATGTCAGTAGTTAGCAAGCCAGCTGTGCCGGAGAAGAAGCCCGTCAAGTTCAGCAATTTGCTGCTTGGGGCTGGGTTGAACATGTACGTCTTCAGTTTATCTGCCATTGTCAGATGGCAGATGAGATAAAATATGCGATGGCAAGTCTAATAGAGGAATAGGTTCGAGGTTACTACCCTCGGTCAGCCTCTCGAGGTCGTGAAGACCACCATGGCTGCAAACAGAGGCGATAGCTTTGCAACCGCCCTAACTCGGATTTGGGGACGTGGAGGAGTTCTCGGGTGTAAGCATATATCTCTCACATCAGCACTAAAAGCTGACTCTTCATATAGTCTACCAAGGTCTCATTCCCTGGGCCTGGATCGAAGCTTCCACGAAAGGCGCCGTCCTGCTCTTCGTAGCCTCGGAAGCCGAATACTACGCCCGAACATTCGGCGCTGGTGACTTCACCGCTGGCATCACTGGTGGTGTTACCGGTGGTGTAGCCCAAGCTTACGCTACGATGGGTTTCTGCACATGTATGAAGACTGTCGAAATTACAAAGAGCAAGCTCGCTGCGCAGGGCGTCAAGCCTCCTGGTACCTTTGCCACATTCATGGATATCTACCGTAAGGAGGGTATCAAAGGTATCAATAAGGGAGTCAACGCTGTCGCAATCCGTCAAATGACAAATTGGGGATCGCGATTTGGTCTTTCCCGTCTGGCCGAGCAGGGCATTAGACAGGTCACTGGAAAGGAAGAGGGTGGCAAGTTGAACGCTTGGGAAAAGATCTTGGCTTCGGGAATCGGAGGTGGTCTGTCTGCTTGGAATCAACCGATTGAGGTCATCCGTGTTGAGATGCAGAGTAAGACGGAAGACCCCAACCGCCCGAAGAAGATGACTGTGGGTAATACCGCGGCATACATTTACCAACAAAACGGAATCAAGGGTTTGTATCGAGGTGTAGTTCCTCGCATTGGTTTGGGCGTTTGGCAGACGATTTGTATGGTTGCTATGGGTGATATGTAAGCATCTTTTCCTCCTTACTCTAACTCTTCTAACAATTAAATAGGGCCAAGGCATATGTCGAGAAGCTCACCGGCGAGCAGGTCACGGCTAAGCATTAGAAGGCGTTCGGTTTGGTTTCCATGAATCCTCAGAACATATCAGATACACCAAGGCAAGGCTTCTCAACGAGCCTAGTTCTGGGCGGTGGATAGGTCCTGTGTATGCATTGATTGGGAACGAAATGTACTTATGAGTACAAGAAGTGATAGACATTAGTTTTTGGTATTGTTATTTTAGATATGGATGAGTTACCCCGTGGTGACACTCAATGAATTTTCTTGGCGAAATCGTTTTTATGCTTGTTTTGATTGTTCTTGTATGCTAAATGCAGCCATATTTATCTATCCGCTATTGTGTCTTATGAGCCTGGAATCATGGATCTGTGCGCTCAGGCTGTAAAATCGTAAATTTTTTCCTGCCACCTAATATATCAACTATTGTTGCTTCTACATCCCCCCTTATTGATTTAAAGCGTGAACTAGGATACGAGATACTTACAAAACACAAAGAAGCTATTCGACAGCTACACAAGCAAGCAAAGGTTTCTATAGGAGCGCTAGCAGGGCGGTACGACCTCGGAGAATCAACTATTCGACGCATCCTTGATTACGACGCTCCTGAACGAGCCCGACTTGGCAGAACAGGCCCTGATCTTAAGCTCTCGGATAGGAGTGTTGATGAAATTATCGAATATATATCTGAGAAGTGGGAGAATAGTATTTTGAAGTGGGAAGCAGTAGTAAACGACTTACAGCTGCCGTGCAGCGCACACACTTAACAAGGGCGTATGCACCAAAGAGGGTATTATCGCTGTACAGCTTGTCAAAAACCTTATCTTACAGCCCCTTAAGTTACAGCTCGATTCCTTTGGGCTATTGAACACCTCTTTTAGACACACGAATGGCAGAAGGTTCTTTAGTCAGATGAAGTTATATTTCAAATCGGAGGAAGGAATGCAAAGGAGAAGGTTACACGCAAAAAGGGAGAGAGAACGCATCCTACTTGTATACAGCATCAAATACACCGAGGGAGGACTACACCGGTAAATGCATGGGGTGCAATAGGGTACGGATATAAGAGCCCTATTCTCTTTCTAAAAGGTTCTGGCAAAAGTAGAGCTTTTAAGCAGTCTGATTACCTCGAGCAAGTACTTGCTCCGCATATTGAAGGTATTCTCGAAGCTTTTGCGTTCGAGACACAAGCTAGGTGTAGAACCTCTTTTTATGGAAGATGGCAATCCTGCTCACGGTCACAAGTCAAAGAAGAATTGCTGTGCGCAATGGAGGACAAAACACGGAATTGTATTGATGCCTCACCCTTCTACTTCTCCGGATATGAATCCTATTGAGAAGGTGTAGAAAGCAATGAAGCAATCGTTGCACCGGCGGAAGCGTCAGCCGCAAACAGAAGCCGAAATGAAGGTTGCAATACAAGAGGAGTAGACTGCAATTGATCAAGACTGGATAAATAAGCTGATTATTAAGCAAGAGCATTAGGTAGGAGTATTAATAGAGCGCCATGGATAGTCTACTCCTAACTAAATTCCATATAATACTTAATGTATATGCCCGGTAAATCTAGGCCCGAGCGCACAGACCCATGATTCCAGGCTCGTTTATGTCACTTGAAAGAAATCCTCCATATTGCAGTGGAATTTCGCAGGCTACCTATTTACCTTTCTACAGAGGCGCTTCTGTTCTCCATGGAGCTTGGAGAGAAATACTCCTGTTAAAACAATTGCTGCTGTAGAAACGAAGTATTTCTCTCGAGATATCGACATGACTTCTTACTTATTGTCAATCAATCCTCTCTTTAACAACGACTCCTCTTTACTGTTTGTTCTTCTTCACATCAGAAAGAGTGGTCTCGCTTTGATGAGACATGTATGAGGATATCTGTCGACTGGCAATAGACAGTACGTCTCTCGTCTCTGATCTCGCTCTCTCACTCTCACCAACGACTAGACATCCCCCCTCCGTCTCAACATGTGCTACCATCCATCCATCCATTCATTCATTCTCTCAGCCAATCCCACCCCAATACAGCCAAGTCAGCAGCAGACAGCGAATCGCCAACGTGTCATCTTGAATCAAGAGAGAACATCTCTTGTCCCAGTCTAAACATCACACGTGAGAGCGAAAATAAGGAGCGTGATTTCACCCCCGCCGATGAAATCAGAATCAAGACCCCGATCCCCAGATCTCGTACCTTTCCGTGCCCTCCAAACAACAACTACAGGACACCCTCGAGAACAAGACCCCGGAGCGGACCTGCGTTGCAGCGGAGTGAGAGAACATGACCGGCAAGCACTGATTCTCCAAGAAGTAATAAACCACCTTGCATTGATAAAGGACAAAGGAAAACAAATCCTACGTTTAGAAATGGAGAATTGTAAACTAAGCCGTAATCAGTTTAACGTGCCATGCCTTTCTTCTTCACAATTAAGTTTCGGTGATGAAAGAGCCTATGATCCCAGCCGAACACCCGAGCGCTTAGCGGCTGTGCTTACGCTCACCTCACTTTATTTCACTGAACACCAAAGATACAATAATTGTTACTTGCATTACGTCTAGAGGAAACATTTACTTGCGTATGGTATTTGTGGGGTGAAAAACGCCAATATACCCCATTGCACCAAAAATAATGGTGCCCATTTCCAGCCACTCTAACAACATTACCATTTAACCCACCAGAATGAAAACGACCAATAACGCAAAATCAGTTACATAAACACAAGAACTCAAAAGAACCCGCATCGATATTAGCGAGTCTTCCAGCATTTATGCTGATTTCTCGTGTTGAGTAGACACACGTTGGAGGGAGACAACTATGAAACTATTAGCATTATTCGAGTATAGGATATAATCAACTTACCAAAGTCCTCTAATGATCTCTGTTTGTTATTTTGCTTCGGGCTCTTTCCGTGCATGATGTTGTCAAAGCCGACACTGTCTGAGAGAAGATAGTAGACACCGCCCATGATGCAGAAGACTCCGAATGAGAATCCCCAGATACGGACCACGGCAACAATGGAAGTTTGACCTCCGACAAACCAACCAAAGACACAGAAGCATGTTGCAAGGGCATCAACGACCAGAATAGCACCAGTCAACTGCCATGATGGGAGAGAAGACCAGAAAGGACCGTTGGCACGAGTAATGAAGATGAGCCAGTTCTCGGTGAGAGAGATTTGCAAGAACAGAACCTCATCAAGTCTACCAAAGTTCTGAACGATACCACCATCTTGCCCACGAGCAATCATAGTTGTGAGAGTGATCCAGGTACCAATAGCGAGAATAACACCAAGAACAATGGACATACCCCAAAGCTTTGGCAAGTTCCATTTGACTGGACTCTTGGAGAATGGTGCATTGTCGTAAGCAATAGCGAGAGTAGCAACATCAGCGAAGATGGCAATGAAGACGACCAATTCGATATTGAGAGATCGGTTCAAGATGGCGATCCAGAGACCAAGGAAGATTTCCAAATGGATTGATAGGGCGATACGGTAGACAACGTAAGCGTACATGCGGTGGAAGATCTGTCGGGAGGTCTTAAGAGCGTCAATGATTGCACCGAGACCAGGAGCCAAGAAGACGATATCAGCGGCGGAACGAGCAGCATCAGATGCACCCTCGACTGCAATACCAGTGTCGGCCTTCTTCAGGGATGGAGCATCGTTGACACCATCACCAGTCATGGCAACTAGGTAACCACGCTGTTGAAGGATCTCAACGACATTGTATTTGTGTTGTGGGAAGACCTCGGCAAACCCATCGGCGGCTTCAACAAAATCGTAGACCTCTGAACCAGGCATGTCTCCACCACCCCCAAGACCAAGGCGTTCAGCATTGTAGACATTGGTGCCGAGACCGAGTTGGCGAGACGTCTCACGGGCAATACCGACAGCATCACCAGTCAACATCTTGATTGAGAGACCGAGAGTCTTGGCTTCATTGATAGTACGGGCAGTGTCGTGACGAGGAGGGTCTGAGCAAGGCATGATACCAAGGATCTCCCATGAACCCTCACCGCGCTTACGAGCAACACCAAGGGAACGGAAACCACGAGTAGCAAACTCGGCGACCTTGTTCTTGTAATCTTGATCGATCTTCTCCGGAATAGGGTGATCTTCCTCGACAGTCTTTAGAACGAAAAGAGGGGCACCCTTGACGCAGACGATACGCTCTCCAGTAGGAGATTCGACAACGGCCTGGACCTTCTTGGAAACGGGATCAAAGGGATGGAATTCAATAACCTTGTACTTGGAGATGACCGATTTGGCACGCGGGTAGAGTCTGAGTGCCTTCAAGAAAGCCTTGTCGATAGCATCAATACCCTTCTTCTTGCGGGAAGCAGCAAGACAGGCAGTTAACATGAGATCATCTGGCTCAACGCCATCGACGGTGTAAGGTTCAGCGAGAGACAGCTTGTTCTTGGTAAGAGTTCCAGTCTTGTCTGAGCAAAGAATCTCGACACCGGCCAAGGACTCGATAGCGGACAACTTTTGAACGATGGCTTGCTTCTTTGCGAGATAAGCAGCGCCAACAGCCATGGTAGTGGTCACAACGGCTGGAAGACCGACCGGGACACCAATAATCGTGATAGCCAGGGTGAACTCAAGGATAGTGACGATTCCATTGTTTCGGTAGAATGAGGAAACCCAGACGATAAAGAGGGTGAACATGACCAGGACCAAGAGAACCGTTCCAATCCCGTTTAAGACTTCTGTGAAGTGACCGGTTCCGCCGGAAGCTTGGTTGACGAGAGAGGCGGCGCGACCGACAAAAGTATTGTCACCGGTAGCAGTGACAACCATGAAGGCTTCACCACGCTTAACACCAGAGGAAGCATAGCAAGTATCACCGGTGTGCTTGTCTACTGCGAGAGACTCGCCAGTAATGGCGGACTGATCGACCTGAAGGAAAGCGTCTGCGGATACGATGCGGCCATCAGCACAAATAATGGTACCCTGAAAAAAATTAGTTCTATTCAGTATGGATCATCTGATGAGCTGTGAACTTACTTCTTCAAGTGAGACAATATCACCTGGAACGACTTCTGGGGCTTCAATCTCGTGCAGACGACCGTCACGCATAACAACAGCCTTCAAAGCAAGGGTCTTCTTCAATTCGTCGACGATGGAACCGGCCTGGAATTCCTGGATGAAACCGACCGAGGCATTGAGTAGGAGCAGGGCACAGATAACACCGAAATCGACCCAATCTTGGAGACCAGCGGCGAGAACGGCTGCAGCCTATACGAAGTAAGCACGGTGGGTTAGGTCTTTGGAGAATTGGAATTTGGAAAGCCCCATGGGACTCAAAGATTACAGAGTCAATATAGTAAGAAACATACCTCCATAACGAACTGGATAGGACCGATGAAGTAGCCCAAAAACTTCAAGACCAAGTTCTCTTTTTCCTCCTTCATCTGATTCATACCATACTTCTTACGGCGGGCGTTGACCTCAGATTCCGAGAGACCGAGCTGGACGGAGGTTTGCAACTGATCTTCTGGGATGACACGTCCTTGGGCCGGGGTCACCTCATTCTCCTCCTCTTGCTCCTCGGCATGGCCATCCTCGGATTCGAGATCATCGATCAGAGCGTCCATATCCTCATCCTCCTCCTCTTCAGTGGCCTTCTTGGATGAGCTCTCATGGCGAGTCGTCTTCTCGTCAAAGATGTCGGACTCGAGAGAGGGGTGGAAGCGTTGTGTACTGCTAGTTACGGTAGTGGTTGAGTGCGTACCGGTCGCACCGGTGGCTGCAGAGTCCACCATGGTTGTGGAGGAGAGAAGCTCTGCTTCAATCCCCAGAGCAGAAATAGATGGGTTGCAAACTCTATGGCTGTGCGATTGATGATGGGAAACGACGATTAAAGTAGAGATTGGAATGTAATAACAACTTGGTGGGGGAGACTCTCCACGAGGCGACAATCGAGGGGTAGAATAAAGGTGATGAGGATCGAGGACGAGAGGCGGGATTAAATAGAAGAAGTTGGGGCGAGGAGGAGGTAACGAGTGACGAGGGCAGAAATTCCAGGTGGATTAGGTCAAGATGCGGTTCTTGGAGGAAGGAGCGAACAAACGACGGATTGGAAGGGGGGGGGGTTTTTTCTCTTTCTTTCTGGGGGAGCTACGAAGTTTAGGGATCTGGAAAGAGCCCACAGTGACGGGCAGGTAGGATGGCTGTTGGCCCAGAAGGGGCAAGCGTGCAAGCTCGGGCCTAAGCGAGACGCAGGGATCTCGCGCGATGGCCCTCTAATTGGTCTTGGCGGCGATGAGGCGCTGAGGCGCTGACCATCTCCAGACTACAAGTATCAAGACGCTCCAGCAGACCAGAAGAGATATCGACTTCTAACGACAAGTCCCTGCGACGGTCCGTCTCCTCTCTGCTGCAGAGTGTCATTCTGCGATCTCTGCCTCATCCTTCAACCTCGGGCTCGGTAGCACAATCATCGGCCTCTGTGTTTGCCGTTGGAAATGACGCTGACAGCCTCCAACGGCAAGGCGCACACAAATCCAAGACACCGCAATTAACATCGCGCATCGCCACTTTCCCCATCGCCAAGACTATAACAAGACAATTCCCATCAGCGACTCGGACAGATTTTCCTTTCTATCTGCGAGACTTTTTGTCCGCGTCGGACCAACTCGACTGCAGCGTCACGAGGAGAGCTACTATGGGTCGTGTCTTTCTCACTCTCTACGATTGTACCTAGGTGGGTAATCAATAGGTAGCTCCCTTGCCTCATCACATTCCCAGCAAACGCCATCATCTGGGCACTCTCATGCCACACTTCATACCAAGGGCCAGAAATGGATCGCTACAGACCAACTGACTGACTGACTGACTGACTGACTGACCGACAAGCAAACAAACAAACAAACAAACAAACAAACACAAACATCAACCTCTCCCACTCCCACTGAAAATCTCCGAAGGAACCCGAACCCTCTCTCTCAACATGTCCAGGCCAGGCCCATCTCGACCAAGTCAGGACCGAATATTGTTTTTGCTCCCATGGCGTGCATCCCGCCAACCCAAAGTAGGACCCTTGCCTACGCCACAGTAGCCGCTGGAGTGGGGCACGGGGACTCCAGTTCACGGCCCACCTCATCAGCCCCCATCACGACCCCAAAACCCCTAGCCACAGCAACCGGGAGCGAACTAAAGCTCGTAAAGAAGGGAACCTGCTCGTGGAAGAAAAATCTCCATCCATCATCCTCACTTCGCTTCGACTTCCTCATCGTCATCTTCTCAAAATCCCCACGAGACGCGCAAAGTTTCTTTCCTGCTCGGCGTCTTATTTCCTGCCGTGACGGTGCGGCGCCAAAGCCACCGGTGGAGAATGCCTTTTATTGACTGACCATTTCTTTCGGGTGACGTCCGAGACAGCTAATCTGAGCTACGAAGGTAGACTTGGCAGCGAATGCCACGGTGGAGGGAAGCCATCGCAAGATAGCGAGAGAGTCTGCGATGAAGGCGCCCATGACTCTGGACTTGACTCCACGATGCACGCCTTGACATCTCAACCACCCATCTTCATGAATCGGTCCCATCCACGATCCCAACCCAACCTACCTATCTACCTACCTACCTTTACAGCCCTACCCACTCCATACATACAATTATCCAACCGAATAAACAACGAAGCAGGCAGGCGAGAGACCCGGAAGCGCCAGTCAGCCGCCGCCGCCGCCGATTGAAACCTCATCCAGCTGCCTTGGCTTCCCATTCTGCTTTCCGTAGATGAATAAATGAAGGTGTCACTCAGCCCCAAGGTCGCAGCCAAGATGTCTCCCCACGAGTCCATCACCGCAGGTTCATCTGCGGTAGTTCCGGAGAGGAGCGCTCTCTCTGGAACCAAGATGCAAATAAGCCCGAGTCGAGGGCTAGGGCCGAGGAATTCTTATCGGCAGACTCTCACAAAACTCCGGTCGTTACTTCGCCAAGGTCTTGGGTGTGGTTTTCATTTCAACTCTGTTCTGGGCAGTGGAGTCGAGGCTTGAATGAGTATTGATCGGATAGATGGATTGATTAATCTGCCTATTAGGCAAGACAACATAGATAGCAGGAGCTATCTATGGTAGAGCTAGCTATCCCCATCTTTACCCGACATTCAAATTTCTCATGCCCATTTCATTCCTTTTCGTACACCACTCTTTCAACCCTCCTCCCCCTCTAGCAATTTATGTATACAACTTCATCTCCGCTCCTCAAAAATCCAACCCCAAACCCAACTCCAGCAAGTCTACTACAGTTTCGCTCTCGGGGTCTCGTCCGCCAACGCCTCAGCATACATCTGATCGATCCGATCGCGGAACTTCTTCGCCGCTTGGGGACGTTTGAGTTTCAATCTATGGTAGTTAGCTTCTCTATTCCACTTCAAGGATACGATCATAGAATAAGAGGAACAAGAAAACATACGTAGGGGTAAACAAATCATTGTCAATCGTGAATGGATCAAGCTCCAGCCAAACACCCCTAACTCTCTCCCACCCATTAAATCGATTCTTCTTCCCAATGCCATCTAAAATCTTCAACACAGCCTTTCTGACTCTATCATCCTTGGCTGCTTCCCGGATCGCATCCAGATCCGTCTCTTTGATTGACTTCCCTAGTATCTTACTTGCGAATGGCGCAAATTGCACAGGATCAACGCCAAAGATTGACACGAGGAAAGCTTGCGTGGAATCACCGTGCACTAATGCAGTGTTAACGATGTTGGTGTTGGCGAGATAGACATTCTCAATGCGTTCTGGGGTGACGTATTCGCCCTGTGCGAGCTTGAGGACGTTTTTCACGCGGTCGATGATCTTAATCCTGCCTAAGGAGTCGATCTCTGCAACATCACCGGTACGGAACCAGCCATCTTCGGTGAAGGCTTTTTCTGTCGCCTCAGGATTCCTGTAGTATTCTTTGAAGAGGTTGTTTCCTCGCATGAGCAGCTCGCCTCGTGGGTTAGGCTTGTCGGTAGCGAGGTAATCCATTTCAGGGACGGATAGGAGACAGGCTTCCATGCCAGGGGTGACGGCACCACAGTTACCAGTGGAGTAGTCGTTGTCAAGCTGCGCAGTTCCTACAGCGTACGTCTCAGTCAATCCGTAACCTTGGATAAAGTCGTTTCCGAAAGCTGCGCGTATGTATTGGTGGAGTGAGGGATCAATGGGAGCTGCACCACTGATCATTCCTCGGCAGCGTTGAAGACCGAATGCGGACTTTAGTTTGGGCGTAAAGAAGCTGTCATACAGAACATGGCGGTTGGTGGCCTGTCCATTGGGCAGTTTCATATTTGCAAGCTTGGTACTGATAACATGTCGTCCTAGAGCGCCCTTGACACCAGTGGCATTATCGATTTGAGTTCGTATGGCAGAACCGAAACGATTAAAGAGTCTGGGAACGGAATTAAATCCAGTCGGACGCAAGAGCTTCATGTCATCTATCAATCCTAGAATATCACCACGGAAATATCCAATCGATGCACCAACCGCTAGGGCACCGTGTTCGGCAACTCGTTGGTAGATGTGTGCAAGTGGCATATAAGAGATGAAGACATCGCCAGGGACCTGTTCGGAGAGGACCCGGCTCGAGGAAGTTCCTGATGTTGCAATTGCATGGGTGAGGACCACTCCTTTGGGATTCCCGGTAGTTCCTGAAGTGTAGTTGATTGTGATGATGTCGTCTGGCTGAGGTGGCTTCATTGGTAGGCCAGAAGCAGCTCCCAAAGCTTCGACATCTTTGATATAATGAATCGAGATACCCGCATCTTTAGCAAGAGCATTGAGCAAATCTTTCTTGGATTCTCCAGGTCTCTCTCCAGCATCTAGCGGATCTAGGCAAACTATGAGCTTCAGCGTGGGTACGCGTGGGGCAAGCTTCAGTAAGACCGGAACATGGGCAAGGCTCGAGATGACGCAGGAGAGGGTTGCATGGTTGAGGATGAACTCCGTTGTATCGGGACCAAGAGTATCGTAAATCGAAACGGTGAACAAGGATTGAGACATCATTGCCAAATCTGCCATTGGTTAGAATAAAAGGCCATTCAGCTCAGGTAACCCACCAGAGATCTGCCACTCTGCTCGATTCTGACACCATAAGCCAACCCCGTACTTCTCTCCATCGATTCCTGCCTTTTTATATAGCTCGACTATTCCAGCACCAAAGTTCTTTCTCCTCAAAGCCACCTCGCTGTACTTCAACCATTCGTAATCCCCCCATGTCTTGGTGGCAGGGTCCCAATGCCGTGTCCCCAAACACCTCGCATTCGGTCGCTTCTTGCGCGCAACCTCGAAAGCGTCATGCGCGGTCTGCACCTGGGGATCTACCGTCTGGAGCAAGGGACGATCGACGAAGCGCCAGTGTCTGTAGACTGCGGAGCGGCCTTCGCGTTCGCTGCCAGGAATTGGGAGGCCAAAAGGGGAGCCAGGCGGTGGCGGCACACGGAGGGCTTTAACGAGAGCTTCAGGGTCTGTAGGGTAGGAAACCATGATGCTTTGATTGGGGAGGTGAGACTGGAAGAATTTAGTTTGGGGATACAGGAGGTCTCGGGGATGGCAAATACCTGTGGCGCCTTTGTGTCTCCTCGGAGGATCAACAACGGAAAATGAGTTTGGTGGGGGAAGCTCAAAGAGGATGGGTGGTCATGTCATGGAAGAACGAGAAGATGAATTCGGAAGAGGAGGAAGAGGAGGAAGAGGAGGGGGAAGAAAGGAGTTGTTCTTCGGTCAGCATGTGCTTGGGGAAGTACTAGGGGTCATTCGGTCGTCGACTTTCGACCAGAAATCAAGCCTCGGCTCTTTGCATGCAAAACCAGCACCAACCACACGTCGGAGTGGGCGCGGAGAGATTTCACAAATGGAGAATGGACCACGGTCGTTTCTGCATGGACATGATCATGATCATTATCATCATCATCATCATCATCATCATCATCATCCCTATTATCATCTCTTCTATCGACACTTCTTCTTTCTCTCCCATCTCCATCTCATGCGGACGCAGCTCCAAACGAACGTCGCACGGCAACCAAGCTTTCCCGACCACGGGGAACCGTCGCTCTTCGGCGCAGGAGTCTCACCGGTGCTGCTGCCGCTGCTGCTTATTGGAGCTGCTGAATGCCGTCATGCTGTCATACTGCAGTCAATCACCATTACAATTTATCAGAACCTTATTTGGCAGCCTCTCCATCCTTCTCATGCCGGGAGAGGCCGCTGATTGGAAATCAATGAAAATGCCTTCCTCCTCTCGTCAGTTTGGTTCATATGTGAGATCCCGCGGATGGCCACATCCGGGAGGTCAGAGATCTCTCACATCTTCGGTTTGCAAGGGTTTCTTTTGGAGTTCTTATAAGCAGCGTGTCTTGAATTGTCAGTGTCGTTTTCTTCCATGTCATTGCCCAATGTTTGTGGTATCATTAATCATTTCCATCTTCATACAATCTTCCAGTCTCCCACCATCGCTATGCAACATTTCCCAATAACCTACAGATTCCCTCTCTCCGCCTGCTCCCTCTCAATGGCCTCAAACAGACTCTTGAAATTCCCCGCTCCAAACCCATCAAAGTCCTCCCTCTGGATAATCTCAATAAAAACCGTCGGTCTATCCATAAGCGGTTTCGTGAAAAGTTGAAGTAGATAGCCCCCTTCATCAAAATCAATGAGAATGTTAAGCTTCTCAATGGTATCAAAATCCTCCTTCAATTTCCAACTTCTCTTATCAGTCTTCAGCCTCTGCCTCATGGTATCATAATAAGTCCCCGGAACAGAAATAAACTCCACACCTCGTTGACGCATGTTCGACACCGCAGCGATGATATTATTTGTCCGGAGAGCAATATGTTGCACTCCTGCGCCAGAGTAGAAATCAACGTATTCTTCAATCTGTGACTTTTTCTTGCCTGGCGCTGGTTCATTGATGGGCATCTTTACAATGTTATTAGGCGAGGCCATGACGATGGATTTTAGGGCTGAGAATTCGGTTGAGATTTGACTGTCGTCCACGGACCAGAATCGGTGGAATGAGAGGCAGTTTTCGTAGTAATCGCAGGCTGCTTCCATGGCGCCCCAGTCTTGGTTACCAACGCAGTGGTCGATGGCTTCTAGGAACACTGGGGGAAGGAGGGATTGTAAAGGGTCGACTTTGTGTGCTGGGATGTCTTTGAAGCCAGGGAGGAAGGTGCCGCGGTATGAGCTCCGTGAGAGGAGGGTATGTGTTGTGTCGCCATAGGTCCTTATAATCGCCGTTTCCACATACCCATTTCCATCCTCGATTCTCCTTGGGGCTTGTACACTCACAGCGCCCTGTTGTACGGCTTGTGTGTATACACCTTCCACATCATCTACCTCGAAAGATACGTCCTTGACTGCATCTCCGTGTTTCTCAAGGTGGTAGTATATCTCCTTCAGCAGCTCCCGCTCCTCAGATGTGATGGGTTCATCACCGTCTAAGCAGGTGTATGATTTTAAGGGACTGGTGAGCACGAAGCGGATGGCGCCATTCCCAACAACGTGAGAGGCGATGTAGCGAGATCCGGTCTCGAGACCGCGATATGCAATTGTTTTGAAGCCAAGACGGGTGGTGTAGAAGGCGGCAGCTTGTTTAGCGTTACCTACATACCAGGTGATGTGATCGTATCCGTGGAAATTGGGGACGCTGTCTCCCACGGCTAGAGAACCGTTTGTGTTGTTTATGGTTGGGAAAGTGAGGGATGTGGGTGTCAAAACGGGGGGGGTAATTGCAGATGGGGCCATAGTAACAAGAAAAGTACTCGCAGAAGCAGAAGCAGAAAATAGGAGTGATCTCTTGCTTGACTGAAGCAAATGATGCGAACAAAGAAAAGGCCAAATGCCGAGCGGAATCTCTGGGATTATGTACTTGTACCTGTCGATATCGAACGCTCACATGCGCCGATTAGGAAGCTGAGACCGTCATCGTTTGGCCTTCATGCTTACGAAGGGCTGGAGGAAAATCATCTTGATTGGAAGTTGTGGGGATGAGTCGCTCTCCAGTGCGGAAAGTTGGAGTTGAGGTTGAGCGGCTTAAGAAGCGCCGCAAGTAGCCGAGCAGAGAAGAGGTAGTCAACACCCTCCCACCTCCCGACGACATTCTTGCGGCAGAAACGTGATGTTGATTAGATATGGTAGGTTGACTTGCTTCACTCCCTCGACTTTTCACTTCTCTGTTTTCGTAAGTTTCTTCTCATCTCATCTCATCTCGATTTCAACCTCACCCAATATCATCTGGGAGCAGATCACATACCTCTCTTACTCTTCTCTACCACTCAACCCAAAGTACCCTCTCATTCCATCCCATCATATCCAGTCCCTAACATGGCATCCATCAAGCCTCTCACACTCCACGACCATTGGATCCTCACCAAACTCTCCGATCCCGAGGCCTCACCATCACCCATCCTCCTGGACTCCTCTCTTCCACCAGATGCCCATATCACCTCACCCGCAACTTACAAAGAACTCGTCTCCACAGAACTCACCATCATCTCCCATCTCCAAAAGGCCGAACTCTCCCTAGGCCCATCACCCACCCCATCACAAACCCACACTGTTCTCACCACCTACCTCTCCGCTATCGACTCCCTCTCCACCCTCATAGAACAACATCCCAACTACGCATCCGCGCGAAACAACCGCGCTCAAGCCCTACGTCGTGTGTATGGGGACGGCATCTTAGTCTCTCATCCTTCCCAAACCAATACCGCTACAAGTAACCTCACCCTGTCCCCTCCCACGTCAACGCCGGAGAGCACCCTCCTCGCCGCCTCAACCGTTATCCTCAATGACCTTACACTCTGCATATCCCTCCTCACACCGCGCACTCCATTCTCTCCCCTCTCACCCCAAACAGCCAAGACCCTCTCTCAAGCATACACCCAGCGAGGAGCCGTGTACCACTTCACATCCAAAGCGCTCTCTACCCCAGGCGCAGGATTGAGGAGAGCGTCTGAGCGGGAGGAGAAAGATTGGAGCGTGCTGCAGTTTGAGGAGGCGGCGAGTCGGGATTTCATGTCGGGTGGGAGACTGGGGAATGAGGTTGCCAGAGGGTTGGGGGTGGTGACGAATCCGACGGCGAAGTTGTGTGGCGATATGGTGCGGGAGGCGATGAGGAGAGAGGTCGTGGGCGGCGAGGAGAGCAGGAAGTAAGAGAGAGAAAGGTACAGAGAGAGAAAGTACAGAGAGAGAAAGTACAGAGAGAGAAAGTACAGAGAGAGAAAGTACAGAGAGAGAAAGTACAGAGAGAGAAGGTACAGAGAGAGAAAAGTACAGAGAGACATTCTAACCGAAGGCCGATGTGCTTGCACCATGTAGGAGGAGGTTAAGAAATACCCCAAGCCGATGGGACACTTGTATATAGCAAACCAGAAGCACGGCAGTAAGAAGAATGCAGAGACATAGCAAAAGCAACAAACGACAAACACAAAAGAAAGCCACGAACCAGCAGAACCAAAACACAAAACTCTCGCATCCATCCATCCATCCATCCCTCCATCCATCCATCTCCAACCATTCATCCACAAACCCACCCCTTCCCACCTCTCCACCTCTCCACCCAAACCCTCCCACCACGTAGTGCACGCCGTGCACGCACTTTCCCCCCATCCAATCCTCCCGCCTCCTCCCCGGTCCCGATCGATGCCAGGCAATTCTTCCCCCCTCCTCTCACCTCTTATTCCCATTTGCTTTATCTGTTTTCTTCATGAACCGCTCGATCCGGTCGAGCAAAGGGTACGCTTTCGCGCGCGTGTCGCCGTGTGGCGGCGGGTGTTTTACCGGGTGTGTGTGTGTGCGAGCGAGCGAGCGTGGTAAAAATAGAATCGCGTGATCAGATGGGGAGCGCGGAAATGATGGCGCTCGTGGACCGGGGGAGTAGATTAACTTAGATGAGGAGAGGGTGAGGCCCGGCCGTGGAGATTGGAGAGGGTGTGACACTCGTCAAATGTAAAAAAGACTTACTCTCCATGTTTCACAGGCCATGGGGATATCAGATTCACGCGTAGAGAGATGGAGAAGATAAGATGTTTATTTGGATACATTCAATTCATATACCGTCCTATCCAAATGTCAAAACACACTCAATTCCTTGCTGGGCTTATCCTTTATACCAACCCTCCAATTCATATCCCAATGGCCATTCTTCCTAATAGATTACAGAATGGTCGCCCCAACGAATCTTATTCCTTCATTGCAGCTCCAGGCTCACCCCAACCTTGCAAGCACCACAAACATAAGAAAACCCCAACTTGGGGTATGCTCGCCTAAAATTTCCGGCGGCACTTTAAGAAGTAAGGAGATTCGAAGCAACGACGTATGCCTGTGCTTTTGCAAAATTCGAAAGTGGCCTCCATTATGGTTAGCCGTCCAAACATAAAGGCAAGTGCGAATATGAAACATCGGAAGTCGTGTTAGAATGAACATGCTGATGGGTGTCGTATCGATGCTGGAAACAGGTTTGAATTGTTGATTTACTGTAAACTCCTTTCTCCTGTTGACGCCTGGGAACCAAACCCTTCCCTTGTGGCTTAACGCCAAGAAGGAACCAGATAGATATAAGAAAATATTCCTGTCACTACGAAACCAGCGGTGGACATTCGCGGCTCACCCGAGCACCATTCGCACGGCTATATACCAGTTTGGGCTGGATCTCATCTTCATCGTCATCCTCAGCATCCTTATCCATGTGAGGACGTTCACCATTCGCGAGACGTTGGCTGTCTATAGCGGAAGCGGTAGCCGAGAAAACGGCGTCATATGGTCGTTTACCGTTGCGTGGTTCCGTCGGAGCAGAATAATGTTCATACGGTTCCATCCTCTCCGGAGCACGCTCCGCTGGTCGTGCATAATTACTGCCGACTGGAGGCACGATAGGCCCGAGGGGCGAGCTCACGTTATCATGTTTTGCATCAGTAGGTGGTAGTCTGAGCGGTGGGAGAGCCGCCGGACTGGGTGCGTGAAACTGCGGACGATTATAAATGGGATCGACAGGAGGATATGAGGAAGCTGGTGCAGGATAGGACGATCTTCTGATTTCTTGCTCATAGGCATCACGAGGAGGATTGGTAGGATAGGCGGAATGAGGGTACTGCCTGTCGTAACCATAGTTGGAAGCAGGAGGAGCTGGTGGAGGAGGTCGATATTGAGACTGGCCGGGAGCATTGTAGCTGGTTGGTTGTTGGTATGACTGTGGTGTAGGAGGCTGTGGCGGAGCAAAATGGGAAGGAGTCTGAAACTGGGGTCGAGCATTATCCATGAAGGAGAGATGGCCACCAGAGCCCGACTGTCCAGGAGGGTATGGATTATGGCCATGCTCGTGGGGGTGAGAGCCAACCGCATACACAGGCGAAGCTGGAATGCTATCCGCGCTGTTGGATCGTTCCCTGAATGGTTCTGATGTGACTTCACGACCACGTCGAGCATAATCATCCTCTGGAGCCTCATCGAAATCCCTACTTTCCTTGGTGTCCCGCCTTCTCATGCGAACATCGCGTCGGATGCGAACTCGGCAACCTTGCTCAGCAACAGTTCGGCTGAGATGGGTGCTCTCTGCTAGACCAGGGAACTTCTTGGCACTAAACACAGTGAAAGGTGCTGACTTGACCTCTAATCTCCAATCAAATGACTTGTCTGGTGCTCCAGGTCCGTTGAGATGGGCTGGCTTTGGCCCAGGTGATTCAGGGTCCTTGTCATGATCGTGCTTCGTCTCCTCATACAGGTTAAAGCTCAGGCAATATGTACCTTCATGGCGTACCGAGAGATCTGGGAAGATGAAGTAGCCAGCTTCAGTTGGACGATCCAAGTAGGCCATTCCCGATACAGGCATTCCCGTCAAGACAGGAATTGGAGTAGCGGCTGCTTGTTGAAGTCCACGACCTCTTGCAATTGGGCGGGCCGCTTCGAGTGTCGCGAACAGGAAGAAATTCGCCTCGTAAGCAAATGTGATATCCTCCGGATTCGGTCCCTCTCCTTCGAAGATGCGCAACTCGACAACTGGTGGTGGATCAACCGGTCGTCGATCGGCGGACGCTTCCAGGCGTTAGCAGACTCGAGCATAACTGCATGATTGATACTCACACTTGGCACCGGAACCGCATGCTCTGGCACGCTCTGGCTGTTGAATGACTGTTAGGGAGTATGTGAGCTTCCTGCTCGGCGTCTCGGCTGAGCCTCTAGTAATGCGCTGGACCGTCCTCTTCATCTGGACGGGAACGGTTGGAGCCGTCATCGTGAACTGCTCCCTGGTAATCAATTGAAGGGTGGTGGTGTTGTTATGTCCAACAGTATATAATGACAGTGATATCGCCTGGTTCCAGCGATCAGCCTTGTTCTCAAACGATTGAGCAGCGACCCGGTTCCCCGACAGCCACCGTGCTGGGTCTGCGATGAACAAAGGCCGAGATAAAGCTCACCTCTCACGGTTCCGCGCCACAAAGCGAAGAGATCGACAGACGAAGGCGAGATTGACGGAACGTAGTCAAAGAGTGTCCAGGTATGGAATTCTTTCTTGTCTCGACGACTTGGGTTGGGGTTACCGGATGAACTGAACTCGGGTCGCTTGGATGCCTTTTTCGGAGTGGAAACTGTGTCGGTGGTCGACACACAGCCAAGATGGAGGAGGAGGAGGAGGAGGAGGAGGAGGAGTTGCGGCGATGAATCTTCGTCTGCACTGGCCTGTGGTTGAGTGAGACCAAGTTGTCACGAGTCGACGACGACGAGTGTCGAGTCTGGGAGGGTTGAGGATGGGAGGAGGTACAGAGGACAAAAAGAGGAGATGGAGGAGAAGGAGCGAGAGTGAGGCAGGCAGGCAGGAAGGCAGGAAGGCAGGAGCGGCCTAGGCATTGGCTGGCTGGGGATTGATTTTCGCTTCGCTAGAGGTTCCTTTTCCCAACTCCCACCCACTGGGAAAGTACGCTCGGGAGACTCCCAGTCGGGGGGGGGCTGCTGCTGCTGCTGCTGCTGCTTTGGCAAGACGCAATCCACCAAAGGAGTGGGAACGCCTCATGATTGGCCGGCCATCATGCAGGGCGCTGGCACCCCCTCCCAAGTGGATGTCTTCAGGTCGAACCTTCCAAGTTCTGTTCCAGTCACACAACCCATCGCTCTTTCCCCACCCACCACCCACCACCCACCACTCACCACTCACCACTCACCACTCACTCACAGCGACAGGCCCTCCTCCCGCTCCCCGCTCCATCCATCGCAGCTCACAGCAACGCGATGCAGGAATGCCGCACATTTCTGTCCTTCCTGTAACCCTGGTCCACGCCCACCTGGGAAAAAAGGGCCGGTTGTCATCTCATGGGTTCGTATGATTTCTTCCTCTTTGTGCCGGAGCGTGGGATGGCACTATCCGTCAATACTTGCTCCCATGGTATTCTGGTCCTGTGCTCGGAATCTTGGTCAGAACCTTCGACGTGATCGACAAACACGCACTATCTTGAGAGGTCCAACTGCCGCCGTCGGCTAGAAATAGAGGCTGACTGACTGAGACGAGCACGAAGAAGGGGCACTGCGCTTCCACTTCTATTTTCTAACGGTAGAATCTGCTGGGGCTCTCGCACCGGGAACGGGAGATCCATCCCCGTCGCATTCGGGACTCGCACAAGGGATCCGACTCCGAGGATGCTGAAGTGGAAGTTCACAATCATCAGATGTTACGTCGCCTCTGGGGAGCCAGACTTCAACTCGGTTGGGTCAAGCGCACAGTGACCCAGCCTGCCCCCCCCCCAGCTAGGATGATTACTGTAGGGGCGCCCACACAAAGCAAAAGGCTCCAAGTGTCCAACGCTCCCCTGGTGGAGACGTCGAAAGGGATCGAAGCCTGTCTCGGCTCGCCCACTGGCTCCTGGATCCCAATAATATGCCAGGCTGGGGTTGCTGAGCCAGCTCCAGCATTTCGGCCAGCGGATCCCCTCCAGAATCCAAGAGGAGGCATCGGGTAAAGTGAATGCGCATCTTTCCCCTTCCTTGGGACGCTGATAGATGAACTGCCAGTACAGTAGAGCCATTTCTCGCTCACATCGATTGACTACAGAACACGCTCCAGTATCGCTCGGGGCACCCCTCTCCGGTTCCGGGGCCAACCATTGGCTTGCAGCTTTCTCCCATTTATTTGTTGCACGCACATCTCGCTTCGTTCGACGCCCGCACTTCGGCTCCGCACACCAATGAATCGAGAGCGGACGATGCGGTCGAAGCCGCGGCCACGAAATGCCGCGCCACCAAAACATCTCGACGCCCCGTAAACCGGCCACTAGCCCAGACGCCTTCCAAGCCACTGCGACTCTGACGCTTCGCCACCGTACTGTCCTGTCCTGTACCTCCCGGCATGCGCTTGATCTCTCAGTTCCCAAGATCATCACCCATTGCAGAACACCTGCTGCACCCGAGGGGCCTGCATCAGGACTTGCATCTGGCCGGTGCTGTCATACTGGTCTTCAAGCACGTTGACTCCACGTTTCCATCGCCCGTCGGAGCGAAAGATATCATCAGCCACTGAGCGTGTCACTCCGGCCGCAGAAGTCTTGCAAAGTCGTTTCTCCTCGGCGCTCTGGATTCCTCCATGCTAACTTCGCATGGGCATGGCGTCTTGGCTGCGATGCGGCAGCTGCGGTTCAGCCGTTGCAAATCCAAGATCTTCGATCGCAGCCGAACCCTGAATCTTTCTGACAGGTTCAACACGACTTCCGACGTATTTGCGTCACTCCAGGTCCAGTCAAACATCTGCGTGTCTCTTCTCTTATCCGTGACCGTGGCCTCGTCGCTGAAACGAGAAACTTTCCCACACGGGCTCTTTTTTTTTCTTTCCCTGGGACGCCAAAGCTCCTCACACACATCCAAGATTAACCTGCGGCCAAGAAGGGTGGGAGCAGCACGATTGGAGGAAATTCTACGCGCATGGGCTTGGGGCCATCCTCTGGCTGGTGTGGGAAAAATGAATCTTTGTCCCTTGGAAGGTTTGACCAGCATATGCTTGTCTGCCGCCCCCCCCCCCCCCAAATGGCGGATGCAGGCTTCGCTCCCCGGTGCCCGCCAGCCGAAGGATCTGAAAAGCTTACTTAGCCATTCCCATCATTCCTAGAAGTGCTGCGAGGCGAAGATTGATTCACTCCATGTGTTGAAAAGGGCTGGCCTCCTTCAAAGCTTTAAAGTCAAACGTCCTGTCCTGACTCCTCGAACATGCAAATCCCGGTCAAGCGACGGATACAGAGGCACATATTACTTCAAAGGCCCGACTAGGCAGATTCCCGTCAATGCATTGCCGGTGAGGCATGCTGGTCGATCTGTTCTCCCAGCAAGATGGAAGCGCTTGGTTAACAGTCATCTTATATCCAGCATTGAGTACCCACCTTGTCCGTCAGTGATGGGCATACTTGCGGAAGAGCAGCAGCTTGGGAAGGCAAGACGGCAGTCGTTCTTGTTCACCCTTCCCAGTGCTACCCTAGATCGCAGTACCTTGCCTTAAATCCCTTCAAATCCCCAGAAATTGGGAATTCTGCGTCATGCTAGCGCCTTCTCCAATCCTAACGTCCACGTACGAAAATGCGGATTTTGCCTGGAAGATGGTGAAACAATCTTCATGAGAAGCATATTGAGTCATTCCTAAAATCTGAATCGTGGTGATTGCCACCATGATTTCTTGGACTTGTCACAAGAACAGGATTGAAAAGTGGATCTACACACCCACCCGCGCGATCTTGATATCGGGACATTTCAAAACTCGAATCAAAAGATGGTGGGGGTGTAGCCTCAGGTCCCGGGGTATTGGAGTCAGACGACGCCTGCGCACCTCTCTCAAACAGTCACCTTGGAATACCAATCTTGACCAAACTGAGATATCAGCGTCGAGAGTCCTGGCATCGGATGATCACTCCATAGGATGGTGAGTGTGTTGCACCCCCAAGTCAGAGAGAGCCTTGCTATCTGCCAACAGCTGGAATCTTTATGCACCAAGCCGCAGTTACAGATATCTACCGGACGACTGCCATTTACTCGGATCATTCGTTCCACATGGAGCTAAAATGGGGAAGCTGTGATCCTTGCCTCTAAGCCGGATCTGAAACTATGAGCAGCAAGTGGTCTCATTCTTGGTTGGATGAATGACTAGAACTACCTTGTACCGTCGTTCGATACTCCCATCAATACCTTTCGCCTCTTCCAACCATTATTATGCTGTACTTTGGTACTAGATAGACCCTGGCCTATCTTTCTCATCACAAGATAACACCAGTTAGAACCGCTTTGGCTAAGTCACGCTTTTTTCATCATAAACCTGACACCTGGTTGTATTACTTCGTCTGCTGTATATCACGCGAGAACTCCACTTTCATCTAGGAATCGACAAGGCATCTGGATATTGTACCGGTACACCACCTTTCCCTCTTTGATTTTCCGTTTGAGGGTTGTACCGCCGTACTTGTGACACTGTCAACGCCACCTCCCTCCCATGGCGAGATGGCATGCGGGTAGCCGTACATATCAGGAGACTTTTGGTCTCAGGTCTACTTTGGAAAGAGAGTTTGAAAGCGATACAGTAAGAGACAGATCATGCCATGCTTAGGTGAGTTGGATGGGAGAAGAAAGAATGGCATGATATAAGCTGCCATGTGATCGAGCTTTCTTTCCGTTCCCTTGTTTACGTTTAGAATTTCGAGTTAGGGTTAGTACGCTATCCTTTCCGCATACATCTCCCTCCGTTTGTTTCTTCGCCTATCTTATCTTCCTCGCTTTCCATTCCATGGTTTCTTCTCTTGCTTCATGCTCTCCCTCATCTAGTACCATATCCTCACGCCACTTCAGCATCAACCTACGGAAAGCTGCATGTATCTCGAGCCTCCAGATCGACCTTGGGACCCCTTACCAAAATACCCAGTCTCGGAGAAATAAAGCACCACTGGGTGCTACGCAAGATGCAGCCTCCCGTGCGGAGTGACTTCTGAGGACGGAATGAGAAATCGAGGAGACAATAGGGGTGAGACGTGGGAAGATGTGAGACCCGTAGACATCAGTAGCTGCAGAGATATGTGGAAGGATGAAGGAAGCACGAGGCGCTGGGCGGAAATGAGTCGAAGAGAGGTCACACGCTTCACGTGGTTGACAGCTGCGTGAGGTTCTTGGAAAGTGCATCTTTTGAAAGTGCAGAAAAGTTCAGGTCGAGGTTGCATGCATAAGCTAACTAGGTCAATGTGATGACCTGCAGAAACAACTCGAGATATTGTCTGCTTCGCGCAGCGCTATTGTTTATTTCTTTTTGAGGAGGCAAGTGGTGCGCGTGTTGTTCTGCTGTGTACGTTAGCATGAAATATCAAGCGCTCACGTTGGATGGGGGAGATGTATTTTTGCAGACGCTCTCTCCGAGGTGGATAAGACCATGAGATGGAAATTCCATAGTCAAATCAAGTATCATTTTGACTTGTAATTGGAATGCCTGGAAATGTCAATTTGATATTTCTGAACGTGATTTATAATCCGCTATTCGCAGTATTCATGAGAGTGCATCTTAACTCGAGCGCATCGAGGCCTACCGACGCATGATTTTTCTTCTGTATCTACAAGAGACATGCGTGGCTATATATCTCTATTCGTTTTTATCTCCCCCCTCGTATGTATTCTGCCTCCTAAGAAACGAGTGCCTCTGCACAAGACCGATTCCTTGACGCAGAGGCCATCTACGTGCGTCTCAGACAGCAGTGATGAGATGGAGAGACATGAGTGGTAGAGAGGAAAGTAGCATGTTAGATGGAGGATTATGTTTATGATAAATGCTGCTGCTGCTATATCTCGCTCTCTTCCCCCCTCTAGACGACGTCGTCATATCATTCATCTACATGTCGCAGACTCGACACATCAATATCTCACTCACCTGCGCCAAACCCACTCGTACCTCGTTTCGACGCAATGCTTGAGAGGTGTTCCTCTTTAAATCGGCACGCCTCTTGTGCAGACCGCTAGGATGAATATGATTACCCATTGTGGAGAGCGGGTTGGGATGTATCGTAATCTTACTCCACTGATCCATGAGATGCTGGCTTCTCTCCTTCACGCACTGAATGTGCGTATTGGAGTTGGAATTTAAATGGGGGATGGGATGGGAGTTCTTTGGGAGGGTGTGAGAGGGGGAGAGAGAGAGTGTGTGTGTGTATATGTATATGGTTTAGGATCGATGCGTAGAAATTGGAGAGAGAGAAAGGGTGTGTTGGGGTTTTAGTAAGGCTAGGAGAGGGGGATGGTTGGATGGTTGGCTGGGTATGTTATTGTAGAGAGGTTTTGGGGGGGGTTGTATCGGTTGTGAAATAGAGATTTAAATAGATGGTACAAGTCTCTCTTTGTACTATGAGATTGTTTTCCAGCTTTGATATAAAATAAATCGTCAGATACACATTTAATTCCATGCTCATAAAATCGTCATCTTCCCTTCTCTCGTTTTTCTTAAACTCGTAATTTACACTCATTGTCCTTATCCACTCCGAAGCACCGCACCAATATACAACTACTCATTGATAGGGCTAGCTATCTCATCTAACTCGACGCTGAGCGTGGATCTCTTATGTCTACATCTACGTCTCGCTACAATATCTCTTAATATCTCTTCGCAATCCAGTTACAGAAGAACCCTTGTCATCTTTGCTACAGCAAGCTCACCTAGCTTTCGATCTCGCCTCGGGATGAGAAATGGAAAATTTATCCGGGATAATGAAGGATGGATTTGGTGACGTGAACAGGGCTGTAGAAGTAGGATGGTCGGGACTTGGCGAGGTGGGTGTGTCGTAGACGGAGGCGATGGAGAGGTTACGATGGGTTATGGAGGGTTGGATGGTGTTCAAAAATGTCGTTGAAAAGATGGCGGAGAGGAATACACGGGATAGGGAAAGGATATGATGTGATAAGGATGTGATAAGGATGTGATAAGGTGTGATGGATAGAGAAGAAATTTTTTAGTCTTCAGAGGTGAAAGCTAAGAAAGGGAAGGGCAATCTGGTTCTTGTTTACTGTTCAAATGGCAAGCGAGGAAGAAAATATTCTCACGAGCGCATAAAGTGGTTATGAATATGAGCTCAACTCAGCGATTATTTGTATTGTACATGCCCATTGCTGACAGCCTCCAGAACATCAAGTAATCATGAAATGACAAAAGAAATCTAGACAAAGCAAATGTGCCGTAAACTCCAATCTTCTATAGCCCGCTAAACGATTCCAAGTGCGGATTCGCACTTCTATTCTGCCGTATATTGTTCAAACATCCCGATCTAGACTATTCTTAACATATCCTTTACTTCTTCGGCTGCACTCCTTCTCTGAGCTGATACGCACTGTCCAAACTCTCCACATCCCTCGAATGGCGCGCCTTTGATGCGCCAATGATTTTGCTGGGATGATGAACATTGAAGAGGATCATGGTGAGAAACATCAAAGTCGAATCGAAAATGTAGAGGAAGTATTCGTGGTCCAGCAAGAACCCATCCTGGCCCATGACGTACTCGGCGATTCTGAAGATGCTTCGGATGAGGATCATGAAGCTTGCTCCATACAGGATATAGATGAAGCCTTCCCAGCTGACGTCCAACTGCTGCGAGGCAATGGTTGGATTCTTCCTCATGCGGAGATGGAAGACGAGTGTTACAATCATGAAGAGGCCAAAAAAGATAACCTGGATACCGAGACCGCCGGTGATGACATCCTGGCCGAGTTTGATCTCGCTCGCTTTCTTGGCTCTAGAGAGAATGCTGCCTCCTCCACTCTGTGCAAGGAATGAGATCACATCGCCTGCGACGAAGATTTTGGTGAGGCGGGAAGGACGTATAGGAGCGAGGTGGGCGGCGTCAACTAGGAGGATGAGTCGTCCTAAAATCATGTAGATAGAAGCAGCGAAGAGAGCAGGAGCTAGCAGAAGGGTGAGAGTTGCAAGAATGTAGGGCCCCAGGGTCCATTCAGCGAAGGGTTGGTTGGCATTGATGGCACGGCCGACGTAGCCTATGGACTCAACTGAGATAGTTTAGTCTGGGGAGTTGTTACAGGTGAAATGGACTTACAGATACCGCCAATCAAAAATGGGATGAAATACCATGTTCGCTTCTTGATCAATTGATAAGCGTGGAGGATGGTGGTGATGGCGAAAAGGGCGATAAAGGCGATTGCCGCGGGCTTGGAGGGGTTATAGCTGTCATCAAATTAACACGGCAAATAGCTGAGATGTTTTCAAGGTGGTCTAGGGTTTAGGAATTGTCAAATAGCAATTGGTATGAGAAAAAGACTTACTGATAGAGTAAATACCCGTCTTTGGCCATCTTGAAAGGTGTTGGAGTGGATGAAGGGTCGCGAAGCGTAAACTGTGCGATGAGGAAGACCCGAGCTCGTACTTATCGTGGGCGGACTTGCTCGTGAAAAGAAATACTGTAGATCAAGGGTAGGTAGTATCTGAGGCTGAGACTTTGACGCGTAGAGATTGAACTGCTACAGCGCGTAAAAGGGGGTAGGAGCGAATGTCAAGCGAAATGCTGAGGCTGTAGAGACCGAAGAGAAATTTTGAAGGTAGCAGAACGCTTCTGCTATATACCTACGGACTAAGAAAAGAATTGCAGTGCCAACTTAGCATTGGAGTGAAGCAAGTAAGCTTCTCCTGAAAACGCAGTCAATTGTCCCGTTACGCGCTTTCAATAAAGCTCGGATATCTCGTATAGATATCGGATAGTATTCGGACACTGGGTAGAATGAAGCGTACCAATCAAGTAGCGCTCTGTGCGAGCCTGGTCAAGGGCCGACGCTTTGTTCCTCGTATCGCCGCCGCCGTTTTAAATGAGCCACCAAATCCAACGTCGACTCCGCCAACGTATTGACGTGGCCTTTCACATACGCTCGCATTCAGAGGATTATTACTGGCTTGCATATACGGGTGCTCAAGGCATTCTTTCTGGCCTGTTATCACTCGCCCAACCGGCAATATGGACGTCAATGGGATGATCGACGCCAATTCCGTCAACAAAGCGGTGTCGGCTAGGAAACCGCATCGCAAGACGAGGACCGGATGTCGGACGTGCAAGCAAAGGAAGATTAAGGTTAGTCGCTGCTGTTGCATGTCTTTCTGCTTTTGTTGTTTGCATTTGATCCTCTATTCGGATTTCGTACTCGGCGCTCTGTGTGCGAGTGCGAAACGTCGCTCCTCTTTCTTGCGTCGCTTCGCAAGCTTCATGGGACTAGTGTTCCGTCCTTGTGGATGTGCTACCTAGGTATCATTGTGGCTTTAGGCATTTGCTTCGACTCAACTCCTCATTCTTCTATCTATAGTCTAGACATCTTGTTTCCATTCTGTACGTTGCTCCGACTATTCTCATTAAGGAAAGTTTACTTTGGCTTGATGAGGTCAGCTTCATGTCCATCAATCACGAATCTAAGTTCGACAATTGGACATTGAAATACAGTTCCAAAGCAAAACTAATAATCTCTCTTGATTGCTATTTTCCTCGATGGCTGGCGGTGTAGCATGTTCTTGTTGGCTCTTATTTGGCTTCTTTATAGGAAGACTAAATCGCTTTCGAAGTATTTTGGATGCCAATTTCGATGCATAGTCAGAAAATCTTCTGTGTAATGTTCATCTACTAACTGATACCTCAGTGCGACGAGCAACGCCCTTCATGCAACAATTGCGTGAAACATTCTGTTGCTTGTGACTTCATATCATCAGACTCGGCAGGACCATCTACTAATACTGTTGCACTCCCCTCGCATGTAAGGAGCATCAATTCTTATCTATGATATAAATTACTCCGCACATCTCACAATTTGGACTGCGCTGCGACATTTCTGTTGTTTGAAAATTCAATTGTCAAAAGACTAGAGTGATCAATAAGGCTTCCTTTCCAGGCGGAAACTTTGTCCTCTTAGTCTCGCAATCTTCTCAGGGCAAAGAATTGCCTCATGATGCTTATGTGGTCTCTTGAAATCCTAATCTAATATGTGCGATAGTCTTCCGCAAACAACAGTCGCTATGTTGGACCAAGTCTACTGAACTTCAATTCCAACCCGAACTACGATCCAGCTCTGACAGAACAATCTTCTCTTAATCTCTCCGATCTTCATCTTTTACACAAGTAAGGACTCCAAACCAAAGTTCAATGCTCCAAAAAGTACTGACGGACTGGATATCCAGTTACATAACAGGTACGGCAGACACGCTTCATACGGACGTCGTTCTAAAAACCCTCTTTCGCGTCAATGTTCCCCAGACAGGTTGCGAGTATGACTTCGTTATGCACGGTATCCTCGCTCTCTCCGCTCAACACCTCGGGCATTATTCTCCACAAAAGCGCACCTACTACACAAACCTAGCTTCCAGACACCACCAACTTGGCCTTCGACTTGCAACTTCGTTACTCCAAAACATCAACGTTGCAAACTGTGATGCTGTTTACATATTCTCAGCGCTCACGCTCTTTTACACTTTCGCCACACCACGGAAACAAGGCGATTTTCTCTTAGTCGGCGAAAAAGGTATTGCGGAATGGTTGTTCCTGGTCAAAGGCACCAACTCTATTATTGGTGCTTTCGAAGATAACCTTCGTAACGGCCCTTTTGGACCCTTATTCATAGCGGGAACGAGGCGTTCCCAGCTCCGGGAAGAGTATATGAAGGATATACCACCAGAACATGATGTCTTATACGGCCTCGAAAGCCTTATTCAAAACAACTGCATCAACAGAGACCATATCCCTATCCTCATTGGAGACTTGAACCTGCTCAGGAAAAGCTTCGCTTACCTGCATATCCCAGGAGGCATTCCGGGTTTCGAGATCGGCGACGTTTTCAGCTGGGTCTTTTCGGTGAGTGATGAATACTTGGAATTGTTGAGGCAGAATAGACAAGAGTCTCTTTGTATTTTTGCGTACTTTTGTGTGTTGCTGAGAAGGTTGGAGGGTCATTGGTGGATGGAGGGCTGGGGTGTATTCCTTATGGAGAGAATTTGGAGTCTATTAGATGCTGAGCATAGACTCTGGATACGGTGGCCGATTGGAGAAATTGGATGGATTCCAACGTAGTGGGACTAAAAGTGTGGCTTCCAGGAGTAAGAGACGCTATAAATCAGGTGCCAGATGATCAGAACGATCTAGGCGGAGTTAGTGATTGTAGATTATGTCTCTCTAAAGATGCTCCGTGGTCTGATTTGAGACCTATCCTTGTGCGATATTTTCAACGAACGCAGAAGCAAAAGAGCTGCATATCTGAAGAAAATATCAGATGATTAATCATCGCCGAAATCTGAAGCGAGGTTCAAAAGTGTACCTCCTTTGATGGCTGCTTCCCGTGATATGGACCATCTTCTCTTGATACCCCCTCAGGAAAAAGCGGAAATCGAGTCGCAATCCAACAATCCCACCAAGGATAAAAATATGCACGATTCATTGCTGGCTACATGCAGTAGCTAACAATAGCTATATCGGAGAGGCCGAGCTTGTAGTTAATCAGCGAAGCCTTCCAGTGAATTCCATCTTTAGGATGCCACCTTTCCTCGAGTCAGGGAAGCCAAATTGAATCGCTTCCTGGTCGGACCCGAGAGAGGATCTTGCCACTTTCGCCTACCAAGAGACGGTCGCCAGCACTGAAAGGGGGTGGAAAAGGTTGTTGTCACTTTATGGACTTTAGCGTCCGGACTTACCGGACATAGATGTGCTGCAGTGTGATGGCATTGAAGCTCTTCATCTCCACAGCCTGTACATCTTTGAGCCGCGCGAGGTGACTCACATTGAACGCTGCTGACCTGAAGACGCGGCCACGGCATGCTCCTTGCCCTGGTCAATTGTCGTTCCATCTTTGTCAGCGCTCGGTCTCCTCGCGACGACGCGGTATATCTCGTTGTCTTGTCTCCGATGCAACGGTCAATAACCTTCAACCTTCGTCCGAAAGGCAGAGAGGTGGCAAAAACTCGTGCAGACAACGGGACTCTCTTCACTGTCTATTTCTGGCAAGACGGTTCCATCTCCTTCCCTCCTGATTACTGATTGCCAGTCCTTTTCGACCGACCAACGAGCATTTCAAATTCCCATAGCTGGAGCCGCTGCTGGGCGAATGAGGTGGGGTCGCAGCCTTGCACTCCCTCCCGCTAAGATTAGCAGCCACAACGTCAAAGGTCTATCTATGATGAGTGATCAGTCCAGATCTATTGACAACGACAACTTCATCCGAGAACTCAAAGTGCATTCTCCAATATACTGTTGGGCAATTGGAGCGGGTCAACCAACGTACTTCCTGGATCTCTCGAGACATCGCTTGCCAGATCGTCACTAGATCGAATTGGGTGTGAATAGAGCTTCCGTCACTGTAAGATATCTTCTCAAGCGGGATATCCTGCAAAGAAAATGCGCTTGACTGACCAGATTGTAGACATTGAAAGCTGATCTGCACCATTCGTTCATCCCGAAGTCCGGAGTTTGCAAGTCTCGACCGCGGGTGAGAACTTCATCTTGCACCCCCTCGCACCATCTCGCACCCGACCGAATACCAAATCAAATTGGCTGCGCAATTGTCCTAAGCCTTTGCTCCATCTTGCCTCCTGCAACGTCAGCTGCACCTCCAAGGATACAATTGAATTGCAGAAGCTCCCCTCCTATCTCCTTTGCGACCCACTCAAGCTAGGTGCTGCAAGAGGATTGGTAAAGAAGTGGACAGAAGCTTCCTAATATTATTGAGAGAATCAGCGGCACTTCTCGACCACGTCATTGTCGAATTGGAAGGCGTAGGGCTGCCACGGCCCCTTGAAAAATACTGGTCGACGGCTGTCGGGGGTCAGGCATCCGTTGTGGGATCTAGTCACACTCGAGGGGTTGTTCGAAGACGGATAGCACTTGGGCTGTGCTCTTCACTCATTGGTAATTGACGAAGGGGCAAACTGGAACTCTGGGGGAGGGCTAGGCAACATATATACGCTATCTTAGGTTGTTGGCCCTGGTTCTCAGTGGGCAAAAGGCTCTGTGTCATCCTGCATGCTTGACCCTATCTCCACCACTGAGCCCTAAATCCAGATCTACAGGGCTGTTGAGCGAGACACCGCTCTGCTCCTTCTAATCTAGCTTCCGCAGGAAGACTCCCGGCACGGTTGTTTTCTCGCCTTAATCGTTGAATTGTTATTGGTGCTCTCACACGGCCAGTACTAGAAGGTCAGAGAGAGCGCTGAGACCATAGAGAGTATTTACCCGCAAGAAAGACCCACTCTTGCCAGCTGTTGGAAGACATACCATCGAGCTGGGTCGAGGTCATTCAACGCTCAACCCATTTTTCCTGCATTTTTATACCAAATATTGCCAAAAATGACTCCTACGCCACCCTCTACCACATCTACGTCGAGCCCCGGAGGCCACTCTCCAGACGCGCAATACCGGGTTGTGCGGAAAAGAAATAGAGTCCCGCTGTCGTGCGGGCCATGTAGGCACAGAAAGTCAGTCATCCCTTATTAACCATTACAACACGAAGCGGAACAACCCTTATAGGAAATATATTCTAGAGACCTTTGATACTAAAAGTTTGTAGGTTGAAATGTAACAGGTCGCATCCATGCGAGAACTGTGAGTTCCATCCTATCCTGTGAAGCAAGATCATCCAGCTAATGAGACAAAGGCATCAGAAGAGGCGACGCCTCTTCGTGCTCGTATGCTGCGCCTGGTACTCGCAAAAAACAAAGTCAAGGAGCAACCAGTCCAGATGATATGCAGAACAGGATTGACCGTTTAGAAGGCTTAGTTTTGTCTTTGATGACGAATGGAGCCCAATCTGCTGGCCCAACGGCTGCGAATGCAGCTATCGCACGCTCACAGAGCGATAGCACCGCCTCATCTGCTTTTCCACTTGATGTTGATCGAGATGACGATGATATGATTAAAGAGGAGGAGGAAGGTGAAGATAGTGAAGTGGATGGTGTTACTAACTCTCTTGGCGTGTTGAAAGTTGATGCTGACAAAGGGAAATCGCTCTATTTTGGAGATTCGCACTGGCATTTAGTTCTAGCAGACGTGAGTGAAGCTTTTGTACCTTTTTTTCTGTGCCTTTTACGATTTGTGATCTGCGCCGAGAATAGAAGTTTGATCTTTTTTCGGTCCTCGGTCTTCGGAGCTCCAGTGGCAAGCGAAGAGCTGGGATTTGTAGATATCCAGACCATGAACTACAAGCCTTAAGATCACTCATCACTGTTTTTCACAATTCATATTACGCTTGGAAGTACTCTCGTAGTTTTACTGACGTAGTTACAGATTGCTGAAGTAAGAAATTACTTCACATCCCATAAAAAAGAGCTCGAGAACAACTACGAAAAGATCAAGCTATCAAAACCCAGCACCGCGAGAGATGGACCAGCTTTCCTTTTCAGCGCTCACGCCGGAGCGAGTGATGTTGAGTTGCGTGCAGAAGTGCCGTCCAAGTCAGCTGTCGATAAACTCGTGACCAGGTACTTCAACTCCTACGACCCGGCCGTTCATATCCTTCACTCTCCTACTTTCCATAAACAACTTCAAGCCCATTGGCAGGATCCATCAAAAACTTCGATCGTATGGCTTGGCCTGTTATACTCAATATTGTGCCTTGCAATGCAGTCCTATCACAAGATTGGAGACGAGCCTCTTGAGTGGAAAGGTGAGTTTGGTGATTATACACCAAATATTGTTTCTAACACGTTTCCTAGGACGGACACTTGATTTAGCTGCAGAATATCGATTACGAACCGTCCAATGTCTTGTCAACTGTGACTACACGAAATCGAACATATACACTATCGAAACTCTCATACTCTACGTTCACGGTGAGTACAATAGTCGCTGGGATGCTGAAGTAGGAATCTGGGTCATAGTAGGCATGATTGTACGGTTGGCGATGAGGATGGGCTATCACCGAGACCCGAGCAAGTATCCTGGTCTCGGTCCTTATCAGTCTGAGATGCGTAGGCGCATATGGGCTTTCGTTCGACAGATGGATACCATGTTCTCCTTTCAGCTAGCTCTGCCAAGTATGATCAGAACAACGGATTGCGATGCAGCATTTCCTCGAAATATATTCGAAGACGAATTTGGACCAGATTCAAAGGTGTTACCACCTGCAAGACCCCTCACAGAACCAACACCTGTGTCGTATATGATTGCAAAAGCTCGAATCACTTTTGAGTTCGGTGAAATATTGGAAGAGCTCAACGCCGTGTCCGGAAAGCCTGTCAGTTACGACGATATACTTAAGAGAGATAATAGGTTGCGAGAACTGAAATCGAATATGGCACCTCATCTACGCCTAAGGCCAATGGAAGAGTGTACACACGATCCGGCAACCCTCCTCATGCAACGTTTTAATGTTGATATTCTATGGCAAAAGACGGTATGCGTGCTCCACCGCAAATACATTGCTCGAGCGAGGCAGAATCCCCGATATGCCCATTCACGGCGAGCCTGCATTGATAGTTCAATGGAGATCTTGCGCCACCAAGCGCAGCTCTACCGAGAATCCCAACCCGGTGGCCGCATGAGAACAATGAAATGGTTCATTTCATCACTCACCAAACATGACTTCCTCCTTGCCGCCATGATAGTCTGCCTGGATCTCCATTATGACACTGTTTCTGCCTCTCTGCCTGAGCGCCCTCCCAATCATGACATGTACTTCTGGACACCAGCTCAACGAACAGAAATGATCCAAACCCTGGAAACGTCTTACAATATCTGGAAGGAATCTGCGGAGAGCTCGATGGAAGCTTTCAAGGCATCTGGGGTTCTTGGAATCATTCTTGAGAAGATTAGGTCAGACAGCTCTCAGCCTACAAGCGAGAGGCAAACAACCACAGAGGTTTTTGCGCAGTTTGATGAGGACAAACCTGAACATTCGGCTGCTATGACTCTGGGGATGATGTCTGGTGGGTTAACTCCCAACTCGGCAACAATGTTCAACGCCATGGCGCAGTCACCTGGTGGCACTAGGTATACCTCGATGGATATGGGCATGAATGACGCACCGATTAGTACCGGCATGACGCCGAACTTCTCGATGGATCAGTCTGCTAATCCCTTTGGCAACCTGAATAGCGTTGCAAGTCCATTTTCTGTCTTTGGGAACGCGGGCAGTGGCACGGGGATGCTGGATGTGCCGGCTAATTTGGATTGGGTACGTAGATTGCTCACTGCATTGAAGTTTCTTGTACTAACATGACAACAGGAGGCTTGGGATTCGTACATTCAGAACGGCAATGCTGTGGATCCAGCTTTCCAGTTCTATTCCACCAGTGTTGATCAGAACCTCAACACAGATAGTCAAGGTGATGCAAGTGGTAGCGGATATGGGAACAGTGTATTTATGGGTGCAAACACACCTGGGCGATGATGATATGGACTGAGAACTCTGCTTTACTTGCTTATGTGGGATGTTTGGGAAAGGCATATCAAAAAGGAGGTTAAATGGATGGGTGGGCTGATGAAAACGATACCATATTGTTCCGTGTGCGCATGTACTGTAAAACCTTTGAGACGGGCCGTGCCTCTCTGCAATACCACTCTCTTCCATGCTTTTGAGCGCTCTTGATAGACTCGGACATTCATGTTGCATATAACAAGGCCGAATGCGGGGTACCCCAGCTATCAGATCCGCATTTGCCTCCACGCGTTGGACCTGCACTCCGCCAGAGTCACCTGGGAAGGCCCGATTCGGCTTTTGGTTCTCTGTTCAGTCCAAATACCAATCGAGCAACTGCTCCGCGCTCTTCAAAGCTCTCTCCCTTCACAGTGAGGTAGGTACCGAGAGCAGAACACCACCCATTGGCAGTGGCCACCCTCGATAGCGGCCGAGTCAAGCGAACCCCTTAAATCCCAGCAGGGATCAGCCTCATTTCATCAGCAGACCACTTAGAGGCTGAAGTTAGCGAGAGCATCCTTCACGGGATGGCGTAGTGTATCGCCGCGGCAAGAGGGCCTCGTTTCTCACGGCGCTATTTGCCATCTGCTAAGCGGTTTGAGAGGGACCTCCGTGGTGGATGGTGGGTTTGGAGGTGTCATGTAGGGAGAGTGACGTTGATGGGTCCTGGGAATGATCCAAGTGGAGTTGGCCAAAGTATTTGAACTCGAGTTGCCTGGTGGATTTGAGCTCTGTTTCAACTGAGCAGCAGCTGTATTCCTCGAAACCCAGAGCTTTACGTGTCCTTCTTCCTCCACTCAGTACACTGTCTTGCGTTCCAAAGAGCAACAAGAAGATGAGATCCAGAAATCCTCTTCCTCTTGCTCTGGTAACAGCCTCCATCTTCACGTCAGCCGTCTCCGCCCTGACTCCCGCCCAATGGCGCTCTCAATCCATCTACCAAGTCCTCACCGACCGTTTTGGTCGAACAGATAACTCTACCACAGCTACGTGCAACACTGGAGATCAGATATACTGTGGTGGCAGTTGGAGGGGGGTTATCAACCACCTGCCGTATATTCAGGGGATGGGATTCACAGCCGTATGTTCTGTCCTCTGTTGGCATTTAATAACCTTGGAGTGACGACTGATGCATGATAGATTTGGATCTCTCCTATTGTGCAGAATTTAGTTGGAAATAGCGCTGATGGTGAAGCGTACCATGGGTACTGGGCCCAGAATATCAACGCTGTGAATCCCAATTTTGGATCTGAAGCAGATCTTATTGCTCTCAGTGCCGCATTGCATGCGAGAGGCATGTATCTAATGGTCGATGTGGTCACCAACCACATGGGATATCTTGGATGCGGAACTTGCGTGGATTATAGTGTTTTCACTCCTTTCAATCAAGTTCGTCGATCCATCCCTCGAGTTGCTAACAAGCTAACAAGCGTAGCAATCTTATTTTCATCCGTTTTGTCTGATTGATTACAACAATGCAACTAGCATCAAGGTCTGCTGGGAGGGAGACAATACTGTCGCTCTTCCTGATATGAGGACGGAGAACGCGACAGTCTTGGCAATGTGGAACAGCTGGATCAAGGGGCTAATCGCCAAGTATAACATTGATGGTCTAAGATTGGATAGTACCCAGCAGGTTGATAATGCATTCTTGACCTCTTTCCAGAGTGCTGGTAAGTCTCTAAACTTCTTCAAGATCCCAAGTTAAACGAGAGCAGCTGGAGGGATGCACATTCTCGGTGAAGTCTTCAATGGAGATCCCAACTATGTCTGCCCGTATCAAAATTACGTCAGCGGAGTTTTGAACTATCCTGCGTAAGCCCAACTCGATGAAGTCCAATGAAAGTTACTAACCAGAACAGGTATTACTGGATCACTCAAGCTTTTGAGTCTACAAGTGGTAGTATCTCAAACCTCGTAAACGGCATCAATCAGATGAAATCCACTTGCAATGACACCACCCTCCTCGGCTCTTTCATGGAGAACCACGACGTTGCACGCTTCGCATCTATAACATCTGATTTTGCACTGGATAAAAACGCTATTGCCTTTACAATCTTAGCAGACGGAATCCCAATCAGTTAGTTTCCTTTTCCTATCCGTCTCAACCCCATCACTAACCCAGACTCAGTCTACGAAGGCCAAGAACAACACTACAACGGTGGCGCCGTCCCCTACAACCGTGATGCCATCTGGTACTCTGGCTACTCCACTACCGCCCAATTGTACACACACATTGCCGCACTGAACCAGATCCGGAACCAAGCCATCTACAAGGACCCTACCTATCTGACCTACAAAGCCTATCCCACATACTCTGATTCCTCGACTATCGTGATGAGGAAGGGCTATGCGGGCGCGCAGATCATTGGCGTTTTCTCGAATCGAGGAGCAGGTGGGAGTAGTTACACCTTGACACTGACAAGTGCTCAGACTGGTTTTACCAGTGGTCAGGTGGTAGTGGAGGTTCTGGCTTGTACAGCCGTGACGATCAGTTCTAGTGGCAGTTTGAGCGTCCCAATGAGTGCCGGCTTACCGAGGGTTTATTATCCCCAGGCGGGCTTGGAGGGAAGTGGGGTTTGTGGCAATTAGGGGGCGATCGAGGATAGTTTGTTATCGTGTGAGTGTAAATGTTTGTGCTAGCAATGTTGTTGTTGACCCGAGGCGAGCAAAATTTGTCCTCGTCGAGCGAAAAAATCAAAACCGCAAAATGTCAATCCTCGTCTTCAACAAGCACTTGAAACTTAGAATGCGGAGCTCTTAGATACTCATATTTATTGTCTAGGGTTTTTATCGACTTTAGTAGAGTAAAGACTGTGGTATTTGAGCTTCGACTTTACAATTTCCTGACGCTTCGGCGAAGACGAATTTTGACCGCCTCGTCTCAACAAACAGGTCTGGATTTTTATGAATTATGAATGCGTAAAATATGGTCGGTTATAGACAAACTTGATCTCATAGTTCTTCAAATAAATAGTTTCAAGTTAGCAATAACGGTCCGCTGTATGAATCTATGAAGCGTCAACAAGAGTGGAAATTTGAGGTTGTTTAGAACTTATCCCATTACAAATCCCAAGTCACATATTGGAAGGTCAGTTACTCAAATACCATCATTGCTACCTCAATGAGAGCAGATGGGAGTCCTAGGGTCCATCAAAGCTCTCTTCGAAGCTTACTGCAACACAGCCGCTTGTCTAGACTCATCGGAAAGTCTCTCGAGTAGTTCATTTAGCTACTTAGAAGTGTGTTGCAGTGAGAATGACGTGGTGTTCTCATTCGCTTCTGGCGTGTATCTGCAGCGAGCTTTGCTGTATATGAACAGAACCATTAGTTGCTAGATAAAAGCTTCAGAATGAGATATTGATATCAAATCTTCAAGATATATAGTTAAAAAGCGTACCTTCCCGTATGTTCTCGCAAGTGGTGCAGATGCATCCCTTTGAAAGTCTACCATATCTTAGCCGCATTGTCAGTATAGAAAGGAAAGACTAGCTTCTAAACTACTTGTTAAGTTGTTTGATAGGATAGAGGCTCTGAAAGATTCGTTGACGAAGTAGTTAAGAAAAAATAACTATAAATCTGCTAAAGAGGTAGATAGGGGAGCTGAGCGAGTTAGATGCTGCGGAGAACTGGTCCCGGATTGGCGGTTGCGAGGATGTTTGGGCCTTCCCAAATACTCACTTACATATTCGAGCACGCAAGATCACGCAAGAGGTCGAAATTCAATTGTCTTCAACTTCGACCTGTCTTTCTCTTGAAACACATAACGGCATCTACAACTCCAACCTAGATCAGCAGCGCAGGTCAATAGATGATTTCTCTGTGCTTGCGGGTCTGGCTACGATGGGGAATGGCAAGCTCCCCCGAAGATGTTCGCTGTGAACAGGTATGCTTATCATCTAGATTCAATCTTGAGCTTGGAACAGAAACTGCTTGGTTATTGAAAGATGCAATACCATTACGTCTAGGATACAAAGAAGAGTAAGGTGCAAACAACTTGAAGAACGTCAGTCTGGGCACTTACAGTGTAGAAGGGAAGGAGGCACTTCAGCACTTGCGGATAGGTATCATCGCAAAGACTAGCTGGAATCCTATCTCCAATATTGCTGTTTTCAGATGTGTACAGGTCAGGTCCTACCCAGTCTAGAGCATTTGCTAACTTTTCAGCAAGACTGGGAAGTCAGCCTCGTCCCACAGCCAAACCAACGAGATCCATTACTGTATCATGCTCTTAGCTCCTTCCAAAATAAATAAAGGATAATAAAAATGCCTCTGGCAATATGGCTCACTTGGGTAAGCCGATATTGGAGTTCACGCCTGGGAAAGTGATTAAACAGAGCTCTTCTTCAGCACTACACCATCTAACTTGGAACAGAGAATTACTCCCTGATCGGCTCTATAGGGAACTTCTTCCCGAGAGAGACAAAACATGCAAGGAGCTCAACGCTTAGATATTACAGTAAGCAGAGCTTGGCGATTTCTTTATATTATTTCCAAAGAACTCTGGACACTCTAAAACAAGAAGAAACGGAATGCAGGTCCGACTTTGGACGAATAATGCACATCCGGTGGTATCTAACCTTTCGCACGACGATATATCTAGTTTAAGCGTACAACTAGTCGGATTTCCAAGAAGCCAAGCAATCAATACAAGATATAGAAAGGATATGATCTGCGATTCAATGTTCCTGCAACCCGGTGTCCTATATCTGGGCATCCAGGAATATCCATACTGGATCTGGTATCATCGAGTAAATATCTTCTTGCCAAGGTGCTCATTAGGCACTGCATGTAGAGAACCCAGGTACAACGACTCAAGTTCACTAATAAGAATACAGATCTGCAAAGTTGTAGAGCTTGGGCTTCCACTTTAGTTTTCCAGTGTTCCCTCTCTTCATAAGAGTGCATATTTCTTATTTTACTGGCCCCAAAGTCGCTGAAGCACAAGCTGCGGAAATCCGCTTCTTGGCAGATACACTACTCCAAATCCTTCAGCATTCTCAACTCAAAGGGAAAAAATTGGATAAAAAAATATGACTGCTCTCTGTATCTGCTTTAACATTTTTGTTGTCCTTTTTCCAAAGCGGATTGATTCCTAGCTGTGAAAGCTCAAAAAGATAGAACTTGTTTGCCTTTTGTTGAGAACGTAAAGAGCCTCACAAGTACTTGGCATTTCTCAGTAGCTTGATTGAGGAAATGATTGACTGCGGCCGTACCTCCCATGTCGAGCAGAGCCAAGCAGGGCCAAGGCTCCACGGACCTGACCTAATCCTAACACAAGGCTACACGGTGCAGGCCTCGGTGTGAAATCATGGTCTGGAAGGATACCGCCCATCGATTTTGGAGATGATTATACTTTCTCAGTCGTATTGCTGCTTATCTTGTTTCCTTGAGCAAAATCAAGCAGCTCTGCTACTTAGCAAGATGCCTTTCAAAATGTTAAGGATAATATCATATGGAGATGATTTGTTTTGGTCTTATCTGGCATTCCAGACTTCATAAGGGATTATTGATGACTGCTGATGTTGCTGTCAGTGGGTTTGAGCCTATAAGGAACATAGGATCACCCACGCCCACTGCACAAGCAGGGCTCAGAATAGCCAATTGCGATTAAAGGATTCGTGGCGGACCGTGAGTCTCAGGGAGATGGCCGCTTCTCGGACATGGCAAGGCTTGGATGACTGTAGTGCAGAAATAAGCTGTCCATCTCTTTCTTATCGGACAATCTTTATTCTTGTTTCCTCACACACGAGCTTACTCTGTACATCATGCTTGATAATCCCTCTCTCGGGTTGTACTGAAGTACCGCTGTCCCTCATACCTCTGGAAGCATTTGAAGCCATAAGAACCTCTCCTGCTGTGTCTGCCAAAAGACGTCACTCAACATCATGGCAGGCGCGTCTTAACAAAGGTATTAAGCCTGAAGCTTATCAGCTCTTCTGCGTCACGAGGGCGCTAACGCAATTAGGAGATCGTCTAGAAGCCCACTACTTCTAAGGCTGAAAGGCTACAAATATTTCTTCAAGCCGCTCAATTTCGACTTCACAAATCATCGATTTACAATCCTCAGCCGCCCATTGGAAATTGTGTTCTCTTTCACTGAGAACACCGTCGCCTACGCAGGTAGACCGTTTACAGACAAAACAACCCCTTCAACCAAGGTATGTCTTTGTCGCTCAGTTCACATGGTGGCCAGCGCCCCAGTCTGACGTGCACCGGCGGCCTCTCGCTCACTCGGGCTCCGAAGATGCAGTTCAACTTCAGCCAATCACTAACCAACCCTGCAGATAGACCCAGAAATAAATTAGCAGCCATGCCTTCAGTCGTGGAGGAGACGTTCCCAATCTGTAAGTTACTCACACGCCACTCCACAATATCGCAGCCATGATCATCTAACAATTTTATCACAGCGGAGAAGGGACGTCAGAGTGTGACTTCTCAACACTCAATCGTCGCTAAAGCTGCCATGGCCAATTGCACTAATCGAATCACCGTCATGGAACCTCCTCCCCCACCATCAGAACTGCCACAATCTATCTTCAATCGGGACTTCGCTTTCACAAAGCCTGCTTCTCATTCCGATCCTCGTCAAGAAACCCTCCTTAGACCACCATCTGCCACTTCTCTCAGAGCCCTTGGACGCGCTCTACAAGAAGTTGAGATGTCATATCGTTCGCACAATGGCAGCGACACACCAACAACTGGAGGCAGTGTTTCTTCTACTGCTCCAAACAGCCCGAGATTGTAAGTACTCCATTCATAACGTTTCAGAATAGCCTCAACCTTGTCTACATATAAATTCCTCGATTTTTCATTGTTGACTCATATTGAAACTTTCGAGTACGACAAAAGACTAATTTGGAACAGGAGACCAATCCGACAGAACTCTGGTTCAACCACTCCAAGAGTTAGACCACCTGCTACGACTCTTAATATTCCCGGAATGACTCGATCTAAAGTTTCTCCAGACGGCAAGATTTCCCAACGTGATGTTGGCGCTAAGCTTGTTGTTATCATGGTTGGTTTGCCCGCGAGAGGAAAGTCTTACATTACGAAGAAGTTGCAGAGATATCTTTCTTGGCAGCAGTATTATGTACAAATTTTCAACGTCGGAAATCGTCGTCGAATTGCAGCTGGTGGCGGTAGTTTTTCACCTATCAGTTCACCACCTCAATCTCCCAAGCCACAAAGTCGTCTCCTTCATGCGGCTTCAATTGGAGGAATTATTGACACGCCATTTCAAGCAGCTCACATCCTCCTCAATGGTGTTGACCCGCTCGAGCAAACGGCTGAAGACCATATCATGCTTCCTAGTGCCGATACGATGGAGCAGTCTGCCGAGTTTTTCGACCCCAAAAATGAGAGAGCCTCTCAGCTTCGTGAACAGCTTGCTTTATCCACATTAGATGAACTTCTCGACTTTCTCCTCCTCCAAGGTGGTTCCGTCGGTATTTTGGATGCAACAAACAGCACCATTGAGCGCCGCCAAGTCCTGTTCAAGCATATCAAGGAGCGTGAGCCAAAGCTGGGAATTCTTTTCATCGAGAGCGTTTGCGAAGATAGTAAGGTCAGTATATGGTTTGCACGTACTGATTTTTCTGCTGACCTCACCATAGCTCCTTGAGGCAAACATGCATCTTAAGCTTCGAGGTCCAGACTACAAGGACAAGGATCCTGTCAGCTCTTTGCGTGACTTTAAAAAGCGTGTCGCCGCTTATGAAAGTGCCTATGTCCCCCTGGGCGACTACGAAGAGCAAAATGGCATGCAGTATATCAAGATGATCGATGTAGGCCGCAAGGTCATTCACTTCCGCCTTCAGGGTTTCTTGGCTGGTGGTATCGCCTCCTATCTTTCAACCTTCAATTTGTCTCCTCGCCAAATTTGGATCACCCGTCATGGAAAATCTTTTGATAACACTATGGGCAGGATCGGCGGTGATTCTAACTTGACCGAGGAAGGCGAAGAATATGCTATTGCCCTTTATAACTTCATTGATCGTAAGCGACATGATTGGGAAAAGGATCAAAAGGAGCGCGCATTGGATACCATGAAGCTTCCTTTACAACCTGGCGACCAGACGCCACCATATCCCGAGTTGCTAGGCGAGCTAGATGAGAAAAACTTCTGTGTTTGGACCTCTACCCTTAAACGCAGCATTCAAACTGCCAAAGAGTTCGACGAGGACGAGAACTATGATGTGAAGGCGTGGGAGATGCTGAAGGAACTTAATGCTGGCGACTTTGAAGGCATGACCTACGAAGATATCCAGCAACGCTATCCTCAAGAATACGCAAACCGTCGAGTTGACAAGCTACAATACATTTACCCTGGTGTTGGAGGTGAGGGCTATCTCCAAGTCATCTCTCGTCTGCGAGACATGGTTCGTGAGATTGAGCGTATCAAGGATCACGTTTTGATTATCGGTCACCGTTCTATCTGTCGTGTTCTTATGGCTTACTTCATGGATCTGACTAGAGATGATATCGCTGATCTTGACGTCCCTCTCGGCATGCTTTATGCCATTGAGCCTAAGCCATATGGCATTGAGTTCCACGCTTACAAGTACAATCCTGAGAACTTCGAATTTGAGGAATGTCCTGACTACAAGCCTCAGCAATCTCTGGAGCCAGGCTACTAAAGTCTTTGCTCTCAACTTTCTTTTGATGGGCCGTTTGACGTAACTCAACTTACGGCTTCAACGCCCTCCTTTTAAATCGTCTCCGCTCTCAAAATCATCTCGACCTGCTGCTGAGAACTGTTTCTTTTCACTTAGTAGTTCGGTTTCGGTTTCGGTTTCGGTTTCGGCATTAGATGGGATTTGCTTCATCACATAAATACTGGCGGAATAATTCGAGACAAAAAATCACGACTGCATGAACTTGGGACATTACATGTTTTCTCCTTTCGCATATCATCGGGAGTTAATTGGCATGTACACTACTTTGCTAGATTTGGCAGCGGGGAGGCTTTGCATTACATTTGGCGCAAGAATGGCGTTTATAGATGGCGAGGTAATTTGCTGCACTATACCCAAGAGTGGTTACATATGAACCACGACCATATGTGTCTGTAAGATAGCTAGGTAATGAGTTATAATGACCCCAAAATAACATTGCAAAAATTACATGATACATAAAGACCTGCTAGTGTGATATTTGCTAATGAGAAGATAAGCGGACCTGCTCAAGCCAAAGTCTCCGGGAAACTTTAATAATAAGGAATTGTTTCCGAGGTTCTCAATTCTAGAAAACTGTTTTTGGTACGAATACTAAATTTGGATTATGGCGTTTTGAATGTGGATGATGTCGTAGGTCGCGTCTCGAAATCAGGGTTTGAAATTTGGACCTTGGGATGTTCCTCAAGAGCAACTAGGGGTCCACACTCGAAAACGTCAGTATATTCCTCCAAACCTCTTTATCCGCCTGCATTCCAGCTATCGCGGAAACAAAGTTATCTATGGATTATCGCTCTGTGCTGTGGAGTCTTGTCCGTAGACACCATTGACTTCCAGAAGCTAGATGTCTAGCAAGAACAAGAATACTCAGCCTCGTAAGCCACCCCCTCCAACTTGTCGCGTCTGCTTCGATGCAAATCGCTCCGATCTCTTTGTTTCCGGGAGTCGTACCCGCTTGGTCCGAATGCATGCTTCTAGGAGATTTTGGCTGATTCTTTCATTCTCTTAAAGACTCTTTCAAGTTCCTCAAGATCATATAAAGACGTGCGCTATTCCAAGCTCTGCAGCCTCCCCACTATCAGTCACGGAACCACCCTTTTGAGATACAGATCGGAGTACAATACGTGCAAGCCGGGAATCATGTCTGGTATCTCTAAGAAACGCAAACATGGCGAAGTTGAGACAAAATTCTACGCTGTAAGGGCGGGGAAAACTCCGGGCGTCTACACTACTTGGAAGGAATGCCAGGACAATACCGTGGGGTACAAAGGCGCGAACTGTATGTTTCCTTCTCCCTGCAGTCTCTTGTAGCTTGTTAATTCAATTCAGACAAATCATTTCCGACCAGAAGAGATGCCCAAGACTATGTGGATGGAAAAGCAGTCAAAAATACCTCCGACAAATCGAAGCCAGCTAAATTCTACGGCGTGGCGGTAGGCCACAGACCTGGGGTCTATGAAGAATGGGCAGATGCTCAGAGACAGGTTACGGACATCAAGGGGCCAAAGTATAAGAAGTTCGACACAAGAGCTGAGGCGGAGGAGTTTGTGAGATCGGGTGGGAAGGTCTCGAAACTGGCGGAGTCATCTGAAGCATCGAAGACGGAGAAGAAAAAGAAATCTGAGCAGCATTTTGAACCTGAACCTGTGGAAGAGCAAGCTACGAAGAAAGTCAAAACCTCGAATTCTTCAAAGAATCAGAGGAAAGTCGTTGTCTATACAGATGGAAGTGCGAAGGGCAATGGTAAAGTTGGCGCATTGGCTGGAGTAGGAGTCTATTTTGGAAATGGAGATGCTAGGTAAAGTCCCATTATTGTGTTGAGTGAGCTCTTCTGACATAATTTCAGGAACGTATCAGAACCATTGCAAGGCACACCACAAACCAATCAGCGCGCAGAGTTGACAGCCATCTTGAGAGCGCTGCAGATTGTTCCTTACGCCAAAGATATGGAGATCATCACCGATAGCAGCTATTCCATCAATTGTAGTACGATATGGTACAAAAACTGGATGAAGAATGGTTGGAAGTCAAGCACCGGGGGGGATGTACAGAACAAGGACTTGATCCAACGCATTCGAGAGTTGTTGGATACGCGTGAGTTATCCGGATCGGAGACGACGTTCACTTGGGTTAAAGGGCATGATAATAATACCGGAAATGAAGCTGCAGATAAGCTCGCAGTTGCGGGCGCTGAGGGACCTCGTTGATAGATATGGCGTCTTCAGGTGTATGGTTTGGCTAAGGATTTTGATCTCGCATTGGCTGGCTTGGTACGATATGCTGTTGTATGATAGTAGATGTTCTCTACATTGGGAAGCATAAATACCCAACTGTCATTAAGGGCGGGTATTGGTAGATCTTGAGCCAAGATAATGCAGTGTTCGATCAAATCAAATTATCGGATTGTTCCATGGGGCTCCACGTTGCATTTGCTCGCGGCTGATCGAATAGATCCTTCACATGCCACTGACGCTCTTCCTTTTTGAACCCCACCAATCACTTAGTCCCGCCTTTCTTGAAAGCTTTACATCCGCAACGAGAACCTACAATTTATAACCATACCTGTTTTCTCATTCAAAGTGGCGGTATCTTTCAATATTTATCGACTCAATTCTACAGATGATTCAATAACAGGAACCTGGTACCCACCTCGGACAACCCCTCCACTTCCTCGCCACAGCTACGACGATACGGGCGTGAGCTAACAAGGCTGAAAACTTTCTCCTCGGACGGACTCAGTCTTATCATCAAACAAGATGCCTACTCTTGCCATCACCAATTTCAACATCGTCTGTTCGGTCCTGGGAGGTTTCATCACCCTCTTCGCACTCGTCTCTTACCTCTTCAAAGAGAAATTCTACCTCTCGGAAGCTCGTAAGATCTTGCACATCTCATGTACATCAGCACTTATGCTAATAGAAAATAGTCATCTCCCTCGTCGCAGGGGTGATATTCAGTCCCCATGTAACAGGCTTTGTGCAACCGCTGGAATATACCGGATCCCAGGCCAATCTGAACGCAGCAACATTGTACTTCAGTCGTCTCGTCCTGGGCGTGCAATTGGTCCTTGCGGGCGTGCAACTCCCTTCCCGCTACCTCTCGCAAGAATGGAAATCACTCGCTCTCCTCTTGGGACCCATCATGACGCTGATGTGGTTGTCGAGCTCTCTCATTGTCTGGGCCATGGTTCCACATCTGCCGTATCTTCATGCTCTTGCTATAGCGGCATGTGTTACTCCAACGGATCCCGTGCTCAGTAATAGTATCGTGAAGGGCAAATTCGCGGACAAGAATATCCCCAAGAATCTGCAGAAGATCATTGTTGCCGAGAGTGGTGCGAATGATGGACTCGGCTATCCATTCTTGTTCATGGCTTTGTACTTGATCAAGTACTGTGGTCAGGGAGGAGATGGCCAGGAAGGAGGTGCTCGAACCGCAGTCGCAATGTGGTTTGGGGAAACTTGGGGCTACACCATCCTTCTGAGTGTGGTTTATGGGGCTGTAGTCGGCTGGGCTGCAAAAGAGCTGTTGCATTGGGCAGAAGAGAGAAAGTTCGTCGATAGAGAGAGTTTCTTGGTGTTTGCAATCACCCTAGCACTCTTCATTGTGGGAACTTGCGGGATGATCGGGAGTGATGATGTTTTGGCCTGCTTTATTGCTGGAAATGTCTTCACTTGGGATGACTGGTTTCGATTAGAGACTCTGGATGATTCGCTCCAGCCAACTATTGATATGCTTTTGAATCTGGCTATTTTTATTTGGTTTGGGGCTATTTGTCCGTGGGGTTCTTTTGTCAATAATAAGATCATTCCTATCTATCGCCTCATTCCTTTGGGGGTCATGATATTGTTATTCAGGTATGTGGACATTCAAAAAAAACCCTTACTTTATATTTACCAACCCTATCCCATTTCTCGACCTCCATTTTAGCCTCTTGATCTATGCTAACACTATTAGACGCCTTCCAATTGTGTTCGCAATGTACAAGCTGATTCACCAAATTGAAGAAAAGAGGCAAGCAATTTTTGTTGGCTTCTTTGGGCCTATTGGAGTGTCGGCTGTCTTTTACCTATACATCACTCTTGATTTCCTGAAGACTATTACGGTAGATGGTGTGCAACGGGAAGATGCCCAGCGGCTGAGTGAAGTCGTCATGGTTGTTGTCTGGTTCTTGGCGATTTGTAGCATTGTATAGTAAACTTCTCTCTTCCAACAACCGCTAACAAAGATAGGTCGTTCATGGTCTCTCCATCCCACTCGGCAAACTCGGGTTTTTTCTTCCCAAAACTCTCTCTCGAGCATTCAGTTCTCAAGCAAGTAGCCCGGTCAGTCAGTCATTTCAAATTAGCGAGCTTCGAAGTAATCCAGAGGGCGTGTTGCGTGAACGTAGAAAGAGGGATTCGCAGTCTGGTCGTTCAACTCCCACACACGGCGCTTGGTCCTCAAATCGACCCACTTACAGCATTGGTGGATCTATCATTCTTGATGGCGGTCCTGTTCAAGCTAATGGTCAAATACGTGCTACGACGGCAGCAATGGAAGAAGGGATACTTCCTATCTCTGTCATGCCTGAAAGAACAATTCGCTTCCCAGATGAAGCCCAGGGGGCATCCCAATAATCAAGAACGAGAGCAAGTTTGCTGGCTGAAAAGAGAGGAAAGGGTACGAAGGTACATAAGTATATGTCGATGACTAAGAGCGTAGCAGTCGGCTTTCGACGGATTGTAAGAAAACTCAGCCCACCTATTTGAATAAATTGCAGGTTACGAGAGCCAGCCCCAACAAGTATCCACATTCCCAACCGACATGTTCATTCGCTAGACCCGTTATCTGTCTCCCATGCGAACTATGCAGCAGGACGTGCGATTGCGGACGATGAAGGATCGCCACCTGCAAGCGAAGCGAGCATCCTTGTTGTTGCAGCCTTACAGAACGGGGACCGCGTCTCACAAGGGGATGACTTGCATGCTCATACGTCGATGTGATGTCTTGGAGACAGTGGTCATAGCTGCCAAGAGCAAATGGAGAGATGTGATAGAAAGAAGTGGACATCATTCGTATCCCAAAACTGCCATAGACGTGACTGTGTTTTGGGGAGACTTTGGAATAGCCTAATCTGCGGGGAAAAAGACTGGATCCTACTGGAGTAACTTTGTTTATGTTTTCAATATTGTAGGGGCGAGACAGCTTCGGTCCATAGCGTCAAAGTCACACACCTTCCTGGAATAATCCTCCCGAGTGAGAGATATGCTAAAGGACCGAAGAAGACGGAGTAATGCACGGTGAAGTTTCTCCAGACTTGACAGCACCAACGGCGGGAGCAATTTTCGGGTGGAGACGGGGAACAGAAAATAGAGAACTGAAGAATGTACGCATCTGTATGCCGCCATCCGGGGAGGATGTTTAAACTCTCGGTGGATTTTTGGGGCTGTTTTCAGTGAAGAAATCAGTATGACGAATCCGTAACGGGTTCCCGCTTGTAAGTCGGCTTCCTGCAGACACCGCAGAAGCTTGGGAAAACGAGGATGCGCAATGCTAGGCGCTATAGGCCAAAACTCCGAGTAATCTTGCGTGGCTTGAAAGAAAGGGTTGGTTGAGAGTGGCTACTTTTGATATCATTCTTGGCATCAAAGACGAGGATCCTCGAATCCTCAAGGTTAAATCGGCTACAGAAGGAAGAAGGTGGGAGTTGACCAGAATAAGGGAGCGGATGTGGTGTGTGTGAAGGTCGTGGGAATAATAGGTAATGAGAGAGACTGCACTGATGCCCCTGGAGAGCCCTGGGTGCATGTCCTGAATCATGGATAAGACGCCTACCAGAGATGTGAGAGACGCTCCAACATCCCTACGGTGTACGGTATGGTTATATGGATTTGGGTGTATTACAGCCCGCGACGGGGGTGAGAGACTGGCTCTTTTCACTGGAGAAGTTCGAGAGGCATCGTTGTTGATCTGATAGACGTAGATTGGCAGGAACCAGTGCGCTGCCACAGTCTCACGCACAGGATCCTCGACGTTTTATTTTCGTGTAGTAGAGTTAAGCTCGCGAGTGATATCCGTCGCTGAAGACAGTTTCTGACGGTGCTCTGCTTGATCCAAACGCTCCTTCGCTGATTGGCCAGAAATCCGTTCGGCCCTCAATCTTAGCGCACCCAGGCAAATCCGAGGAGGCAAAGCTGGCCATCAACTCCGCAGCCTGCTCACGACTCCACTTCGTACTCTACAAACAAGCCAGAAGGTAGCATAGCTTCAGTCTCATTGCAGGCAGACCTCACTCACATTACTCTGAGGTAATAGAAGCCAGCTCACCAGCAGCACTCGAGCCACAACCTTAACGGCGGTGACGAATCTTTCTCCCAAAAATTCGTTGAAAGAACTGCTCAATACCATATACGAAGGCAAGATGCTTGGATAGGCTGAAGCAATTCGGCACAGGTGTTTGCTAGTTGGTATCAGGCATCTTGGGAGTACCAGCAGCAATCGGTGCAGTCAACACCTTCCGGAGGGAATTACGGCCCAGTACACGACTCAACAGTTACAATTCGAATATTACCTCACTCATATCTCAAAATAGGATGCCGGCGACCGCAGAGCCTGCATACGCTGCGAGCTCTCCACCATTCATTCTCGATTCAGAGATGTCAGGAAGACTCGACGCAGACCCCGACTTCGAGTTTTTCGATTCGACTGCACTCGACGACGAATTCACTGATAGTCATTCTCAATTCATCTCGAGTTTGGGATCAGCAGGTACAGCGAGCCATAAGAGTCCACTCCCGGACCAAGGAGTGTTACTAGATACGACACTTCGCCCGACGGTTTCGGCGCCTTCAACAGCATCACCAGGAGGGTCATATCAGGACTCTTCCTCAGAAACTTCAAGATATAAGCGCAAATCAAGTTCTGATTCTTCGAGGTCAGCCCTCACCCCAGGTGATACCATGATGGCAGATGACGCAGATATGGGAGATTGGAAGAGTGAAAATGTAGTGAATGGTGGGAGTGCAAGGAATCTTGATCCGATGGACGAATTTATTAATCCGTCTGTAATGAACAACAATTATGGGTTCAATGACAAAACGATGGAGAACGACTTTGACTTCGATAGTGCAGCAAGTAGTCCCAGTTTATTTGGAACAAGAGCTGCGGGAATGGAATCACCAGAGATACCAACTATCAAGACAGACATGCCTAAGAAGTATTCTCCTATGGCAAAGAAGTTTAAGAGTCACAATAAAGTCAATTCTGTAAGTCATACTGTTTGCAAGTAGTCTTTTTAAACTGACAAGTCATAGCAACATTCCGTAACACAATCTATGAATGGGCTTACCACTGCAGGCTCAAGAGAAGTTTCCCCTCTATCCGCCATGATCGCGAGCCAGGAATCTTCTCCTTCTGCATTTTTTAACCACTCGCCATCCCCTGGAAATGGTATGGATTTTGTTAATGGTTCAATGCTTGGGGGATTACAAGGTGCCAATTGGACTACGGGAATGGTAGAATTCACGAATAATGGGTTACCGACACAGCCAAACCCTCAGATGACACCCAGAATGGCCCCCCCCGGAACATTTGGGAGGCCTTACCCAACAAAGGCCACTCTCATCCTCCACCCTACTCCCCTGAAGTCTCGCGTCGAAACCCAAATTCCTATTAAGATGTCTCTCTTTCCACTACCACTAGGAATTACCAAACTTCACCTGCCGACGCATACTATCTCTAAGCCCAAACTATTGGCTAAGCCAACGCCAGAGCGGTCTCCAGACATGTTGGAGCTATATACTACATTGGTTTGCACGAGTGCAATGCAAAATCCAGAACTGAGAAAACGTGCTTTTGAACGAGCTGCTCTCAACTCTCGATCGATGAGTATTGCAAAGGAAGAACCGACAGATAGCGGCTCTGAGGAAGATGAAGACAGTAAACCTGCGAATGGTGGCGATGTTAAGATATGCGCTGGCTGCGTAATCAGAGAACGGAAACGAGCAGCTCGTAAGAAGGCAAAGAAAGTCGAGGAAGAGGAATCGTGGCAGAAATATGAAACTCAGAGAGTCATAGTCTTCAACACCCAAGAAATCAAAGATTGGCAAACTCCTGCAGGTCAACCGTCTACGGAGATCAATGGGGACCGACCAGAACCGCAAATCCCAGAAGGTGCATGGCAAGTAGACGCTCCTATGCGGATTGCTTGCTACTGTCGACACCAGAACGAGAAACTTGGATTCCAGGTAATCTTTACAATCAAAGATTATCAAGATCGCCTAATAGCACAAGAAATCACTTCTTCAATCATGATTACGGATGACCACAAAACGCATAATATGCCACCCCTTTCAACACAGACATCAACTGGTTCAGAGGGTCCTATGTTCCCTGGCGCAGGGCAATTCGCCGCTGACAGCACATTCGACATGTCCTTTGCACCAGTCAGCAATCTAACACCTTTCCGAATTTCACATTCTAGTTCGGATTTGCAAGCACTTCAACGAAACTCTAATGTCCAGTTCCAGCCATCGGCGAGCGTTGGAACCTCTCCGCATGTCTCGCAAACAACTTCAGCATCCATGACACCTCGGGGTATGTCCAGGCAAACCTCACCCTCAACCCCTTCTGTTCCTGTTTCGAAGAAGCGAAAAGCCAGTGGTTCGAGTAAAGTGCCAAGTGGCCTGGCAATGACTAGATTAGAGACTGGAGAAAACACTTTGGGACAATCAGGTCCAATGTCCATGAGCACCAATACATCCGCTGCTCCTTCACCGTTCAATCCAAATTTCCCTAGCTTCCCAATTGGAGCAGACCAGCAATTTGGCCAGCCGACACCTAATATGGGAGTTCCTACCCAGTTTAATACCGGTCCTCCAACACCTAACAGCAATGACCAGCTCCTCTTTTCCAACGCAAATAGGTCACAGTCCATGGAAAATTTAGCCATGCAGCAACTTTACTCAGCTCCCGGCTCCAATATGCCTAGCAGGGTGTCGAGCCCGAATGGTGTCCGAAATCCCCAGGTGCAAGCCTATCAACAGCAGCAAGCACAGATCGCACAAGCAGTAGCTAATGGGATGTATGGCTTACCCTTAAGTCTAAATCCACACAGACCACCAACGATTCACAAGCTTATCCCCAACGAGGGGCCGAAAGCTGGTGGGATCGAGGTCACCTGTCTTGGAAGCGGATTCTGTCAAGGTTTAGAAGTCATGTTTGGTGATTGCAAGGCCACAACCACCACCTACTGGGGCGAGACATCTCTGGTTTGCCTTCTGCCACCAGCCGCCTTTGCAGGCTTGGTACCGGTTACTTTTAAGCATCAACACCAACAGCACATGCAACCATATCCAACTCCTCCTATGCCAAATCAGCAGGCATTTTTCAAGTATGTCGACGACGATGAGCTGCAGATCTTACGGACCGCTCTATCAGTATTGGGACACAAGATGACGGGCAAGATGGAAGACGTCCGCGAACTAGCAAGGAGAATTGTTGGTGATGGTAACACGTCCTGGGGTGCATCAAATCATGCCCCGAGTAGTGGAAGCCAATCAGCTCCTGGATTCAATGCTGCTGCTTTTGGCATGGATGTTGAAGTGACCCTATTGAAATGTTTAGATCTTATGGATCTTGATGATAGCCCCAACCTACCACGCTATAATATGAGACGAGCCTCTGGACAGACAATGCTTCATCTAGCTTGCTCTCTTGGATTGCATCGATTTGTTGCTGCTCTACTCGCTCGAGGTGCTAACCCTGAACCACGAGACAAAGGCGGCTACACTCCAATGCACTTCGCTGCTCTACACAATCACCCACAAATTGTTCGAAGGTTGATGTTAAGTGGTGCTGATCCAACAATCCGAAGTCTCCAAGGCTATACTCCTGCAGACATGGCTTCATCTCGAGAGGTCCTTCAAGCTACTCGACGTATTGAACATCACTCGAGAACTCGCAGCGGTGGTTCGCTGAGGAGTAGAACAAGCAGCGCGACATCTTTAAGATCCGTTTGGGAGGCTACAGCTACATCTGTTAAGGTTGAGGGTGATTCGAGTGATGATAGTGATGATAATGATGAGTTTGAGGATGAGGATGCCGATGCAGCTAATGATGGAGCATTCTGGATGAAATCTAGACATCCTCTGTCCAGACGGCCTAGCACTCAGTTGCTTCTGAACAAAGACATTGAAGAAGACGAGCACGATCCAGTTTTGGACCTTCCTTCAGCGAGACAACCGTCACCAACTGCAGCAATGACCGCTTTCAGAGATCAAATTACAGCTCAAATTCAGCAGCTGCAGCAGACTATGCATCTCAATCTACCGCAAATGCCAAGATTCGATATGATGCCAACCAGGATGCCTACTCTTCCCGACTACCAAGCTTATCTCCCAACTACCCCGATGGTTCGTCGAATTAGCAACCTTGTTGGCAATAACCGCCCCAGTAGTCCAAAGGAGCAGGATTATAGGTGGTGGGATCTATTTTCTGGCAATGTCCCAGCTGCTCCACCAGCTTATGACGAAATCTTCCCGCAAGGCGATATGGATACCAAACTTGCTTCAGCTAGTCAAGCGGCAGCAGATACTGTAGCAGACAACAAATGCGCTGAGATGTTCGATCAGACGGAAGTTGAAGCGGAGAGTTCGGTGTCGGCTATGAGGCGTCCTGTAAAACTTGCGACGGTCAGAATTGGACAAGGCAAGATTGTGACCAGGGAGCAACAAGATCAACTGCGACTGGCACATGCAGAGAAGGTGAAGAGGTTAAGCAGGGATAGGAATCTATTCTTTATTTGGGTATTTTTTCTTCGCCTTTCAAACTTTTCCAACTTACTAACATTCATAGATTCCACTCCTTTTAATCATCATCCTCGCTATGCTCTGCAATCGCGTCCCAGGTGTCATGTCGTTCCCCAGCCAAATTGTAAATTCGATACTCAACCGCCAAAACAACAATCGCTTGGTAGAAATTCAATAAGATTCCATCGACAACGGCGAGAAATAAAACTTCAATTATTGTGTTACTTGCTAAATAGCGCTACAAATACTTTGGGTCACTGGTGAACGGTACGGAATTGATCGATGGGTGGGTCTCAAATCATCTAGTATGGCCGCATTGTTCATGTTCTAGTCAGGCGATAACAGGAATGGAAATGGAATTGGGCTGGGTTTGGATAGGATAGGATTACAGTACTAGCGCTTCGATTATCACGGGATCATGAATTTCCTTATTTTCCTTCAACCCCATAAACTCGCATCTACTCTTGTTTTTCTCCGACTGCTTGACGTAGACATGGAGATTTCGTTTTTTTGTTTTGAGATACTGCCAAGCTAAACTGTCTCGCTCTTTTGGTGCGATGACGACAATCATGATAACGATGAGGGCGGCATAGTGGCAGTTAGGTGGGTATAGTAATGGCGTTGTAAATAGAAGTTAGTGGCAGGTTGTAGTCATTAGAGGGAGAAAATACGAGGTCAATCAACTAAACCAATCTGCCAAGGAGCAAAAATTCTATTTCAAGTGTCATTAATTTCTCAATTTTCATTTGGTTTCTATGTTTCTAAGTCTCGTGATGCAGATGCAGTGAGAAGGTGAAGTTAGAAGAAGAATGCCTCAATACACAATGCCTCGCTCGCTCGCTCGCTAGGACAGAAATGCCGATGCAATCTTGCTGTAAAGAAAGAAGGCGAAGGAAAAAATTCTCATCTCAATTAATTTCCCCAACTCCATCCAACTCCAGATGCTTGATGACATGTAATAAAGAAGAAGAAAGTACAATGAAGGGGGCATGGGTAGTCCTGCAATCTGATGTTGTGCTCTTGTGAAATCGAAATATCCTCTCGCAATTCATATCGTATCTCGTCCATTTGGTTCATGATGCTTGCATTCTGCGCGTGTGCTCATGATATCGTATCGTAGGCATCGTACGTAGATAGGTAGATAGGTACACGGTAGGAAGTTTTTGGAGTTGATTTCGTTGTGTTTGCTGAGGTTGAGAAAAACAAAGGGAAAAAATAAACTGCGTGCAAGCATCATTAGTCGTTACTCGTAACAGTTTTCCTCTCGTTGAAAAGCAAAATTCTTTCCTTCTTTCCTTCTTTTGATTAGAAAACATCCTCAGGCCACTCAAAACTCTGCTTGGCCGAAATCGAAGTCACATTTTCTTTTTCTTCAATCTCTGGTTTCGACTTTGTAAGTTTAGCACCATTAGAGGAAGCCTTGCTAATAACGCTTCCGCCCTTCTTCTTCGCGATCAAATTTGATTTCTCGGTGCTCACAATCTCTCCACTAGGCATTCGGACCGTCTTGGGGAGTTTGGGGACAGGTGGGACATCAGCTGCGTCCTCGTCTTCATGAATAATTGGCGTAGGTCGTACGGCAGAAGGCTTGTTGTATTGCAGTCCGCCGAAATCTGATTCTAGGGCCTGTGGCGGTGCGAGGGTTGGAATCTGAGAAATGGCAAGACGATTGGAAGGGGCTGCAGGTATCGGTGGAGGCGAAAGAACAGTTGGTTTAACATCCTTGAGAGACTTGTTCCTCGACTGCACTTCCTCTTTAGCTCCTTTTGGGGAGGAGGTAGTCGGGCTATTCTTCTGCAGTTTTCTAGGGGGGCGTGTGAGAGTATTTGCACGCTTTGCAGGCCTAGAAGCCGGTTTGCGCTGAATACGTTTAGCGTTGTAAGCTCTTGGCTTATTCTTGGTGCCGACGTAACTCTCTGATGTAACAGCAGATAGTTCCGAGTCAGAGGATGGTTCAGGCTCAGAACCGGGTTCATATTCACCACCATCGTACGCATGACCTATAAAGCTCTTTCGCTTTCTTGATGGTGTAGTTTTGGGTAGCTGGGGAGCCGCTCTCGAAGGATGAGGAAGGGGATTAGTTGTTGGTTTCTTTAGAGTCTGTTCCTCTTCTTCCTCGATCTTGATGCCCTTGACTTCCTTGCTTGATTCGATAGGCTGAATATCATTTGTCTTCATCGCAGGCTTAGGCTTTGGAGTGTCCTCGGTATCCTTCCAATCTTCTTCGTAATCGCCGTCATTAGAGTTAGGGGATTTCGAAAGAATAGCAGTTCCTGTTTCTGCAGCCTGTGTGACAACGCTCGGAGCTACAGATCCATCTTTTTCCACACTTGGTAACACTCTGTCCTCGGATGGAGCTTCAGAACGAACATATCTAGGCTGACCGCCATCGATAAGAGCATGGCTCATCACAGGATGCTTGAACAAAGGATGATCCGTAGTCACAGCTCGGCCAATCTCCTCATCGTCATCATCGACATAGTCACTGAGCAATCTTTCGGAAGGTAATGATGGCAAAGCTCCAGGGACAAAACGGGGCCGACCTCGCTCGATATTTGGTTGTGGATAGGCTTGAACAGGTTCACCGACAGTGTCGATAAGCTGTCGACGCGCAACTTCAAGTTTACTCTCCAAATCACTGACCCGCTTGACAAGTTTTTGCTGCTTTTGCAATTCCTTCCGAGACGGGATGCGTCGTGGTTGGGGGTACTCGCCAGTGCTGTGAAGATTGGGGTTGCTATCATTGGCAAAGGATCTTCTGATGTTAGAGAGAGAAGGTTTTTTGAATTTTGGGGAGTTTTGGCTAGACTGGGAGACCGAAGGAGTAATACGAAATGCTGGACTTTCGCCCCGAGCTGCGTTTCTTAGCTTAGGAGTTTCTTCGAAGATACGGCCTCTTCGCTTCTCGTCCCGAGATAATGAGTGCTCTCTGCTATTTCTCGAGCTTGCCGGGCCGCCTTCGTTGAAATTAATACCCGAATCATGCTTGGCAATAGGCTGCGTTGGAAGTTCAATTGGCTCGTAAAAGTCCGTTCCAATTGCTGTATCCCTAAACTCCCCCGAGGACTTGAGCTCCTGGTATATTCTCGCAGCTTTTTCTTGTCGCTCTCTCAAGATTCTCTGCTGGGCAGTCTCCTCGTTCTCCAAGATCTGCGGGTGCTTGTTCCATATCCTCCAATTGGTAGGATTGAACGATGCTGCGATTGACTTGCCAAACCGGAAAATGGAGTTTTTGGACGCGTCAGTTCGGCCTGCCGTGGAAGACTCTTCATTTTGGTGATTGGGTCTTCGAAGTCTTGCAAATGTCCGGCCTCGTCCAACCTCGTCCTCCTCGTACTGCTCCCGGATATCCTCGTCGCCAATGTAGGGTGTGGGTGGCTTCCGGCTGATCTTGTCATTCATGCTACCTTCCATGAATTTTGATGGGCGGCGGACTTGTGAGCTTGCTCTGCGGCCTGGTGGAGAGTTCGTTCCCTTGCGATGTCGCTGTGCAGGTCTCGCAGAAGGAGGACTTGGCTTTGGAAGCGGCCAGTCGCTGTTGCGTGGACGCTTGCCAGATTGAAGGCCATCCTCGCCAGCGTCAAGCTCAGCAGCGCCTTCGTAGCCGTTCAATTGCTTGGATCCGCGGTTGCTGAACAATCGTTTACTGCCTGCCTGTGACGGTGTGACATTTCGGGGTTCAGTATCGAGGCTCGATCTACCGTTGTTCTAGATCGAATTAGCTTCGCGAACGAGGGGGGGCTGTTGACTTGACGTGCGGGAAGGCGCAGGAACACGTAGAAAAACAAATGGAGCGAAGAGGGGAGGTTTTCTTACCTGGTTCACGCCTTCCATCATGATCAAACCCTCGGTCAAGGTTCGCCGGCTCATGAATGGATTGTGTGTGTTTCGCGTTGGTGTTCAGACCCTTTTCTGCCGGCCTGTTGTTTTGTTTACTTCCTTTATCCGCAGCCTCGCCGGGATAAAGTTAACCCAGAGCCCGTCCTCCAAAAGAAAAGTGAAGGGATTCCTCCTCTGCTGACCCAAAGTCAGGAGGACCCAAGGACTTTAAGGCGTTTGGCAAATTGCGATGTTGTGTCCTCCTTTTTGGTGCGTATAGCTGCAATGCAATGCAGCCTCTAAGACATTCTGACGAGCTGGTGTTTTGTTTTCACGCGTTCACCAACCACATGAATGGTACCCGCAACCTTAAATTACAGGGCTTCCCGCTCTAAATTTAGGCCTTGCCTGAGTATCTGTGGGGAGTTTCACAAACATCAAATAAACACCAGACGAATTCATCACTTCAAGTATTTCTTAAGTCCTCTTCTGCTTTAACCTGTTCACATTCTCCTCACACCAAAGTATATCTTATGTATGTTGATTGGTGTTCAAGGCAGCTCGGAAACAGGTATTTCTCCCGCATCTTTGATTGGTTGGTCAGTAATATTTGTTTACGGAGGACAGCGGGATGCGGACTGCCGATGCCAAAATCAAGTGCCTGAAGTGATGGCGTGTTTCTATATTACTCGAGCAGGCTGTGACGGCTCGAAGCTTCCTACCTGACCAATCATCATCGATGAATCTCGTAAACTCGATTGCCATTAAATCTATCGAATTGACAAGATTCCTAACGTTTGGCGTTTTTATCCTTCAACCCATAGCTGACTGAAGTTACTCATAGAGCCTAGCATAGGTTGGGGACTTAGTTGCTTCCATTATTTTCTTACCAGAAACATTTCCTATAGACACAATAAACTTGTTTAGATCCTGTTCGATAGCAAAATCACCATTTCTACAACACACCTGCATCATTGTAAAAGAGCTCATCGCATGAAACTAGCATTATTTTATCTACCCTGGTGATTATGCCCCACTCGCCAGACTGCTCATTATACTCACACATCGTACATTTACTATGTCTCGTGACATCTCCTCATCCATCTGCCTAGTATTGATAAGGGTAGACAGGTGGGTAGGCTCCATCTGGAATTTCCAGACTACCGTGATAATAATTCTTGGATTGTTGACTCTCCCATGCTGCCTTGATTGCTGGCAAAGTGGTACGTCCATTACGGTTTGAATGGCAGTCAGGGACCGGAGCTGGAGCCCAAGTCTTTGAGTTGAAGATTCCTGCATACGAGGTGTTAAAGTACATCTCGTTCAATGTATTGCCATTGTCATTTGGTGGGTACCAAGTCCGGAGACGATCACCAGTCTTAGCGGCAACGGGAGAAAATACATTCGCACCAACGTCCCATCGTCCAAGGGTGTAAAGATCCCAGTTTGCTTCAACGGTAGAAATTTCAGAATAGTGGTTGTAGTAGTTGGAGTCTGTGGTGCCAACAAAGGAAGATGGAAGGGCATCACCAAGGAGAACACTGAAAACCCGATTTTGAATAGTGTAGGTTTCATTCTCATCAAATGTAATGAGAACGAGAGTGTTATCCATGAAATTCTTGTCCTCAAGAAGAGGGGCAAGGAAGGTCTTCAACCAGACCCCAGCGACCGTGACCGATGTATCGTGACCGTCGGAAGTCATATTAGGAGTAATGAACATCCATTGAGGGAGCTCGTTGTTCTTAAGATCTTCAAAGAACATAGTGGTATTTTTGATGTTGGCGAGTCGGTTGGGGTTAGTGACAACCGAGTTATAGAGAATTTCTGGATTGTGTTTGCGAACGTAGTCGTTTGCTCCATTCTTCGTGTTGACCCAAGAGAAACCTTGATATCCTGTATATGGCATGTCTTCTTGGTACAGACCCCAGGAGATTCCCTTATCCTCAAGAAGATCCACAACAGAAGATACATTTTGCGAGACTTGGGTGAATGGATCACCGTCAAGACCAAAATACTCGCTATAAGAATGGTAAGCCATTGAACAAGTAGTCTGAGATGAAATCCTACCCTCCAACAACGCCCATGTAGTTTGGCTCACTAGGATGGGTAAGAGCGAAGTTATTTTCTAAGGTGAGACCTTTGGCAGCAAAGTAGGCGAAGTTGGGGTCTGCCTTTGCCATGTCATAATCGGTATTCTCGAACCAGATTGAGACATAACGATCAAAGACCTTGCCCTTCACCTTGCTTGTGGGACTTTTGGTGACGGCAGTAGCTTGAGCAGCATAAACATCAGAAACATCCGTGGCTGTGGGAGAAACTGAAGAAGCTGGCGCAGCTAAAGCTGCAGAAACCAGTGAAGCAACAGTCAATGAAGTAGAGAGACGCATGTTGTTGGCTTGTCAATGCTTGAGGAGTAGCGAAGAGAAGACCTTTTTGGTGGATCGGCATGATACTTGTACTTATAATACTGTACCTGGTAGTTGCCTCTGCGTACCTAGTCTTTTGGAACTGGCAAGAACGAATTCAATCCGGGAATAACAAGGATAGTGGATGACAGCATGGATCTGAATCCGACATATTGGGAATGGAGAAGCTCAGGAGCACAGGTTTGTAAGAGGCTAGAGGAAAGGCCGGCTGCCTGCTGGGCGAATTGAAACGTGGAAAATCGAGAGGAGAGAGTACGCAAGTGAAAGCTTCTACAGCTGAGGGAGGAAGGTCGCTCCATGTCATTTGAGCCGGCATAGCCATGACGATCTCACGTTGGTCACAGGATGCAAACACAGGGAGACTGTTTTCCTCGTAACAGCAGCACTTGGCTTCCAAGCTTGCAGCATGGTTCCATGAAGGTCAATGGTACTGTACCTCGATCTTGGGTAGTGTCAACGGGCTTCGCCTCTGAATGCTCGTGCTCCCTAGCCCTGTCCTGGAAGCACAGAGAGCAACCGCGGCATCGTGTTGTCGTTGATTGGCACAGAGCAGCCCTAGTCGTGCACCATGGCACGCCCACCGTTGAAGCAGAGGATCGCTGGACTGGGAAAGAATGAGCAAGAGAGGCACGTTCTTGTCAGCGCGTCAACGCCACAACGGAAGGCCTAACCAGAATGAGGCAGCTGGCTTGCGCACACGGGGATCCAGGCTACTGCTTGATTGGCGAATGTTACAACGACCAAAATGACATTCAGGGCCGCGCAGAAGAGGAGAGAAGAAATCTTGTACTGACCAGCATCTTGCCCTGTCGTTGGCTCCTGCCCGAAGAGGTCTCTCATGGGTTGGGGCTTCCACATCTTCCAGAAGCCTGGCCATAGGCTAAGGTCCAATCGTTCCTCTGTTGGCTGTAGCTGGGGCTGAGGCTTGTCTGGCGAAGACCTGCCAGTCTCATGCAATTGTGAGAATGGATCTCTTGCATTCATTTCCTTCCCGTTCATCTTGCTGGAAGTTTCAACATACAAATCTGACCTTGCTGAACGACTCTGCAGGTCAAATCGCCTCTTGGAGATGGAGTGCTGAAGACAACTTCTCTTTGCATGGCCATCATAACCCACGATTCCCCCATCATGGCGTCTCACAAAGCCTTCAGCGACTATCCCCCTCCTCGAGAAAGCGGCAGTCTCGACAGCTTAGAAATGCAAGAAAGAGAGGACGACGACTACGAGCGGGAGCAAAACGAACGTTTGCTAGCCCTCACCGACTTGGAACATATGGGAGACCTTGAATACAAAGAGGAATGGCATCTGCGAACGGGATGGGTTATCGCCGGCTCATTCTTAACCGTGGGACTCGTTTTTCTTGGTCTGGTTCTGTTCACTAGTCGTGTCATTGCCCAAGGCCACACAGGCTTCGAGGATATGGAAGTCGATGGGTTTGGGAATTTCCGCAGACCTGCCAACGATTACGTTCTCGACCCGAGATGGGATTTCAAGGCACCTCCAAAAATTCGAGAGTACAATTGGAAGATTGTCGATATTATTGCGAATCCTGATGGCGTTTTTAGACCCTTGATCACTATCAATGGTCTTTTCCCAGGACCGTTGATCGAGGCTAATGAAGGAGACACTATTATCGTCAATGTAGAGAATCAAAGCGCCAATGCTACTTCTATTCATTTTCACGGCCTCTTTCAAAATGGTACGAATTTTATGGATGGTACAACCGGTATCACCCAATGCCCTATCGCGCCCAATCGAAAGTTTACGTACGAGTTCAAACTTTCTGGTCAATCTGGAACGTACTATTATCATGGCCATCAAGCTGTTCAAGCATCTGACGGTCTTTACGGTCCATTAGTCATTCATTCGCGGAAAGAAAAGCAGTTTCAGCAGATCCCCTATACTTCTGACCGAATCATTATGCTCCAGGACTATTACCACGATGTCAGCAGTGGACTTCTTGTCAGCGCACTGGAGCCCGGCAATGAAGCACCGCCAATTCCTAACGGTGCTTTAATTAACGGCTTAAACCAGCGAGACTGCTCAAAACTGAGGCAACGAATGTGTGACAATTCTTCTACTACTCTTCCATCATTTGACTTGGCACCAAACGCGAACCATCGCCTCCGCTTCATCAATGTGGGAGCACTCGCCTGGTTCCAAGTCAGTCTTGACGAGCATGAATTTACCATTACTGAAGCTGATGGCACAGATCTTGTCCCTGCCTATGGTAGCAAAATGATGATTGGTCCCGCACAACGATACAGTGTGATAATAAACACAGACCATACTACTGCAGATTCTTTCTGGCTGCGAGCAAGGATGGTTTCTCATTGCTGGAAAAATCCCAGTCTACCAGGACCGGGCGCAGATACTGTCCAAGCAATTATTCAGTACTCTAGCCACGGCGGCCAAAAGAGTAGGAAAGCTAGAGCCTTACCAACCTCAAAAGCTTGGAATCATGGCATAGAAGTTCAATGCAAAGATATGAACGCCAATTCCTATATCCCATCAGTCTTTGAGCCTGCTCCCTCCATAGCTGATCACAGTTACTACATCCGCTCCAATCTCGAAATCGGCGATTGGCGGCTCCAACGTGGTTTCTTCAACACGTCCACTTTCCGACCCAACCTGCAGCAACCCACTCTCCACCGCACCGTCACAGGCCTCGCAAACCATACCTCTTCATTCCATTCCATGAGCCAGTTCAACGGTGTAAATCCTGTCTGCTACGATCAAAAACATGACTTCGTCGTCCAACATTCAGGTGTCAAAGTTGTAGATCTGATAATACAGAACTTCGACGAGGGAAATCATCCCATGCATCTTCACGGACATAAATTCTGGGTGTTGGGCCAAGGGCACGGGATGTTCCCTGGTTATTCTCACCTCAATCTCCTACCCGAAGGTCGCGGTACTCTCCCTGGTCAGGAACACGCTCTTGACAACTTGATCCGGCGGGATGTTGCTACCGCCGAAGGCTTCGGTTGGCTCGCGCTTAGATTCGTGGCGGATAATCCAGGTGTATGGGCGTTCCACTGTCATATGGCGTGGCACTCTGAAGCCGGACTCGTGATGCAATTTGTAAGTCGAGTGGACGAATTGGATGCTTGGGAGGTTCCTGAAGCAAATCAGCAACTTTGTGAAGCTGGATTGAAGGAATTGGAGAAAGGGGCAGCTCCGAAAGATGAGATTTGGTACGGTTTCGGAGTGGGGGGTTGAATGTTGGAAACAATGAAAGCATTCTAAAAGACAGCAATAGCGTAAAGTTAAGCTGATGCAATCCAATACGAGGTAGATGTCGGAGAGACTACGCCAAGTATGAAGAGGTTGTGAGAGCCGGTCTCCTGACCGCTTCTGGGTCGAGATAAGGCAATAAGAAGTGGAAGGTCAAAGTACAATGCTACAATATGAAGGAAAATTTTAAGATAATTATGAAGAGAAGACTAGACGATCATGATTCATATTATATGATAGAGCACTATGCTTCTGCAATGAGAAAGATAATTATGAGATGAATATATAATCTAATTGAAACATATCAATAAATGGCGATCAAAGTTTATGGCTGCTAGCATGAAAATTCAAGTGTCTTCCCACCTTCTTCTCTTGATGTGAAAAAAGAGTGATTGGTTTGCTATGCAAAACCATTACATCAGCGCGAGAGATCAGTGGGGAGATGTGCTTAGCTCAGCTCGAGCAGAGAATATAAGTTAGCATAGCTCAGAATGATAATGCATCAGGTACATGATGCAGCGTGCCGCACTGCAGACCACGTAGATACTGCGGCCAGGTTGCGGTGAGGGAAATGGATCCGAGTCCAAGGTGAGAGGGAAATGGTAGATGGAGCTGCGGACCGGAGAGAGGATGGGAGCTGGGGAAGTGGATTGGTGAGGTGATGGAATGGGAAGGATTGGTTAAGCTATTGATGAGTGAGCAGTGAGAGGGTAGATGATGGATAGAAGAGATGTGGGAGGTGAGCAGAAGAGGTATGTGGAATTTGTGGGATACATGTCCTGTTGTTCTGATACTATTTGGAGGGGAGAAGAAGGATATATCTGCTTGGACATAAGATGCAGAAGAAGATTGCGTTGTGCTCATTTTGAAGAATTATCTGTGTTCGAAAAGATGAAAATGCTTCTATAAATGTTGTGGTGGTAGTTGAAGTACCATTTCATGGTAGAAAGTAAATGGTGAGATATTAATTCCGACATAAAAATGATATGAAAATGATATGAAAATGATATGAAAATGATATGAAAATGATATGAAAATGATATGAAAGAGTCCTCGAAGCCTCAAAATTGCCTCTCACGTTAGCAAAGTGCGTTTCTTCGGAAGCCAGAAATGGATGATCTTTCGACCCGCTATGAGCCTCTGGGTCTTTTTAAGTGCTTTCCGCGCACGGATCGTCGAAGGATGTTCCGGGCTCATGTGTTCCTCTCTCTTCTTAACTACTTCTTCTTGGAGGGGTAATGCCTTGCTATATCTCCCAAGCGTAGCGTAATCGCGCCCGAGTACTGCTAAAGATTTCCATGTTTTTGCGTGGTTATCACCGAAAAGAGATCGATTCAAAGCTAGAGCTTGTTCTACTAAAAGTAGTTTCGATTTTGTAGGTACCCTTTGGCAAGATACCAGAATATCCAAAGCATAGGCTGTTTCGGGATGTTCTTCGCCCTCATTATCTCTTATGATGGAGAGACACTTTCTTTGCATAGCCGTGCTCTTTCCATGCTGGCCCAACATTGTATAGCAGTCTGCAAGCAATTCATATGAATGCATGGTGAGCCTGTGATGTTCTCCGATTTCTTTCTGACGGGCATCTAATACTCTTTTGTGGTATTTGAGAGCTTGTCTTGGCTTGTCCAAAGACATCAAACAACAACCAATAAGTTCCTCTGCATCCAAGGCCCAGTTGCCTTTCTCCGGTGAAAGATTAGTGTCTTCTATAACTTTCGTGCAGATATCCATCACTCTCTAGTACTCTTCGAGCTCGAGATACGCACCCGCTAAATGGACCATACAGTCTAGTGCATGAGTCTGACGACCTACTAGTCTCAATTCTCCGAGCAGTCTTTCGTGTAGCTTGACCGATGCTCTATATTGTCCAGTGGCACTTAGATTCAGGCCAAGAAATCGTTGGTATTGATAGTACTCCTCATCTTGACGAGGAAGCTCGGCATCGCGAATTTGAATAAACGAGAGATACTGCTCGAGTAATCTCGATACTTTTTCGTGACGGCCACAAGCGTGATACAATACAGCAAAATCGAATACGGACGAGGCACGGTCGTGGAGCTTGGCATCTTTGACCCAAATATCTCCATTTTGGGGAGATAAACACACATTCATATGCATAAGCAAGGCTGTTCGCTGCTGATGGGGGCCCAAGTAGGATATGATCCTAGCAGAGATTTGCAAAATCTTAAGTGTAACTTTCCACAAGTTACTCTGCTGGGTTTCGGGCATTCTATCTCGACACCATTCATGTACGAGAGGGTGTAATGATATCTGAGCAGAGTGATCAACTGTGATAAGAGAGAATGACGCAAGGACTGCTACCGCTTTTCCCCATAAAATGCTATCCCAGGACGTTGGCATCGCTTTCATTAAAAAGCTAGTGTTGAGAATGTCGGAGCCACAATTTCCAGCTGCTATTTGACATGCATGAGCTTTTTCGAAAACATCTTCCTGAATATTATCAAAATGCAAGAATGAGAATATTTGTAGCAGATTCAAAGCGAAAGTCGCATGATCCTCGGGCATCATCTCAATCCTCCGAACTGAAATTTCCCAAGTCGTGAAAACCGAATACTGATACTCGGTACTCGATCTTCGGTTTCCAGACTCCAATAATCGCTTCTTTTGATTCCTGAACAAGTCACAGAAGTTTTCCAGGCTACAAATATTTTGTCGAATCACGGCACCGGCCTGGACGATAGCAAGAGCAAAGTTTCCGAGTTGAGATGCCACACTCTCAGCTGACTGTCGGAAATGGCCATCTTCCAAGTCTGTAACTGCCGCAGTTTTGAGGAGAAGGGCTACAGCATCCTCGTTATTCAATCCATCCACTTTGAAATAGCCAGAGGATCCGAATTTCTGAAGATCTGGGTTTCGACTTGTGATCAGAATTGTTCCACTACTTCCAGTTGGGAAAAATCTGGATATATCCACGTTGGGATCATCCGCGTTGTCGATAATAAGAATCCAATGTTTTTTAGTAGACAACCATTCTTTCACCGCTTCCATGTTTTCTTGTTGTTTACAAGCTCGTGCAATTTTCAAGAATCCTTGCTCGACGGTTTCCATGCTGCTTGCATCGAGAAAGAAAATTGCCCAGAAGCTACCTTCGAATTAGCAAAATTATGGTTGAAATTTCTGTAATGATGATCAAAAGATATATGCATAAGGATGAAATTCTACCTAAGCTGGAATTTATAGATTGAACTTACTGGTTTCGATAATCATTAGCAAACTTCAAACATAATTCTGTTTTACCACTTCCGCCCATGCCATATAGTACGAATATTTGCTGCGTGCCTATGGATCTATCCTGAAGCAGTGATTCCGCGAGTTGTTTGCGTATATCATGTCTTCCGGTAAAATGCGAACTGACTGTTGGAACAAGAAAATATTCATTTATAATATCCAAGGTAGCATTTTCCCCCAGTAGCCTTTTGATGCTTCGAAGAACTGCTTTATATGTCCTGTCATTCGATGTTGCGAATCGGCACATATCTCTGTGCGTAGCGGAGACAGGAATTTGGTCTTCGTACGTCGGGATCTCGCCCGGTGGCGTCAAGAGTGCTGAGGTTTTCCCTACGACCTGTCAAGTTTAGCCAACGGAGCTCCGTTTAAGCCAAATAGGGAATCTTACCAATGTAGGCAATCCTCTCATGACCACTGTTTCGTAAAAGCTTATAATGGGATAAGTGTACGCTTCATGATGGTTCTTATACTCATTATTCAGATGAATAAGAGCTTCGGATCTCTCTGCCAATGTTTCCAAAAGTATTGGACTTGGCTTTATTGCTACGGCCGTCGGAATCCGAAATATGGGAGCTGCATAGCTAGCCAAAACACTACCTTGGTGTGGCGTCCCGAAGAAGATGACACCACGAAGGTTCTGATATATATTGACATAATTGGGCTCTTTTTGTGCAATGATAAGTGCCTGGCAGTGCATTAGATGTGAGAAACAGGAAATGAAATAATTATAGGTACTGACTTGCTTTATGACAAGACCACCAAGGCTATGTCCGATAAAGATAATAGGTCGTTTCGACCCCTATTAAGGAAACAATAAACTGAGTTAGCAAGCATGAATTTGAAAGCAGGAGAAATAAAGAGAGAAACTGAACAAAGCGTTCTAATATGATATCGCTTCGAGACATACTGCATCTCTACCCGGTCTACTTTCTCTAAGCTCTAGCAATTCGCAGAGCAACGCCCTTGAATGATCTACAATGCCTCCCATGCTTGAGCTAAAAGCTGCTTGTGCATCTAAAAATATTTTAGCACAGGCTTGTGGGTCTTTGAGAAAAGGGAGATCAGGATGAACGAATCCTCAAGAGTGCCTATTCATTGCGTGCCAAACGAAGGAGAATTTATACATACTGTACCCGAAGTTCAGCATTCGTGCCTTTGGCAAGTCAAGTGGGAGGAAATCGCGCTGCCATAGCTTATTCGTTGTGGGGTGCGTCCATGTTCTCAAAGCGTCTCCGTTCAAGCCATGAACAGAGACGATGCTAGTTAAAAATTAGCTTTAAGACTTCAAAGACAGAATGTTTTATGATGAGGAGTATTTGAAGTTATTTGATGGCAGGTTTAGGGGGTACACACTCGAGAGACAGATCTAAAGTGATATCGAGATCACTTGTATTGCTGCTAGTAGGGTACAACGTCGAAATTCCAAATGCCATATGGCGATCGAAGAACTCGCTCAGATAGAACAAGCTTAATGATAGAAGCTTAGAGGAAATTTAGTGAGGTATGCTCTGGAGCTTGAAAGGAACGGTCCGTTCCATTAGGTGCTTTCATCCACGTTTCAAGGAGCCGGGCGCCTAGATGTATGCACATTCTAATCAGCAGGCCGCAAGGCGGACTCAGTCCAAAAATACGTTCCAAGCACTGCGGTGACATTGGCTGACACCTAGAAACCCGGGCCGAAGTACAGGTTCCGGTCATGTTGTGTTGGGCAAACGTCTCAGAGTATGCTGGAAGCTGATTTGAGGCTGCTACAACCACCTTCGAAATCGGCCTGTTTTTTGCCGATTTGGCCGCCCCATGCACCCCAATTTTTAATAAGGATCTAATCAGCTAGACTAACTTAATTAAACTAACCACCACAACTCGATCAAAACACGTCCAATTCAAGTGATAGGTATATATTTGAACTCCTCTAAGTACGCTCTAGCTAAATATAAAAAAAATATCATGGCTTCTAACCTTCGTCGTGAAGTAGCAGACGCGATTGACGCAGTGCTGCTGCAGCTTTCTTCCCAACACCATGAACCTGACCTATATGAACTTGCAGCTAGGTTTGGTACTACATATGAGGCTATTCGATATAGGAGACGAATGCTACAAGCACGACGTGATATTGGTGCTGATTTGCTTGACTACTTCTTTATACACAACGATTTATATGTAGACGAGATGGCAGATTAGCTCTGGAAGAACTACGATATCGACTCGTCTAATAGCTCTGTAGAGCGCTTCCTCAAGACTCATAAAATCACTAATAAGAAGCTCAAGATAGTAGCAGAGCAGCAGAGTGATAAATTGATTAAGGCGTGGTACGATAAGTCTCGCTACTGGACTGCTGACCAAATCGTCTGTATTGATGAATCAGCGTACGATGAGAGAAATAGCAACAGGCGGATAGGCTAGACTTATTCTGGCATGAAGGCTTCAATTCGAAAGCGTCTTGAACGCAAAGGGCGCTGGTTAGTCTTGCTAGCAATAGATATAGATAGCTAGTTTAGCTGTTTATATTATCAAGGTAGATTTAAGGGCTATATGGTAGCAGAGTAGTTGCAAAGAGACGTGATACTAAAAATAAACAGTTATCTAGCTTCTCGATTAATTCTAGTTCTTGACAACGCTTCTATACACTACTACGCTGCGATCAAAGAGCTCTGCCGTAGCAAAGGCGTTCGAATCGAATATCTACTACTTTATTGTCTATTCTTAAATTCAATTGAAGAGAGCTTTCATGATATTAAAGCTTATATTCGACGAACGTACCAGTCGTTACATGAGCAATATTCTTGCTTTGAGACCTACTTAAGAGCTACTATTCGTCAATATACTCGTAGCTCAGCAGCTGCAAAGAGAGCAAGAGGTTATTTTAAGGCTTTTGGATATAGATTGCTATAGCTTTTTAGATAAGAAGTTGTTTGGGAGTACGGGAGAATTTCGGTGTTTCGTTAAAAACGTGTACTTCGTGAAATATAATACATTTAATACAATATTCAAACGCTTGTATCTTAATTACTTTTAATCGTACGATTAATACAAGAACGGCAATCGATTCTCTATAGTCTAAATAAGTTATTTAGATATTAAGAGCGAAGTTATAGTGTGTATTGCGCTTACTTAACGAATATGCCCGAAACTCGTAGTGTTGATGTTTTCTCAGATTATTTCACTAAAATCGACATCCTGAACATCTGCAAATAGCTAAATTGACGTTAAATTAAGGTTTGAGCAAGCTCTTTAATTAGCTAGACTATTATTAATTCGTCTAGTAAATCTATGTAAAAGAAAAAAACAAGCTTGATTCGAAGACGTCATTATCATCAGCTTCATTAACACTAATTTCCTCTCTGTACGACTCTTCGTACTAAGTATCGTCTTTATATAGCTTCCATAGATCCTTTGGACTTTCTTCTTCAACTTGAGGCTTATAGCTTGAAGATTCCTTATATGTATCTTTTCTAATCTTTTGTGGAGAGATCGAATTGCCTGAACCTCTTGATATACGAGCAGAGCGAGCTTCGCTGTAGCGACGCTCTTGAATAAGATTTCCAAAGCGCTGAGCTTCTTTTATATTCGATTGCTCTATCCGTAGCTGATCTTGCTCTCTATTCCAAATTGCTTTCTAGGTTCTAACTTCATTCTTAGCAATAAGAAAGCTTCTAAGTAGCAGGCTATATTCTATTGCTTTTGAGTCTGTTACTAACGCTAATTGCTTAGGATCTAAGTCTAGAACACTTAGTTTCTTAACTAGAGCTTGAATGCTTTCAGCCCTAGCTAGATAAGTTCTTTTCAGGTACGCACTAAAGTGTTGAAGTATTATAAAAACGAAAGAAGAGCCTGCAATTAGGCTTAATTCACGAAGCTCTCGCAAGCTAAGCGGCTTTGCAATTAGCTCTTAGTAAGACCTGCGTCTTAGTAGAGGCAAGCTATTGTACGCCTGAGGAGTGCTGTAAGGTAAGTAAGTTAGAGGAAAGTATGCTGGAGGATAAGCTAGTAGCGGCAGAAGCGAAGGTGTAAATGTATAGGACAGTCCTGATATATGTTCCAGATCTTGTATAGTGTTTTGCAGTGAATACTAGAAGGATTCTTCAGCTCGTCTCGAGATTCTACTACTTTTCGAAGTATATTTCCTAGCTTCTTTAGCAGCCTCAGCCTTTCGAAGTGTCGAAGGGCGAATTTTTGTCTGATTAGTTCTGTATTGCTAGTTAGTGTCATTAGCTATAAATTTAACTAGTAAATCTATTGGAATTCGACTAAGATCAGTATTCTCCTGCTTGATTTCAGCTTTCTAGAGCTGTAGATCTTCAAGATCAAGTCTATAGTGGCGTTCAACACTATTCTCTTAGTTGATTTTGCCTCCATAAGTCCAACACTAGCGCCTGTAGTTTGGGCACCTCTTTTCTTCACACCTCCACTGCTAAGAGAGCCTTGCTAGCATAGATTGCCGTCTATCCGACTGATATAGCTCTTGGAGCTGCTTTTTAGTCGGAGAATCACGTTTTCGAGCAGCTATAATCCGAACTTCGCTCTTATCGTCAGAGCTAAAAGCTCTTTGAGAAGAAGCCTTTTTCTTTTCTTTTCTCGTCTTCTCTGGCTCAGGTGACGACAGAGGATCTTCTTTTGTGATCTACTGAGCTTCGATTTCTACGTTTTGAGCGGCTTTTGGTTCTCTCTGAATAAGGACTTCTAGCTAATCTTTCTATGAATCTACGTCATATAGCTCTTGATGAAAGAGCTTGTTTTGAGGGCCATATTTGCCACGGAGAAGAAGTTCTCGTAGCTTATATAGAGTGCTAATCTTCTTTCTTTTAGTAAAGGCAATTGCTTTGCTTGTGTACTCGCTGAACTTGGATTCTCTGACTGCAAATGACTTAATATCTACACACGAACTAGCCTCCTGCCTTATTTTTCTATCTACAGATATACGGAAGTTTATATTGACTCTGAATTCGATATTCTTCGGAGGCGGAGGTAGGGGTGAAGAGGATGAGATCGGTATCGGTTCTGCACTTGATTCTAAGCTTAACGTTGGCTTACGAGCAGCAGAAGCCTAGCTCTGATCGAGTAGCAGATTTATTATCTAAGCCTTCCTTTTGCTTCGTATTTAATATGATCTTAGTGGAGGGTTTGCGAGCGCGTTTAGTAGCAGGTAGGGTAGGCTGCTTAGACTGCTTAGACTGCTTAGAAGGAGCTTTTTGGCGCGCCATAGTGATGAAAACACTAGAGAATCAGTGCCTAATTAGGAAGTATC